>CM021108.1:502905802-503295833 GCA_007115665.2 Sequoiadendron giganteum | reverse complement strand
CTTTCCCTCCTACCCCCTCTCCCTCTCTTAGGTCTCTCTCTCTCAGTCACTCCTTTTATCTCTCTCCCGTAAAACCTTAAGCATAAACCCTAAACCCTAAACCCTTAAATCCTCTAGCCTCTACCCTTAACCATGCCTCCCTTTATCTCTCTCCCACTCCTTCCCTCTCTCTCTCAAGTCTCTCCCTCCTACCCCCTCTCCCTCTCTCAGGTATCTCTCTACCTACTCCCATTCCTCTCCTTAAACCCCACCCTTAACCCTAAATCCCAACTCCTTAACTCCTTAACCCTTAACCTCCTAAACCCAAACTCTCTAATTCTTAACCTCTCTCTCTTTGAACCCTCTCCCTCCTACCCTTTCTCCCTCTCTCAGTCACTCCCTCTATCTCTCTCCCCTCTACCCTTAATCACAAACCTTCAATAATTAACCCTTAAACCCTCTACCCTCTACCCTTAACCTTCCCTCCCTCTATCTCTCTCCCACTCCCTCCCTCTCTCTCTCTCAATTCTTTCCCTCCTACCCCCTCTCCCTCTCTCAATTCTCTCTCTCTCACTCACTCACTCCCTCTATCTCTCTCCCCTCTACCCTTAACCCTCTACCCTATACGTTGGATCCTCAACCCTCGTCTATATTTGTCCCTCCCTCCTCTTCTCTACTTCTTTATATCTCACTTCTCCCTCCATCCATCCCTCCCTCTCCACCCTAATCCCTCAGCCCTATACCCTCAACCCTTAAACACTTAAACACTCAACCCTAAACCCTAAACCCTTAACCCTTAACCCTTAACTCTTAAACCCTCTACCCTCTACCCTCAACCCTTAAACCCTTAAACCCAAGTAAACTCTCTACCCTAATCCCTCGACCCTCAACTCTTAATACCTAAACTCTTAAACCCTCAACCCTCAACCATCAACCCTCAATTTTTAAACCCTAATCCCTCAACCCTATACATTGGACCCTCGACCCTAATCCCTCAAACCTATACCCTCAACCTTAAACCCTCAACCTTAAACCCTCAACACTTAAACCCTCTATGCTCTACCCTATACATTAAACCCTCAACCCTCAATTCTCAACCCTTAACCCTTAATACCTCAACCCTAGATAGGTAGGGACACATAGGTGATATACATAGTGATAAAGGGAGAGGTTGGTAAACAGATGGAGAGGGGAGATAAATATAGCTAGATAGGGAAGGAGACATAGAGAGAGGAGAGATAGGAGAGATAGAGAGAAGTAGAGAGGGTAGGGAGGTATAGGTAGGGAGGAGATAGAGGTGTGTGTTTGTGTGTGTGCAAGAGAGAGAGAGAGTAGAGAGGGATGGGATAGACAGAGACGGAGGGAGAGGGAGAGGAGAGATAGAGATTAGAGAGGGAAAGAGGTAGGGAGGAGACATAATTGAGATATAGAGTGATGGAGGGAGAGGTGGGTAAAGAGAGTGAGAGATAAATAGAGAAGGAAGGAGATGTAGAGAGGGATGATAGATAGAGAGAAGTAGAGAGTGGAGGGATGGAAGGAGAGGAAAGGAGGAGATAGAAGTGAGTGTGTGTGAGAGGGAGATAGAGTGAGAGGAGAGAAAATGAGGGGAGAGAGGAAGCATGGAGAGATAAAGAGAGTAGAGAGGGAAGTAGAGAGTAAGAGAAAAAGAGGGGGGTGGGAGAGCGAGAGGTAGAGAGAGTGGTAGGTAGTGGAGGGAGAGGTAGGTAGAGAGGGAAGGAGAGAGGGAGGGATAAGAGGGAGAGAACGAAGTAGGAAGAGTGATATGGAGAGATAGTGGTGAGATAGATAGTAGAGAGGTAAGGAGAGAATGAGAAAGAGAGATAAAGAGAGAGGGAGGCTGGAGTGAGGGAGAGGTAGAAAGGGATAGGTGAGATAGAGAGAGGGAAGGAGGGGAAGTGGGATAGAGAGATTGGTGATTTAGAGAGGAGGGAGTGAGAGGGGAGGAGGGAAAGTCTGTGAGAGAGAATGGTGATTTAGAGAAGAGGGAGTGAGAGGTAGGGATAGAGATAATGGTGAGACAAAGGGGAGAGTGAGAGAGAAAGAGAGGGATGGAGAGACAGAGAGAGAGGTAGGTAGAGGAAGGGAGAGGAGAGATATAGAGTAGAGAGGGAAAGAGGTAGGGAAGGAGACATAGGTGAGATAGAGAGGGATGGAGAGAGAGAGAGTGGTGGAGGGAGATTAGATATAGAGAGGGAAATAGAGAGGATGGAGAGACAGAGAGAGAGGTAGGTAGAGGAAGGGAGAGGAGAGATATAGAGTAGAGAGCGAAAGAGGTAGGGAAGGAGACATAGGTGAGATAGAGAGGGATGGAGAGAGAGAGAGAGTGGTGGAGGGAGATTAGATATAGAGAGGGAAATAGAGAGGAGAGATAGAGAGTAGAGAGCGGAGGGAGGGAGGAGAGGTAGGAGGAGATAAAGGTGTGTGTGTGAGTGAGAGAGAGAGAGAGAATGGTGAGATAGAGAAAATGAGAAATTGAGAGAGAAATAGAGGGGAGGGAGGAAGGGTGGGAGAGGAAATAGTGAGAGATATTGGGAGGAGAGACAAAAAGAAGGGGAGGGAGGGTGAGGTCGACAGAGGGAGGGATAGAGAGATAAAAAGAAGTAGAGAGGGAAGGAGGGAGGGAGGGAGTGTTAGGGAGGGAGATAGAGGTTTGTGTGAGAGAGAGAGAGAGATAGAGAGATTTGTGAGATAGAGAGGAGAGAGTGAGTGGGAGGGAGAGAGAATTATGAGATAGAGAGGAGAGAGTTAGAGAGAAAGAGGGAGAGAGAGGGAGGGAGAGTGAGAGAGATGTAGTAGAGGGTAGGAGAGGAGAGAAAGAGAGTAGAGAGGGAAAGAGGTAGTGAGGGAGACATAGGTGAGATACAAAGTGATGGAGGGAGAGGTAGGTAAAGAGAGAGAGAGGGGAGATAAAGATAAGTAGAGAGGGAAGGAGATGTAGAGAGAAGAGATAGAGAGAAGTAGAGAGGGGAGGGAGGGAGGCAAATGTAGAGAGGAGATAGAGGGGTGTGTGTGAGAAAGAGAGGGGAGAGAGGGAGGAAGGGAGAGAGAGGGAATGAAGAGATAGAGAGTAGAGAGAAGGAGAGAGAGAGAGAGAGAGAGAGAGAGAGAGAGAGAGAGAGAGAGAGAGAGAGAGAGAGAAAGATGATACAACTTGTTAACTACTAAAATTTGACCTCCTGATTATTGAAATTTGACATGCTGATTATTGAAATTTGATTGTCTAAATTTTTTAACATCTTCAAAAAACCAGAATTTGCATTATAACTCTTAGAGATCTGAAAGCACTCTCAAACATCCTACCTATATACATGAAATATAACTTAAAGCATAAGAAAGTAAATGTCAACTTATACTTAGATTTTTATTTCATGTATATAGTCTCCCTAGCAAAGAAAGAGAAAATGAAAGAGTTTAGAAAAATGCATTCCAAAAGTCATGAGTGATATTTGGCGAGCGCCAAATGAAACAACCCATTTGGTGAACGCTAAATTTGGTGCTCGCCAAATAGGTTGCATTGGGAAATACCAACCCAGTGGGTTGGATTTTGCATTGGGCATCCGACCCAAAGGTTTGGACAACCATTTCATGCAAAAGACGTGATTTTTTGAAAGTGTGCCAAATTTCCTCATGTTTTCATCTGTGCTCCCCGTCTCATTTGCACGTATTTCAATGAAATTTTATAAAAAAATTGTGATAGCGTTAACCTCTCTCTTAGCTATCTAAATATATAAAGAAAATTCATTTTGATTTAGTTAAGGCTTTGAACCATGGCTTCTATTGTAAATGCCTTTGTTTTTTTTCAAAAACCAATATGTGTTAGCTTTAGGATAGATTTTTACTCATTCATCGAAACGTAAAACAAATTATATTTTGGAAACTAGACTCCATTCTACACATAATGAAAAAAATAAATCAATTTTTTATTAGTTTTCAAAAAAATTATGGGGGAGCATGCTCAAATTTTAGCTTTTCAAGATGTGTCAACTTTGAAAATTCATAAAATACTATATATTCATTAAAAAAAAATATCTGAAAGAACGAGGATAAACTACACGGTGTTAGCTAATTTCTCACCATTGGGATTTTTGAAATTCTGAAAAAAAATTAATCAAAAAGGGGGGAGCCCTCAAGCACTATGCTGTTTTTTTTTATAAAAGTAAGACATGTTTTGGCGCCCCCCTTTTTGAGACCCTTAAGCTTCATTAATTTAAAAAAATAAGTAGCTTAGAAACTAGACTCAGAGCACCTTAACTTTTGTTCTTGCTGCATCTTGGAATTTTGAGCATAACTATCTTCATTTTCTCGTGCAAATCAAATTTTGCTGATTTCAAGAAAAAAGTGGCACCTTAAGAGCCAAAATTGTGTCATAGATCCATGCAGTTACCCAATTAGCACCTCATTCTCACTCCAATTCTTCTCCTCTAATGATATTTTCCTCTTATAAGTGTGATGTTATGATTGATAGTTGGAATTCGGTCAAGAAAATAAAAGAAGCACTAAGACCCACACACATATCTCATATTTCTTTGGTTTGTGTTTGCTCTCCCTTTCTAGCCCCTTATCCTTCCCCATTTGCAACAGCTTCCCAAAAATGATATTTTATTTATTCATCCCTCAAGACTCGCCAAAGGTCAAGATATCCTTCAATAACCACAAGAGAATGAAAATAATAATGAGCAACCAATTTTACTTTCCAATAATTTTGGGGGTGTTGCCTTTAGAAGATTAAATTGTTGTCCCTTCATCATCATGCAAGATATTTTCTTGGAATATAAGGGGTTATCTCTCTCTCTCTCTCATAGGAAGTATAGAGTCAAAGAGGCCATCAACAAATTGAGATTTTATATCTTATTCCTTCCAAAAGTTAAATTGAGAAATATTTGTCTAGATGCTTCTCTACATAATTTAGGGAAGGATGCATAGTTTTTGCACACTTCTCATAAGGATGGAAGAGGAGGAATTGTGATAGGTTTTCTTTTGTGGATTTCTAAACATGCCATGGATAATGGGGAGGATCCCTCGCATAACTATGTTTGGGTTCTTATATTTCTAAATGGACATACAATTGGGTTTTGCTTTGTCTATGCTGCAAATTAATCTAAAGCATGTTTGGTTCTTTAGAACTAGATGTCTAAAAAATTCCCCAATGTAAATTGGATTTTAGATGGAGACTTCAATATGGTCAAACACTATAATGATCACAAGTATCATAGTCACATTAAACTCATCCAAGATGAATTACAAAGTTGACCTTATTGTCATAACTCTTTGGGGCCGATTGGTCCTCTACATAGGAGACAATAGGAGACAATCAAGTCACATTTATAATTGGTTAACATGGACCAATTGTGGACCTGATGTGAAAATAAAAATTAATAGGTTGGATAGATTTTATATTTTACAAAATATAGAATTATTTCATGCTCAATCTGATACATTCATACAAGTTGATTATTCTACCATTGTTTATGACCACTTTCCCATCCTTTGCGCAATTTATTTTTCATCTAATACTCTTTTTTCCTCTCACCACCCATTCAAACTTAATATTTCTCACCTTGAAAACCCTAATTGTGTTGCTTATTTGGTTGGAATTTTTGGAACTCCATATACAAGCCACAAGAAGGGAAATCATGGATTGAGTAGTGATGCGCTACTCTCTATCTCTCTCTATAAACTAAATTCCTTCAATCCTTTGGTAGAAGAATCTATTGGAAAAAGTAAACATAGAGAAAAATCCCTCCAAAGGAAATTAGAACATGCTAAAAATAAACTCAACACTAATCCAAGAAACATCACAATTCAAGCGTATGTTGCTTCTACTATAACTCAGTTGAGTAAACTTGATAACTATGAAGGACAAGGTGCTAAAATAAGAGCTAGAATTTATTGGATTTAAGGAATGTAACAAAGGATATATATTTTTTAAATTATCTAAATTATATACATAAAAAGGAGAGAACTTGTGTTATAATGCCCAAACATGGTACTCTACATACAAATCCTATTGAAATAACTATTTTTTTGTAGAAATTTTATGAGAATTTCTTCAAAGAGGATAGACATTGGGAGGACATTCGAGAAACTCTTGAAGAGATAGTCAAGGATTGTATTCCTAATAAAATACATCTTGGTTGTAGCCATTTTTTGGACTAAATTATTTCTCTATAAGAGATTGAATGTCCTTTATTTTTCATGGATCTTAATAAAATTCTACATTAATGGATTCTCAATGAAGTTTTATCAGATTATGTGGCCTCCCGTTACAGATAAATTGTATTTACTTTATTTAGAAGCTTTTGGAGAAGGATTTCTAGGCCAAAACATATATAAAGTATTAATCAAGCTTTTTCTTGAAGAAAAAAATCAAGACACTATTTGTGGTTGATGGCCAATCACTTTACTAAACACTTCCGACAAGATTATTGCTAAGGTGTTGGCTACTCGAATAAAACCAATTGTTCAAGATATAGTCTAATTGAAACAAACGAGTTTTCTTGGAGGTAGATATTTTGATGTGGTGAAATGAGATCTAAGGCTAATGGCTAACCTAAATCACTAATATCACCATGAGACATTGGGTGACACAAAAATATCCAAGAGACTATTTGGTTGTTGTCCACAAGGAAGAGCAATAATAGTTGGTCAAGATTTTGAATCCCTTTTGTGTGGTGGTTTGATGATGAGAGGATTGAGATTGATTTTGTCAATTAGGCAAATTAAGACTAAATAAATGGATTGTAACAAAATTCTAAAAAATATAAAACATAGACAAAAATTGAGAGTAGATCTAGGCAGTGCAAACAGAGTACCTGTGATATGAATTTGAGCTTGATTTGACTAGATTGGAGTGTCGAATGACCTAGCTTAGAGATGTTGTGTTCTCATATCTAAAAGTAGGTGTAGGTACAATCTAGGGTCTACATGCCTTTGATTGTGAAAATTTAGATTAGAAGTCTGGCAGTTAGTGAATTATCATCTTTGCCCTAACTTAATGAGAGAAGGTGCTTTGAATGCTTATCTTAGGGTTTGATGCTTTGAGATATTCAATCCACTTTGATGCACTTTAGACCTATAACTTGAAATAAGCACAAGGGAATAAGGGTTGTGTTGTATAGGGGCTTACCTCAACAAACCCTATTTTGATGTTTACACCTCCACAAATGGCTATGATGATAATGGTATAAATCATGCTCTCTTTGAAGAGCAAAGGAAAATGGATAAAAATGAATGATAAATGACAATGTTGTAACTTACCACTTAGATATGCATTCCTTGTTGGTTGGCTCATTTCATACAAGGAGAAATTAAAGATTTCTTGAAGCTCATGCAATTGTTAGTGCTCACAACAATAATAAACGTAAAACATGAAACATTTTACTATGCATAAACATGTATTTGTTGATGTGGTGTGGAAATGAATTTGGCTAAAAGAGTGTTGTAGAGATTCTGCTTATTTTGCTCTTGGAACTTCTTTAATTATCTTTAAGATGCTCAAAAGATATTTAAATTGCTTAGATGTTCAAATGGAGGGAAAGACTTATATTTATGAGTTTCACTATATTTCGCATTAATCGTTGTGTCAAGTCAACAATTGAATTTATATTTATAAACATATTGATGTGGACAATAAAATATGAGATTAAGAGCCTGATTAGGGGGGACAAGGGTGCCCTAGTCTAGCCCTATTTTTATTTTTAGATATTTGTTAAATAAATATTTTATTTTATTTCTTATGTCTAATTCAATTTTTTGAAAAGGACAATTAAACATGTAATAAATAAGCATAATTAGGTACAAGCACTTGAGAGAGAGCCAAACATAGTGTGAAATTATCAAGGGTGATAATTTATGGTGCTACATTTAGCCCCCACTTTAGTGAGTATGAAATTACACTCATACTCACACTAAAGCATGAAGAAGTCAAAAAGGGTCCTTACGTCATGGAATTGAAGGGGTAAGATGACATCAAGCTAGAGGATGCACTATCCCCTAGACTCAAGATCCTACCATACAACAATGTCAAGATAAAAGAATGCACACATGAGACAAGATGTAGAAAAGGGCACAAAAATAAAACATACATGAGGAAGATACAAGAAAACATAAAATAAACATGAAGCAAACATAAAACGAATAGGAAGCATGCAAAGGAATACATAAAAGGGTATGACATCATGGACTAGCAAGATTAGTAGATTCTTACTAGGATCCACATCCATAAGTCACAAGCAAGCAAAGTCTAGTATTTTCTAGGTGGCTCATGAATAAGTGAAAGCACCACAAGCTAATGAAGTATGACATTCACTAGGTGGGCCCCCACAAGAAACAACACAGGCTAGTCAAGTTCACTATTCACTAGACGAGTTCCAAAGAGTAGCAAAATGAAAACACAAGCTAATGAGTCTTCATGTCAACCATATCAAGAATTATAGGCAAAACATGTTTTCTAAACAACTTTGATAAGGTGCTAGAAATATTGATCAATGAGTCGTGATAACATCACTAAGTTCACATGTGTGAACAAAGTTAAGCACATAATGGAATGTTTTCCCCCTCCTTAAAATAATTCTAACACCAACTAGAAGAAATTGCCTTTAAGGTAAAAAAAATTGATATTTACGAAATAATGGGCATGAGAGCTTGTTGGGAAGTCATATGCCAAGTGATATGTTCCCAAAAAGTTGACTCATGACAAGGGGTTTCCCCCAAAGCACGACCATATAAGTAATATCATAAAATAGCACATGAAGGGATCCAAAGATCTAGAATCAATATGAATAATAGGTAATTTATATCAATATGATCACATTTTGAATTGACACCATTCTCTAAATACTTGTGGAACTATGAAAACAAGGGAGGAAGATCACATGAAGACAAAATAAAATGCTTTTGGGTCAACATAGAAGAGACTTAAATGTCTTAATACTTTGCATCGTTCCCAATAGGAACTCAATACATGAAACATCAAGTACATATCTCAATATCTCTAAACTAGGAACTCAATATGAGAACATCAAGGGTCATCCAAAGAGAATTAAAATAAATACATGCCAAGCACCACATTACAAGGAGGTCACATTACATGCAAGAAGAACACAAAGACATAAGGGGTGCCACACATGCAAGCTAATCTACATCAAATCATCTACATCCTAATATGTCTCATCATAAATGAACAGGGAACAATATGCTAAAGGGACAACAAATAGTGTAGTACAAGGATAAGTACCAAGTTTAAATATATTAATGTGTTTTTATATTGATAAAAGTGGGTTTTCAAAAGGCTCAAATCTTGTACAACAAAGCAACCAATAGACAAATGGAATGAATTCCATGAGATATGGGACAAACAAAACATCCCGTCAAATCAAATTAGAGTGACACAAATATACTAATCTGTTACACTATATTACTAAATAAGAATCTAAAATTTGAATTTTATTTTGAAAAAAGCATTTTATAAAACATGCATGTGAATCATAGTTTCAAGTCCTTTATCATTTAAGATATCTCGATTTGGAGCCTCTAAATATTCTAACAAGAAGCACACTCCAAATTTATTAAAGAAGAATTATCTTCATAATAAACAAGACAATGAAATTTCATTGCACATTTTAAATATGAATAGATAGATATATAAATATATTACACTATATTATTCTATCGGAATCTATAAAAGAATAATTTTAAATTAATTTGGAAAAAACGGATGGTACAGCCAATGGTCAAGATATTTCATTCTAATAATCCAAGCCCATAAGCAAAATCCAAGGGGATGGTCAGCGTGCTGCACACTTGATAAGGACATAAAAACACTGTTACCACAACCTACCGAATGTGGTTCAAATCAAGTCTGGTCCAGATTTTCTCGCTCAGGGAGACCTTTTCGACGGTCTGGAATTCTCAATTGTTATAAAAAATGGTATTTTTTTATATTTTTTCAAATTTCCGATTTTTATCGACCTCCCGAAGGAATTGCAATTTTCAGTGCACCTTATTAATTTAATAATTCAGGACCACTTGGAAGTGGTTTGTATCCCATGTACTCTGCTGATGGCTTTGGTGCAACCGGAATGCATTTTATGACAACTGCAACGGGCATGCTCAAGAACCCTATCATCACACTAATCAACCATAACTTTCCATCGAGTGGAACTGTGCTTGAAAAATTACATAGATATTGTACCATTATTACTTGGAATACAACAGTGGATGATATTACTCCGATGAAAACCCAGTTGGTAAATATTCCCTTTAACACATTTATCTTCTCTATTTCTCTCGAATTTATTTCATTGAACACCTGTTAACAGTCAAACAAAACAAAACACTTTGTTAAAATAAATAAATAAAATTAATTACTCTCATTATTTTAAAACCCACTAAAGAGCCGTAATAATGTCTTTTAACTATTTTAGCCTATCCAAATTCTTCACTCATTTCAAACACTTTTCATTATTCATCCAAGGTCAAATCCTCACCCTTCACATTTCTATTTAAACATCTATAAATTCAACCCAATCGTTCATCAAATCAATCCATAATCTTCAAAATTGATTTATCAAGCGAGAGATCCTATTCATTATTTATTTATCAAGCGAGAGATCCTATTCATTATACAAATTTGTTCTTGATGTGGTTGATTGTGATTGTTCAAGGATGTATGTTTGTTCTAAATTAGAAATAACGTTTTCAATATTGAAATCGTTTCCTTTAGCATGTAAGGTTTTAGGGTCCAATCCAGGACAATTGCTAAGAAATTTTCCTTGACTGTAGACAATTTGTCAACAGAGCTATAGCCTGCATATCCATGTTCAACGCATTAGCATTTTTATAATATCATTTGCCCTATATTCATTTACTCAATCAGTGCTCCGAATATCAGAAAAAATGAACACTAACATAACTTTGAACAAAGCAAATCAAAATAGTACCTGACAGAAGACAAAAGAATTAAAAATTAGCGTATCCAGAACTGATGTTGCATCAGAACCGTGCAATCCAAGAAGTCGTGCTCCTTCAATCTCTAGAACTGCCATTACAATAAGTTGATAGATGCTTTGGCCAATTACATTCCTCCACATTTCTCTAGTGATGAAACTTCCAGTTCTTCCTACTGGCAATCTCTTCATCAACTCATCATTTGGAGGTTCAGTTGCCAATGCCAAAGCACCGAGAGTGTCCATGATCAGATTAACCCACAGTAACTGAACTGCAGTGAGAGGAGCACTGCCTGCGGTGTGAAATATAAAGCAGACAAAAGATGATCATGTTTCGGAAAAATTAAACAATGACAACCAACTTTGCAGTACATATGTGCAAACCGACCTTACTCGACACAAAAGAAAACAGAAAGAAGCATGCAGTTTCCCGAAAAAATAGTCACTAGGTAAGATCCCATATATTCATGCAACCTTATTGAGATTCAGCTTAATGCTCTAGTACGTAAGAAAATAATCAAAATCCACACCTGTAATACATGCTGAAACAAAGTTCACAATTAGAGCAACCACATTAACTGTGAGTTGGAACTGCACAAACTTTTGAATGTTTATATATACTGAGCGGCCCCATTTTGCCACGTTAACAATTGTTGCAAAATTATCATCTAAAATCACCACATCTGCGCTCTCCTTTGCAACCTGCATTTATAAGAGGGCAATGCATAAATGTAAAACTGTAATAGACAGTATCAAATCTCTATTAACAAAGAGAAGAAAAAAGCGTATTCTAAAAAATCTCCAGTAGGTTGTCTTTGGTTAGTGGATAAAGGGTTGTCAGTTTTACTACAACGGAAATTTTGAAATCCGGAAAATAAATTTTCAAGCCTGTGGACCATCTTGCCTAATGTACTTCAAAAAATTCTGGAGAAGCGTCAAAAGAAAAAGGGAGTCAATATAGTAGTATGAGTTACTGCTCAAGAGAGGCAAGCATTATGTCTATTATTCAAACTCAACACTAGAACCTGAGCGGACAAGATGGTGAAGCTATGTGCTTCTATAGACGAGGTCACACGTTTGAATTTGGAGGGGGTTAAGGAAGTGTACGGTTATACACATCATTGATGATTGAATAATATATAAAATAAAGTAAAAAGCAATTTCCTTATTGTGCTTCTACAAGAGAAGACTCCTATAACAAATTGGTATTTTGCTTGGCGCTGATATTTCCCTTTACCTTCTGTTAGGAGTTTCTCAAATTTCAGCTGGTTAGGGCTGAAAATTAAGCCTTAAAGGGAGCAAGTAGTTGCAAGGAATCTCTTGCTTTCTGAAACATAAAATATCGCAGTCTAGATATGGTGCAGATAAATGAATTTACATTAAAGTTTGAACAAAAGTCTCCCTTATTTTGCATTCTAGATTCTACAATGTAGGACAAAGCTTAAACATACCTGATACCCCCATTCAAAATTAAGATTCGGTAACATGTATACACACATACATTTTGATTTATCGATGCCCTTATTTTGTTTCCTACAAGCTTTTAGAATTACTTTTTTACAACTTTTTCCTTCATAAATTATGATGTTGTATGTCCATTTTCTTTTATCCAAGTTTCCAAGACTGGGATGGGGGCGGAATGTGGGGACATGTTTTTTCTCCAAACTCCGGGGACAATAATATAATATTAAAATAAAAAAGTACAGAAAAAACATGTTATTGTATAATTTGAATAGATATCTTAAATATATCTATTTAAAAGATGTCTAGCATTTGGTTAGATAGACACCTTGAGATTGATATCTTTCAATATCTTTTAAGTATATGTATTTATGCTACTTTATTAAATTTTATATGTTAATAAACATCAAATTTATGTTATCCACTCACTCTAATACAACCCTTTTGTTACTATTGTAATTACACCTCTAAACATAATTGAATATCAAGGCTAACCTTTTGAAAGCAAGAAGATGAGCAAGAACAATAGGGCATTTGAAAGGGCGACACGTAGGAGTGAGGGGAGCTTGGATGGAGAGGATGGAGACGATGATGATCTAGATCCAAACAATTGGGGTGATCCTCTAGCTAATGATGAGGATATCAAACTTTTTGACATGTGGCTAGACGCATGCAAAGAAAGTGTAGGTTTTGTCGCTTCTTCCAAAAAATCCAAAGACACTTGCAATCGAGAGTCATCAAGGACTCTAAAGGGCAAATCTCTAGTCTCTTTTGGCTCCTCTAGCAAGGGCCTTAAGAGAGGCTTCTTCCTCTCGTAGTGCCCTAAGATTGGGAATGTATTGGGTGTGGAGAGTTCAGGTTATATTAGGGGTACATCACCTCTATCCGCTCTTGTTGTGGCTCTTGTTCTGACGACGATTGTTCTTGGGGTGTTGGACTTAGTTGCCTCTGGTGTGTTTGAGGTTGTGCTCAGATGTGCCCTTATTAGCTTCTGCTATGGTTGGTCCTTTCTCCTCCTATTGTTGTTCCTTCTTCAATCTTTGAACAAGGAGGATGTATTAAAATACTAGACAAGATTAGTGACTATTTAGTCTCCAAGCGGGTGAATGCTCTCGTGGAGAAGTTTTTGGGTGCTAGGCCAAATGTGGATAGCTTCAAATTTTGGGCAAGGAGGAAATGGAAAACCAAAGGTGTGTTGGAGATTGTTGTTCTACCCTATGACTTCTTCATCAACTCTTTCTCTCTTCTTGATGATTGCCTTCAAACCTTGACTGCTGGCCCATGGTTTCTTAGCAAATTGTGCCTCTTCCTTATGAAGTGGAAATGTGGATTGGATCTCAACAAAGTGGTCATAGAAAAGGTCCCAATGTGGGTTAGACTTCCTAGTCTACCCTTGGAGTTTTGGAATGAAGATGTGTGGACTACCATAGCCTGCTCTTTGGGTGATCTCATTATGTTTGATGAGGTGACAAAATCTAGAAAGCATTTCCTCTTTTCTAGATTTTGTGTCAATGTTGTTGTTGACAAGCAACTCCCTTCTTTGGTTACTCTTTCCTCAAAATTTGGTGTTTGGGTTCAATGGATTGATTATGAGGGATCCTTTGTGATGTGCCACAATTGTCTCAAGACGGGTCACAACATTGTTCAAAGTGGGTTTTTCCATAAGTGGTACATTCTAAGGTTTAGCAAGTTCCTTTCACCCCAATGTCCCCTCATTGGGTTAGATGATATGGGTTGTCCTGTTGTGGACACGAAATCTTATGAGAATTACTCTTCTTTGAATAAGAAATGTAATGGTTTAGTTGAGAATACAGTTCATGTTCCTACCCTTAGCTCCTTGCCCCCTTGCAAGGAAAATGGTTTATCCTCCTCTTTGTGTTTAGGGGACTTTTTTAATTCCATCCAAATGGGGTCTGATTTGGAAAAGCATTGTAAAACTAAATCAAAGCAAAGCTCTCTAGAGCATTTTGTATTTAAACCACCATAGGTGTTTGGCTCCTCGCCTTAGCTTGGGGTGACATGGCTTGACTTTGTGTCTTGTCTCTTGGTGTTTCCTTTTGTTCTAAGTTGTATGATGTTTTTCTTGTTTTTTTGTATGGGCTTGGCCCTTCCGAATAATCACTCTAGTCAAAAGCATTTACCTTAATCAAAAACATAACTGGATATTAAACATTTTACAAAACTGAAATTCAAAGAACTTTTAACATCTATAACACTAAACATTGAACCATTCAACATAAACCATATTGAACTTGAAATGTAAGTTAAACACTGGAATACAATTATCAAACCATAAACACATATCTGATTGCTATATTATTACTTATCATGGAAACTATCGTTTGGAAATGCCCCCGTTTTTGTTTCTTTTATTTATTTTTTAATATCATTTTTCGTGGTAAACAACTGTTGACATGAGGACAAATGGGGGCATTTTCAGCAGATTGACGATGCCCCTCAATGTCTCAGCGATGTCAGGATGTCCCCGAGTACCCCCTCTAAAACAGGGAACATGCAAAGGATGCCAAAAAATTCAAATGTCACAGAGATGTGAGGAAAAAATGCAAAATAAACATGGATGCACAGGGTGTGTCCCCTCCACATCCCCAAATCTTCTAAAACGGCCTTAGAGAGCAAGGATGCATCCCCATGGAACGCATATTTCTATAAGTGACATTCAATTGTTTTCCTCTTTCAAAATTTTCATATCTTATTTTCCCTATGACTAGAAAAATTATACAAAATAAACCAAAACCAAATCAAATAATATTTGAACCAAGTTAAGCCTTGAGCACTTCTAAATGCACAAAACTTTAATTAGGCGCATCTTGCTCATCCAATCGAGGGTTTGATGAATTGAAATTTTCACAGGAGAAAAATCATTTTAGAACTTAAGAAGTTATTTGAGACAGGATGTAAATGGACCTTGAATTTATTGAAAGAACCTTTGCTTATGAGAACTTGAGAAACCCCTGATTTAGAAAGCTTGTGAAATTCTTGAAGGCAGAGGAGAGACATCCAAAATCATTATAAGACAGCAACATTATAGGGTTAGGAGTGCAGTGGCTATTGGAAAATGGGCAATAAGAAGCTAATAAGAATGGAGTTTTGGCTATTAAAAAGCTAAGTTACCGATTTGTCCCTAGCAAAGCCTGGATACGATTCGGTATGATACGGATTCATGATTCGGATTTGATACGATACAAATTCGTCCAAGGTTCGTTTTTCAGCCCGTGGATATGTCCAGGGTACAAAAAGTGCTCCGTGGGTACGCCCAAGCTGAATCCAAAATGAACCCGGACCGAATCCGGCTGCATGAGCGCCCAGGCCGTGGGAAAAGTGACTTTTTTTGCATTTTTTATTATTTTTTGACTTAAAGTTGACTTCTAAATAATAAAATATTGATTCCAACCCTAATCTTTGCCTCCAAACACATCAAATAGGTGGTGTATTCTGAACTTAATAATTTGATAATAAAAAACCTAGCCATTTGAACTTAGTAATTTGATAATAAAATTTTAAGAAGTAAATACCTAATTTACCAGTTCGTCAAAAAACCTAGCCAGAATTAGGTCTGATTCAAACATAGTTGTGATTCTGATTTGAAAGACCTGTGGCACCCTGCAAGGTACTGTCAAACACCAATGAACTTGGGTGATCCTCCCATAAAAAAACCCAACTTTTTCAAATTTTCAAATTATTTTCTTCTTTTGATCGGGCTGCTTTTTAGAGGGCTGTATTTTGAGGGAAATATACATATTGATTGTTGGTGTGTATTTACTACCATTGGCAAGCAAGTTTAAAAAGGAAAAAGATTGTGTTATTATATTCAGGTATTACACTGGGCTCTCAAGTTTTCTCTTTCATTTTTATTTCACTATGCTACTAAACAACCCTTGGAATACTTCTCAATGCTATGTAATGCATACAGTAACATATAATGTTGGAGTATGCAAATATACTGTTTCATAATCTTGCAAATGGCTAGGTTTTTTATTATCAAATTATTATGGTGTAATATAATTAGCTCAAACACTATTAATATGGTGGTGTATTCTGAGCTTAGTTACTGCTGCAAATATGTATATATTTCTGATTTTTATATGTTTTTGTATTAACGTACCCAAAACATACCCAACCCCCAAAACATTTTTGACCGAATCCCGTACCGGATTATTGTACCCGTATCCGAATCCAAAAACGAATCGGTAACTTAGTTAAAAAGTGCAACAGCACACTAATATTGTGTTTCTTGTAACTATAGTCTTCATGTAATTAATCAAGGACTACAAACCAACCTTGTCACTCAAAGGATCAAAATTTCCTCATGAGTGCTCTCGATGCAGGCATTTATGTTTTAACCATCCAAATGCCAATTAGGCAGACAGACTCAAGGAACCTAGTGCATCTCATTTTGGGTAGGTTTGAGTGTGTTATTTTACAACACCTTCACCTAAGTTCACAAATCACATTTATGGCCTCTATGATATTTCTCAAAAAGATTCAGCTAAGTGAAGTTTTTTTTTTCTATGTAAAACAACAATTATATTAACCTGGAAAACCAACAAACTCTAGGTATACTTAATAATATTACAATAAATAATGCCAATGAAAATATTCAAGAGTCTGAATTTTCACAAGACGATTACTCCTTAGCTCCATACCTATATGTAATTAATATAGATGCTCTATGATGATTGTTGGAGGTGGCTAAAGTAGACTTTCCTTAACAGGTACAGCACCAAATGCAATGGTGCCATATTTGGACCAAATATATGCTTGTGCATAGATATGTCTCTATACAGTATCTATTGCGTATTCAGGATTATCATATCCAAATCGGTATCCAATATGTGGATACATGTATCCAGACAGGTGAGCTGAACCAAAGAGGAAGTTTATCAAGTCACGTGAAACCTTACGATATATGGGAATGGGTTTTAGCTCACAGCTTTCTATTGTTGAGCAATGAAAATGATTGACTAGATGCAAAAGGAAGATCTAAAACCTATAGTAGAGATGATCTCCCTCTTCCCAAGAAACAGCATCTCTCAATAAATCTTATCAGTAAGTCATATTCACAACTCTTTCTTACCCTTTCCCCTCAAAGGGCTTAAAATACTGGAGAAGGTGCTTAAAAGTTTTATTTAAAAACATTATTAGTTGATCGAAATGTGAAAAATGAGTACAAGTTACTAGTTTGTGCTAATGAGCTATTAGCATTGTATTATTTTCATTGCAATTTCCTTGTAAATAAGGAAAATATAAAGAAAATATTCCCTATTGTCATCAGCTTCAGCAAAAATTCCTTTATAAGCTTATCCAACCACGGCTGCAATATTCATAATGTAGGACTGCCACATAGAATCAAGTGTAGAGCAATAATCATTTAGACAATTTCAGGTACATAATATCTAACATCATGAATAGAGTGATTTTCTCCAAGAAATTTATACAGAATAGAATTGAAGAATATAAGGTTTTTAACATTCACAAAGTTAAAGACAGTTTAAAAGACAGCAGATTCAGTCATTTTAGCTTTCTGTATTGCTGATTTTCTGTTATTTATTTTGATGATATATTCCTTTACTTTCTTATCCTTCTTTCTTTGAACAAATCTTATAAAGCAACCATTTCTAAAATATCTGCATAATTGACCTGAACCTCATTATGGCAGAAGACACAGACCTTCTCCTCCCATTGTTCTTTTGCTCTCTTCCATCTACTTGTTTCACACCAGAGATGATGTGAATTAGTCCTCGGTTGGGCTACAAAAATCTTTACTCTACAAGTGATATCTGCCCCTAAATGGGCCTTTGGGAATGATCATACGTAGGGTTAAATTTATCAAGATTATATTTCCTCTTTATCTCTAACACCTTTTCACACAAACTTGTGGAATTTATTCGTAACAAATATCTTTATTTCCTTGTTATTGTTCGGACATGCCTGCAAGTTGATGTTCTATTTGCTTATCCATTTGATGTTTTGTTCCATCCAAGTCTTCTTTCTCTCATTTAAAACTTCTTTATTTGAACTTGTTGGATAGCTCTAAAATCAGTTTGCTTTCTGACATCACCTGTCCATTAATATAATGCATTTTAATATCAAATGTACATTGCATTTATTGTTAAACATCCATAAATTATTTCCAATATTTGAATTACCATTTATATGTCTTGTATTATTTTTAGTTTTCCATATTTGAAAATTCTATAAATTGTTAAATCCTCTCATACTAAAAGTTGGGGAACCTAGCACATACATCCCCACCAAACTTTCCGTAACATTGTATATAAGAATGGCACGAAGAAATTCATCATACACAGTAATGTCACTTTCACATGATGCAATGTGACTTAACCTCCATGGGATCACTTGTAAACAATATGAGCTCAAGTCGAACAAAAAGGTGAATATAAATAATTTAATAAAGAATCTATTCATAGACAGTTTAGCATCTGCTTCATATTTCCTATGCGAGAACATCATGACTCATCCAATAAATCTGTAATGTCACTTTTACATAGTGCAATGTGATAACCGTCATGAACTGTTCTGATATGAAATCCTGTCAAACGGGATGGTAAATTACTCAACACCAAAGAGCAACCAGGGGCTTGCTCAAAAGAACTAGCCTTGATATACTTCACCATTAACATCATACATGAGATGAGATCTCTATAGAACCATCGTGCTGTGTCCTTGGCAGGTTGTCAGCCTTATGAATCTTTTCTTTGTTTTTTTTTGTTTTTTTTAATTTATCCAGACATGGTTGAATTGCTTTTACAAAACTGAATAATGACTTGTAATTGTTTCTAATCACCTTGGATGAAAAAATTAAGAACTCTTTTGTCGAAGAAGAAAGAATGACCAAATGTAACGAATGACATAAGCATATTGGATGACAATACTGATCAATATAACTTGCTATATACTGGCATTGCTGCAACCACCCAAAATATAATAATAAACATGCTGGGAAGGATTGACTTATTTATTACTCCAATTTGAGAAAAGAGAGCACGGTACGTTATAAGGGCAAATCAGTATTGAACACAATAGTGTTATAAGTAACTTTAAGATAAGAATGTCTCAATTGGTTTTATTACAGGATTGTTTGCTCATAGAATAGCTGCAGGTTCTATTGGGGCCCGTATCCTTAGAGAAAACGATTACTTAGGCTGCAAGGGCCATAAAAACTACATAAAGCAACACAACCCAAAAATGACCATAAAGCTTATAAAAACCTTATTACCTGTAAACCTTATTACCTGTAAAGCATATAATTAGATGATTGTTAAGATATACTACTTTCAGGTAAGGAAAATGAATGCTTGGTGATGTTGATACTTTAAACCAGATTTAAAATGTGAATAAATCTTGGTATCTTTCTTCTCATGTTTCATGAGTCATCTTTGGACAGAAATTAGCTCTTTTGTTTCTTGCTTTGTTTCACCATCATTAAAATGGGAGGAAAGGAAACATGATATAGCTTGAAGAGTATATTTGGGAACTCTTAATGACATTCTATCGCATCTTCACTTGTGAGGTTAGGTGGAGGGAAAAGATTGTGTTTATAAGCACATCAACATGGATCATAGGATATAGAACAATAGGTCAACCTTACCCATTATTTAGATCCCTTCTGACACCAAAAGAATTCGTAGAAGGATTTTTTGAGGTGCTAAATGTGAGGACACTTAGGAGAGATGAACAAAATAAATGTATTATTGCTTTTTTTTCTAAAAGGGTAAATGCTTTTGACCCAAAGCTAAGAACCGGTAAGGTCACAAACATGGGACCTCATCCCCAAATTAAACACTCAACAATAACCCATTGGGGTTTGAACCTTGATGGCAAAAACAACACCACAACTTAACCATCACACTATCCCAATACTGGCAAATGTATTGTTGGTGTTAATGGATCTATTCCCTAACTAATTTCCCTTTTGGATCCTTTCACGCCTAGTTTAGTTAAGTTTACTTAGGGCACTTACTTTTTTTTTCCCAAATCATGTGATCCTAACACTTTTCATAATTGCATGTCCTATGTCTCACCCTTGCCTGAATATACAAGGGTCAAAAATGAACATTTCATTCTATTGCATTGTATACTCTTGTACCAATATTAGCATTGTAGCATTTTCATTGCTTCTCTCATGTGAAAGGTTTTTGGGTGTTGCGGAAGATTCTTTCTCTCGTGAGTCCTTTTGGTGACTTCAACCTAGTATCAAAGCTCTGAATTTGCAAGCCCCTTCTCTTTGTGGGATATTTTTGCCAAAATTTTCACTAAGTGCATTATAGCCCAAATTTGACCTCACAATTGAGTCCAAATTGCCCAAAGACATATGGACTGACAATAAAATCAATGGAGTTTAGAGAAATTACAGTTTTGGTATTTTGGAGGGCATCATTTTCATTGTCAAATTTCGTATAACCTCTACACAACCACCAAATTTTTTTGAGTTGGATCTATGTCAAACCAAATCATATCTAGTACAAAAAGTATGGATTTGCATTTTTTAGGTTCTCTTTGGTGTTTGATTTGTAGGGTACAACATGTATCAATTCTGTGTAGTTCCTACTTTGTTGATGTACTACATTTCTACACAGGCTGCCATACCTAGTGTACATCCCTACTAATAATGTCAACCCATGAAAGCGCTACATCAAGTTTCCAGTAGTCCCTAGTTTTGTGGGGGAATTAGTCACCAATCATATCCAACCCTACAAGGCTTAAAACTATGTAGTCACTACCAATCTCTACCACCAATCCACCACTAGCAAGCACTACTTAACTAGCCAAAATTGTAATGTCCCCTAATTGGTAATGTCATAAATTTACCCTAAATCCTTAATTTAAATAAACAAAGGGGTTAGAGAATATCTTTCACCTGATTTAAGCCCTGCACACTGATTAGAACCATTTACCACAATCATACTGATCACCAAATTATAATCATTTACCACAATAATACTAATTAGTAGATTATCATAATTAAATATTAGTAAACTCATGGCCAATCATTAATTCAATCACAAAGTATTTTAACATCCTTGGAGGGTTCAACCATAGGAGAGTATGGTAGAACGTGACCCGATGGGGTGCCTAGGACCCATCTTGCCAACCATTACCCTCTCTCTATGATTTGACCTCTTGTGATGATTCACCATGATGGAGGGGCGAGATTACAATAGGTGCCCCAGAAATGCCATCTCTCCTAGGCCCAACGCGTTGTACCATCGATACCCCAAATGGATACCCCCCTTGGCCTCCTTGGGACTACTTGGTCGCCCATTATAGGACTACTTGGTCCTCCATTATGGGACTACTTGGTCCTCCATCTTGAGGTGGCATACCTAGGAGAGTGCCCCATCGATGTTCCCCTCTTGTAATCCTGCCTCTTCTACCATGGCTAAAACATTCAAGACATATGACAACAATTATTAATTATATTTTACTGGTATAAGGAAGAGGTCATAATCAGCAATGCATCATTAGTATCTTGACATCTCAGTAATGCATCATTAGTACCTTGACATCTAATCAAACCATCATGATCACTTACAGTAAATTGTGCTACAACTATGTTATTATCAATCAGACTCCATACCACTGATTCAAGAAATCAGTCTGCTGCAAAATTATCAATTATTTCCAATTGAGAGGATGGCAGACATCTCTTTTCTTTTTATTGATTTTCCCTTTAGATGATTGTTGGTCTACGTATTCTTCTTCTTCAATCAATCTGCTCTTAATATTCAGAAGATATTGCTTAAAGAGAAACAAACAAATTAGTTTTCATTGAATAATGACTAATAAGGATTAAAAATCGATGCAAGCATCATTATTGCATAATCGTATTATATATATATGTAATCCTACTAAACTTACTTAAATATATATAACTAGATACATACCTATTAGTATAAATTAACTATATACATATTTACATGTACATCATATTAAATATATTAGATAACATATACTTCCTTGTGCATGCCAATTACTTCCAATATCGGATGGCTGTTGTTTGCTGACTGCAGATCATATATATGTAAGACTTGATCTCCTTCTCATTTGATGCCTTTCCTGAGTACAGATCAATACTTATTTACTCTTTTATATTTGTCCTTAAATCTGATTATATTACATTGTTCAAGCTTCCTTGAATGCAGATCTTCCTCCATATTTGTGTATATCATACATTAATGTATCGGCTGCTATGTTCCAGTTCCAGTTCCTGTTTGTGTTCGAGGGTTCGGTTCGCCGGTTCGGCTTAAATGTTTTGGGGGGTGGGTTCGATTCGTTTTGGGCTCGTTAGTACAAAAAACATGTAAAAATAAAATATATATATATATATATATATATGCAGCCTAGAAGCATGAATTAGGATTAGAACATCACATAACATCATATAAAGTTAAATAACAAAATCACCATAAACTTGAATATCATTTAAAAGTTAAAACATTTAATTTTTTAAACATGCATGATAAATATTCATCGTTTAAACTTCAAGTTCAATATTACAACACTTTTAAAGTTTTAATCATCAGGAAGACTAGATGAATCACAAGTAGTGCCAATGGCACTGTCACTAGCACTGGTATTGTGCCCATGCTCCTGTTGGATATCGAACTCCTCATATGCAACATGGTGGGAAGTGGAAGCATCCAAGTCAGTATCCTCTAGCCCTATATCCCACAACTTTGTCTCCCCTTCCTTGTAGTCATGTTGTTTGTGTGAAAGGAGATGCAAGTTGGAATGCACATATACTAAGTCCTCCACTCTTTTTGAGAGCAATTTATTGCTCTTTACTGAGTGGATGAAAGAATATGTGCTCCAATTCTAAGTTTGCATGGGCGAACTAGACCCAAAAATCCTAAACCCTAGTCGAACCCACAGAGGGACCAAACCAGGATCTAAACCCGTGACGAACTAGGACCAGAACATATCCTCCCAGGGGCGAACCCGATAACATAGAAATAAAACAAAGAACTATATTATCAAACCATACTTGATATAACAAAGAAAAGAAGAACAAATTTATTTTGTTACTTTAAATATAACATAAAAATATTTTAAGTTATGACTTAAGAACAAGGGGGCCTAGAAACATGGTTCCCCACCATGGTCTACCCCCTTATTAAGTGAATGATAATAAACATATTAAGTTTCTTAATGAGATGAGCAAGAGATCTCATCCATTAGTTGAAAATTAACATGAACTAGATTCTAGGGCATATAAGAGGTAACCCTAAAACATATAGATCATTCAAAAAGACTCTCACCAAATTTTACTCTCATTTGTTTGTTGATTAAAGGATTTGAATGGGAGCGGGAAAACCCCCTTTAAGGTTTTGGAAGAAACTCATTGTGCTAGATTATTTTTTGTATGCTCACATCTGCCATTGTTTTCTCTCCTTATTGCAAATCCACATATACCTCTCTAAATCTCTTATGAAATATTTATTTGTTTTGAAAAATTTATTCCAATACTTGGAATAATAAATTACATGATAAACCTAGATGCATATATGTGAAATATGTTTATACTAAAACAAATCCGTTATCATTTATCCTGCGTGTTTGTGTGTGTGTGTGTATATATATATAGACACACACATGCATGTGCGAGCAAGCGAAGTGGCGCTGAATAAAAAATTAGACAAGCATAAGTAACACAAGCCCTTATAGGAGCTCTTAAGGAGGTTGGACCTTTGGTTGGTGATTCTATAGATTATGGCTGCATTTTCTCACATTTAGCAAGTGTCAATCTTTTGAATCATGTTCTTTCAGATAATCCTTAGAGGTCAATGCTATGGGAGAGGAGTATTCTTCTTTAATTAAAAACCAAACTGAAATGATAATTGATATTCGATATTTGTTATTCTATGTTTACAAAAGGAGAGGAATACTCCTTATATAGAAAATTACAAGACGATGTTTCTAAAAAGAAACAATCATTAACTAAAGCAAACTATAGCAATTAACTGAAAGATGCTAATACAAACTAAAGCGTAAACAAAAGTTACTAAACGCTAACCAAATTAACTAAAAGTAAACTATCGACTAACTAAAGCTAAGATGACCATTAAATATTACAATAATACTTTAATATTCTCCCTTAATGGTCATCCTAAAAACATTAACCAAGTTTATTCATGATCTTTTGGAAACATATCATCGGTGACTGATAGTTGAAGCATAACCACCTCACGATTACTGGTCTTTTCCCATAGAACAATCAAATCTAGACACCAGCACTCAAAAATTGTGAGCTTCCTCTGCTTCCAAGTATTATAACTTTTCCCATTGAACCTCTACATACTTTCTAGCATGACATTGGTCAAAGCAACCACCCCTCCTGTTTTCCAAAAGCCTGAAAAACGAGGTAAATTCTATGATCAACTGGCACAAAATAGTGGACAATCAACTGGCAAAACTCCCTATTAAAAATTGTCTACAAAGAGGCTCAAGAGTAGAGAGATTTTTCTAGAAAAAAACCTTCAAAAACCTTTGAAAAAGCAAGATATTTTTAGAAAAAATTCTTCAAAAAACTTTGAAAAAGCAAGAATATTTTAGAAAAAAATCTTCAAAAATCTTTTGAAAGGCAAGATTTTTCAAAAAAATCTTCAAAACTTTTAAAAGCAAGATTTTTTCAAAAAAATTCTTCAAAAAACTTTGGAAAAACAAGATTAAAAATAAATAAAAATCTTCAAAAACTCTGAAAAACAGCAAAATTTATATATATGTTTTTTCAAAAACTCTTCAAATCTTCAAAAATATTCTTCAAGATTGCCCAGATCATATCACGAACTCAACCCACTAAAAAGTGCACGAACAAATCTATGAAAATCTTCTTCAAAAATACACAATTTCATGCAAAAGAAACCCTCAAATTTGCTTCAAGAAAACCCTTGAAATTCTTCAAAAAATCTGCTGCAATAAACCCTTCAAAATCAGTTCACAAAAATTCCTCGATTTTTATCTTTAAAATAATCGGCTAAAAAAATTCACGAATTTTTATTAAAAAAATCCGTTAAATAACTTCTGAAATAATTTTCCAATTTTCCGAGTTAACCATTAACATTTGACTTTAACAAAAAAACTGAGCAAAAACATCTAAGAATTTTTTTTTAAATTCCTATGGAAAACAACAAATTTTTATTACTAAAAAATCTGCCAAAAAAGTGCCTAAGCTCTGATACCATGAAATGATAATTAATATTCGGTATTCGTTATTCTATGTTTATAGAAGGAGAGGAATACTCCTTATATAGAAAATTACAAGAGGATGTTTCCAAAATGAAACCATCATTAACTAAAGCAAACTAAAGCAATTAACTGAAAGATGCTAATACAAACTAAAGCATAAACAACAGTTACTAAAAACTAAGTTAACTAAAAGTAAACTATTGACTAACTAAAGCTAAAAGTGTTGTACTTGTGTGACCACCACTTCTTGGACTCACTTAGTTGAGAGTTTAGCACTAGATCCTATTTCTTTGGATGGTTGTGTTGGTCTTCTTGTTTGCATTTCCCCTGCTTTTGATGCTTCACCTATGTCACAAATTGGGGCATGGTCAGTTAAGACCTCTATAAGATCCCCTAGATGTAACAACCTTGATGTTAAAGTAACTTCTATCTACTCAATTGCCCTTATTGTGGCCCAAACATGATCATCACACTTGCTTCATATTGTGATGGAGGTATCACTACTTTTTTGAGTATGTATAGGTGGATATAAGTCTTCATTGTCAATTTCAAACAAGTATGATTTGAAGTGGTGGTATCTCCCCTTCACATCCCAAATCACTTGCTCCCATTGTAGCATTACAATCACCAATTTGGACCCTCCATCATATATGTTAAAGCAGTTTGTCATTTCCAAACTCTAGTATGTCTTCTCCATCATTGTGTGGTGGATCTCTCCTAGCCATGAAAAAAAGTACTATTAGGATTCCTCATAGTGAATCAAGCAGAGTGGGACTATTGAAAATGTTCCTACCAAGTCCGAGAGGTGGGATTTCAATGTGCTTTCGTGGAAGTTTGGCCACATAGTTTGATGGTCTAACACTCCTTCTGGAATATCCATTGCATCTATTTAACCCAAACTCAAACCCTTAGCTCAAGAAAATGGTTGTCGTATGTCATAGCCAACACACCATGTTTCACTCTTTCACCATTGTCTTATATCATTTCCAACCACTCATTAGATTGAATAATTCTTTGGGGTTCAATGCCCATCAACCTCAAAAGGTCTTCATGTGAACAAAGTTCCTTGCCTTCGTTTCCACTAACTGTTCCCACATACATTCCTTACCAATTGATTTATTTCTTCTTTATTGTGCTTTTATCAACTTTAAGTGGTCAATGAAGGGCATATATTACAACTACACAATCCAACATTGAATGTTACATTTAAATACAAAATAAGTGCCATAATTGTCCTAATTGTTCAATATCTATTATAATATGCAAATTAGTATTATAAGACAATCAAGTCATGAGATAAGATTGGCTATGTAATAGAACAAATAGAATCTTTAGAAAAACAATGCTACATGTAAAAGGAAGTCATCTTATGCCTATTTCTATAGAATATGAATGCAAAACAAGCCAACAAATGTGTGCTTGCCGTGTCCCCTTTCCGGAACTAAAGAATTAATAATATTTTTAAGTGGGCCCAATCATTTTTGGCCACTTAAATATTATTTAGGTCCTATGTAATGTTTAAAAAATGTTTTTTTACACTTTATTCAAAATGTGATTCAAAAAGGGACTTTTGGATGTAATTAAATGTATTTTTAAATATTTACAAGGAAAAGTAAATTAATTTTTTTTTAAATGGAGGGCCCAAAAAAAGCAGCTATAAAAGAAAGGTCAAAACACAAAGCAAATCATCCGATTTTGTCCTTTCATTATTCCTTCTATTTTGGAGATTGAAGCATTCAAGGATGAAAACCATTGGTGTTGGAGATCCAGAGGATGAAAACTCTCTTGGTTTTCCACAGTTGGATTTGGGGATGAAAACCTTCATCTCCATTTGAAGTGATTTTATTCAAGAATAACACTTTGGACTTATAGATTGAAGTCATTTTCAGCTTGCTACAGTGTCACTATAGTGAATTGAAGTCTTTTTCAACTCGCTACAATTCTGCTACAATGATTCATGTAAGCTTTCAGCTTGTGGAGGTTTTGAATTGATCAATATTTGCAAGCAAATAAAAAATACATACTTCATTGGCTGATTGGCTGATTGAAAGGCATTTTCAGATCGTTTGCACACCTAATAGGGATAATTTATGAGGGTTTGCTGCTACTATTGCATACATTATTGCTGATTGCATTGGCTGTTATAAATAAAAAAATAGATCTGGGGTTTCTACGTTGGTGTTTCCACATTTACTGTTGCTGTCATAATTTATCCAATGACTCATTATCCAATTCTACTTACATATTTGGTTATTTTAATGTATAAGGGTTTTATATAAACATTGGTGAACGATAGTATAGCTGTCTATAGGAAATCAGTCATAAATCAGTAATCATATTTTGTTGATGTTAATTCAGCGTCGGTCTTCACTAATACATGGGCCGATCTTATAATTAAGTTATTCAATGTACTTATTCTGGCCGACTTTATTTATTATTAAATGTTTATCATAAGGCCGACCTATATGAAGAGGCGCCAAGAAGGTATATATACAGAGTCACCTTTTGATGTTGATACACATTCGAACACACACAAAGAAGTTCGCTATTTTGGCAAAGCAGAATTCGCAGTCATAGAAGAAGCTCATACTTGGATTCGCATACCTAGAAGAAGTTCATACTTGAACAGCAGATCATCATTTTGTAGCAGCAGACCGATTTCAAGGAGAAACATATTCATTTGTATCTTTGCATCTAAGAGAGATGCTATTATTCATTGTATCAAATTCGGCATTGTGTTGGGCCTGAGTTCAAGCAGATTTCTGCTCTTATTCCTTCAATATATAAGAGATATATTTGCTGGGTTTTTCTCCCTCAAGAGGAGGGTTTTCCCAGGGTATCTTGTTGTGTTCATTGTCTTATGGTTTGCATTTCTTTTATTCAATTGATTAAATAATCTGATCTAAGAAACACTAACATGGTATCAGAGCGGGTGTGAAAAAGATCGTGATCAGATTTAGTTCGCAACACTTATTCTTTTTCAGTCTATCTTCCAAATTTCTCAAGATGGTGAACGGTCTGAAAATCGAGGATAGACTCGAAGGGATCTCGAACTACATATCATGGAGATTCAGGTTCATGCTAACCTTGGAAGAGAATGATTTGGCTGAGTTTGTGAAAACAAAAGTTCCCGAACCTGAGGGGGAAGAAGAGAAGCTGCAATGGAGGAAGAAAGACACTAGGGCAAAGAAAGCATTGGTTGATTCCGTCAAAGATCATATTGTACCAATTATTTTCAAGTTGGATACAGCAAGAGAGATGTTTACAACCTTGGAAGAGATGTACGAAATCAACAACACCAGTCGTGCCCTTGCTCTGAAGCAACAACTTCATCATGTGAAAATGGAGAAAGGAGAATCTGTTATTACATACTTCATGAGGATTTCAGAGATAAAAGATCAGCTCTCCACTATTGGACACATGATTGATGATAAAGAACTGACTATGCTTGCTCTCAATGGTCTTCCGCTTTCATGGGAGGCATTCATCCAAGGAATCAGTGCAAGATCCGAACTTCCTAAGTTTGATCGATTGAGGATTGATTGCATTCAAGAAGAGTCAAGACTAACAGCAAGGGGGATTGGTCAAAGCTCTAAGAATGAAGAATTACAAGTTCTTACCTCTCATTCATCAAACAAAGGAAAAGGCCTTAAGAAAGGATTCTTCAAAAGGAATCGAGAAGATGGAAATGATGATGCTCCTACCTTCAAAAGAAAACGAGACATGTCCAAGATTCAATGTTTTCGTTGTGATAAGTATGGTCACTTTGCGAGGGTGTGCCCTCAACGACCTAAGCTTCAAGTTGCCACTGCAGATATTGAAGAAGTCACTCCACAAAAGGACTCCAGTAATTATCTATTTTATTCAGCCTTGTCTAGCAATGTTTCTACGGACTCTTACACTTGGTTGATTGACAGTGGTGCTTCTAGACACATCACCGGATTCAGAAGTCACCTTTCAAACTTAATGGAAAGCAACTCTAGTGATCAAGTTGTTATTGGAGATGATGCTAGATATTCTGTAAAAGGGTTTGGAAATTCCACTCTTCACTTGGATTCTGGAATTTCTTTGGAATTGAATGATGTACTGTTCGTACCAGGGATAAAGAGGAACCTTGTTTCAATTTCAGCATTAGAAGACAAAGGTTATCAAATTGCCTTCTCTAAAGGGAAAGTTCTTATATGGGCAAAGAACTCCAGCTTCAAATCTGCTCAAGTGATTGGAGTTAGACATGAATGTCTCTACACGCTGTGCACTCGTCCTCTTCAAGCACTTGTGCATAACAGTACCAGCATGTGTGAACTTTGGCATCGAAGATTGGCTCACATTCACTTTCGTGCTCTACCTATCATGGAGAAGATGGTCACCGGTCTTCCGAAATTCGATCAAGAACATGAAGGTACATGCAAGGGATGTGCCCTAGGCAAGAACACAAAAGGTATGTTCCATTCCAGTGAAAGTAGATCTAAATGTATTCTTGATCTCATTCATTCTGATTTATGTGGTCCAATGTCTATTGCATCATCTAGTGGTTTCTTGTATTATATTATTTTCATTGATGATTACTCTAGAAAGACTTGGATTTATTTCTTGAGATCGAAAGAATCAGAAGAAGTATTAGTAAGATTCAGAGAATTCAAAGCGCAGATTGAAAATCTGTCTGGGAAGAAGATCAAAGTATTAAGATCTGATAATGGTGGAGAATACACTTCTGGCACTTTCGAGACTTTTGTATTGAAGCAGGGATTAAGAGGGAGTTCAGTGTTCCCTATAATCCACAACAAAATGGTATTGCTGAAAGGAAGAATAGGTCTATTGTGGAAGCAGTGAAAGCTATGATCCATGATCAAGACTTACAAATCTCTTTTTGGGCTGAAGCATCAAGAACAGCCGTCTATGTTCAAAACAGGAGTCCCCACAGGATCTTAGAGAATAAAACTCCTGAAGAAGCATTCTCAGGCGTGAAGCCTGAAGTTAGTCACTTGAGGATCTTTGGCTGTCCAGTCTATGTTCATATTCCAAAGGAAAAGAGAACAAAGCTAGAACCTTCTGGGAAGAAAGGAATTCTTGTAGGCTACAGTGAGACATCAAAAGCTTACAGGATCTACATTCCAGGACAGAAGTCTATTGAGATTAGTAGAGACGTCACATTTGAGGAAGATGTTGCTTATAGGAAGTCCAAAGGCACTCCGATGGAGGTCGATGAAGAAGAACCTCCTCAAGATATGGAAGTTGACCATATCCCAGAGAATCTGGAAGGAGGATACAGAACCTAAAGAAGATATTGATCCAGCTGAGCCTTTGGATCCTACTGATGGGCCTCTAGACATTGTGATTGGAAAGAAAAGACCCCTTTGGGCCCGCAGGACAATGCAGGAAGCAGAAAGGTTTGTAGCTCCAAGAGGAACCTTCAGAGAAAGCAAGAGACCTCACAAGTTCTCTAGCTATGTTGCCTTGATGAGTCAGATTATTGAGTCAGAACCTTCAAATGTTGAAGAAGCTTCTAGTCAACAAGTATGGAAAGATGCCATGATTGAGGAGTATCAGTCTATACTTAAGAACAATGTTTGGGATATAGTTCCTAGACCCAAAGACAAATCTGTGGTGTCTTCTAAGTGGCTCTTCAAGATCAAACATGCAGCTGATGGGAGCATTGAGAAACACAAGGCTAGATTTGTGGCTAGAGGGTTCTCACAAAAAGAGGGAGTTGACTATGAAGAAACTTTTGCTCCTGTGGCTCGTTACACGTCTGTTAGAACCATCATTGCTATTGCCGCATCTAGAGGATGGAAGATTCACCAAATGGATGTAAAGACAGCTTTTCTAAATGGCATAATAGAAGAAGAGGTTTACATTGAGCAACCAGAAGGATTTGAGGTACATGAGAAAGAATCTCATGTCTGCAAGTTGAAGAAGGCCTTGTATGGTCTTAAACAAGCTCCTCGTGCTTGGTATGAAAGAATTGATCAGTACCTTTCAAGTTTGGGTTTCTCAAAGAATGATGCAGATTCTAACCTCTACTTCAAGGTAGTAAATGGTGAAGCATTGATTTTAGTTCTATATGTTGATGACTTGATCATTACTGGTGAAGAACATCTAATACTAAAATGCAAGAAGGAATTAGCTTCAGAGTTCGAGATGAAGAATCTAGGTCTTATGCATTACTTTCTTGGCTTAGAAGTTTGGCAAAAGCCAAATGAGATGATTCTAAGTCAAGGCAAGTATACTGTTGACATTCTCAAAAGGTTTGGTATGCTTGACTGCAAACCTATGTCTACACCCATGGAGTCTAATTTAGATAAGTTGAAAGAAGCTGCAGCTAGTTCAGAACCAGTGGATTCTACGATGTATAGACAGTTGATTGGTTCATTGATGTATCTAGTTAACACTAGACCTGATATCTGCTATGCAGTGAGTGCACTTAGCCAGTTTATGTGTGAACCAAAGCAAATACATCTTGTAGCAGCTAAACATATCCTGAGATATTTATGTGGCACAATTGGATATGGGTTGAGATATTCTTCAAATGTGGATTTGGAGCTGCATGGTTTTACTGATTCTGATTGGGCAGGATGTGTCTCAGATCGGAAGAGTACTTCTGGTTGTTGCTTCAGTTTGGGGACTGCTATGATCTCCTGGTGTAGCAGGAAACAGTCTTCAGTGGCCTTGAGTACAACTGAAGCAGAGTATATTGCAGCTTGTGTGGCAGCTCGTGAGGCAGTGTGGCTTCGTAAGCTCCTTGCAGGATTGTTTGGTCAATCAATGGAGCCTACTATCATACACTGTGATAATCAAAGCTGTGTGAAGCTTTCTGTCAATCCTGTGTTTCATGACAGAACAAAACATGTTGAGATCAAGTACCACTATATTAGAGATATGGTGCAAAGGAAAGCTATACAGTTGAGGTATATCAGCACTGAAGAGCAAACGGCAGACATTCTCACCAAGCCTCTCGCCAGGATGAAGTTTGTATACTTCCGAGAGAAACTTGGTATGGTGGAGAATGCAGCCTTGACTGAGAAAGAGTCTCAGTAATCAGTGATCCTTATTGAGAATGCAACTCTCTGCTGAGTGAGAGTTGAGGTGCAAGCCCTTGTTAATACAATTCTCTGCTGAGAGAGAGTTGAGGTGTAAGTCCTTGATAATGCAATTCTCTGATGAGAGAGAGTTGAGGTGAAAGCCCTTGTTTCCACCCTCTGGGAGAAGCTATGGTGGATGTCATGTGTGTGACTCCATGACAACATCACGTGAGAGAATCCGTGATGAGTTTTTACCATCTATGGGAGTAGCCATAATGGTTAATATCACGTTGAGGTGATATTTTATTTTGTTTTCATTCTAACATAATGTGTCTTGTGCAGATGGTAGTTCATCCCTAGCTGAGAGGGAGTGTTGATGTTAATTCAGCGTCGGTCTTCACTAATACATGGGCCGACCTTATAATTAAGTTATTCAATGTACTTATTCTGGCCGACTTTATTTATTATTAAATGTTTATCATAAGGCCGACCTATATGAAGAGGCGCCAAGAAGGTATATATACAAAGTCACCTTTTGATGTTGATACACATTCGAATACACACAAAAGAAGTTCGCTATTTTGGCAGAGCAGAATTCGCAGTCATAGAAGAAGCTCATACTTGGATTCGCATACCTAGAAGAAGTTCATACTTGAACAGCAGATCATCATTTTGTAGCAGCAGACCGATTTCAAGGAGAAACATATTCATTTGTATCTTTGCATCTAAGAGAGATGCTATTATTCATTGTATCAAATTCGGCATTGTGTTGGGCCTGAGTTCAAGCAGATTTCTGCTCTTATTCCTTCAATATATAAGAGATATATTTGCTGGGTTTTTCTCCCTCAAGAGGAGGGTTTTCCCAGGGTATCTTGTTGTGTTCATTGTCTTATGGTTTGCATTTCTTTTATTCAATTGATTAAATAATCTGATCTAAGAAACACTAACATATTTGATATGTTTGACACATACAATTCAGATCTGCTGTTTATGTTACATTTGAGAATGTATACCAGCATTATGAGGGTTTAAATTTAATGTTTGGAAGGGTAAGTTTGATTTGCAAAGGTTTGCAATATTTCATTATTGTTAATCAGCTAGAGTTTGGCATCTACATTGGTCATTTGATGTTGTTTCAGCTTTGCACATGTTTGATAAATCATCCATTTCTTAGAGTTTATTAATTGGGGGCATTACACTTCTAATCAATAAATAATGTAAATCCTGATAATTGCACTCTTTTTTAACATGGCAATGCAAAAGCAACCATCAGTCAATGTTTATGACAATACATGAGCGATACTAATTTCAGTTTCATATATCTTAGGCCAGTGCAACTGTGCAACTTACATGGTTGATGGTTAGATAAAGTAATATAAAATGGAATATGATGATACAGATAAGAATAAAATATAATATTTACAGTGATAACATGATCAACCTACAATCCTAAATTGTTTTATTTAAATTGCATAATAATAAATAAAATAAATTAAGCCAGTCCCTGAAAAAATATTTAACAGTTATACTAACATTTTTCATCACATTCAGTCCATTGCTAAAAATCTATATGGGAATTTCACACCTCAGTCCCTGCAATCCCCATTGCAAGCCCAATGTCAGCTTCATGCAAAGCTGGTGCGTCATTGGTTCCATCACCAGTCACAGCAACTACTTCTCCGAGATCTGTACGCAGGTGTTTAACAAGAGTGTGCTTGTCCATTGGAGAAGATCTTGCCATGACCTGCACTCTTAAAGTCAGTATTTTTCAAAAACAAATTACTTTATTTATTAGCATTCTATTAATGAAAAGAAAAAACAAAATTTGAGCATTTTATTAATTAAAAAAAATTAAATTTATCAATTCATTTATGTTCTCTTTCTTTCAGTAGTCTAAAAAGATGATATGCAACAATCAAGTAGGTTCTCTGATCGTAAAACTGTACCTGAATTCTTGGTATAAGATTTTTCATCTCTTCTATACTCTTTTGACGAAAATCAGGGCCCTCAATTGCCATACCGTCCTCTGTTAAAATACCACACTCTGTTGCAATTGCTTTTGCAGTGTTAATATTATCCCCAGTCACCATCCGTACCATAATACCAGCATTTTTACAGACTTCAACAGCTTCCTTAACACCAGGACGAACTGGGTCCTTGATGCCAACAATAGCAACACAAGTGTAACCATTTGTTGGAATCTCTTTCTCTGGAGCAAAATTGTCTTCCAACTCAATGAAAGCAAGGCATAGAGTTCGAAGAGATTCACAAGCAAAGCTATCTATAACATTCATAAGATAACAAGATAATGCTTCATCCATTGTAACAACCTGACCATTCACATTTACAACATTTTTACACATTTTCAAGACTATTTCTGAAGCACCTTTACAATAGGCTCGATATTTCCCATCAGGAAGTTCTACCACAACAGTCATTATTTTCCTTGCAGAATTGAAAGGTTGAACTTTTACTATTTTAGATTCTCTGCGCTCTGCAACAAAGTCTCCACTCAATGACAGGCCAAGCTCTAGCAAAGCAGACTCTGTGGGTGTACCTAATATTTCACGTTTTCCCTCCTTAGTCACCACTACCTCACCACCTGTATTCTGGAATATGGACTGGAAGAGCAATTTCAGCACACTTCCAGGGATTTTGGATCTTAAATTCTCAGCTTCCTTAGCATTTTCAATCTTACTGATATTTTCACATATCCAAACTTTCACAACAGCCATATGGTTTGTTGTTAGTGTCCCAGTCTTATCACTACAAATACATGTTGCAGAGCCCATTGTCTCACATGCTGAAAGATGCCGCACAAGTGCTTTGTCATTCATCATCTTCTTCATAGCAAAAGCAAGGCTCAAAGTCACAGCCAGTGGCAAACCCTCCGGAACTGCAACCACAATAATTGTCACTGCAATTGCAAAGAAGTTCACTATAGAAACTGCATCAGCTCCTGACCATGCTAGGTGATTAATTGACTTATCTATGATCAGCCTTAACGTTAATACAATGAATGTAACTGTTGCAAATGCTAATCCAATCTTCCCAATAATTGTTGCAACACCATTAAGTTTGACTTGCAATGGAGTTTCATCTTCACCTCCCTCAGTCAAGGTTGCCATCAATTTACCCCATCCTGTTCTCATGCCAACAGTAGTGATTAAAATGTTACCAGATCCATCCTGGACCTTTGTTCCTGACAAAACAAAAGGACTATCTTTATTCACACTTACTGGCTCACTCTCCCCTGTCAGGCTTGACTCATTTATTAATAGAGAATATCCTGAAATGAAAAGCCCATCAGCTGGAACTAGATCCCCAATTGATAAGTGCACTAAATCACCAACAACAAGGTCATATATAGAGACCTTTTGTCTATAGCCATCCCTTGTAACCTGTACAAAGATCTTCTTTTTCTCCTTATCTAAATCCCTGAACTGCAATGATTGTCTGTAATCACTGATTGCTGTGACAAACACAACTATACAAATGCTCAGACCAATGCCTATACCATCGTAGGCACCCTTGGGCCAACCCTCAGTAGGAATTCCAACACCTAAGGACACTATTGCACAAACTGCAAGAATCATGAGTGTCAAATCTTGAAATGCTTCCCACACGAAAATCCAAAATCCCCGAGGTGGTTTTTCATCAAATTTATTGAGCCCAAAAATTTTCTGCCTTACTTTCAAGTTGTCTTCATTTGCAACAATACCATCTGTACGTGATGTAGAGAGTTTATCAGCTATTCCTTCAACTCCATCATGGAATCTCAGCTTTTTTATATCATGGCCATCTACTATGGAAGCTAACTCATCAGGATCAATACCAAATCCAGCTGATTTCACATCATCTGGCACATTGTAGGTATAAGGACTCAACCCGCCAGCTGCACAGCACCCGTGTTAAAACAAGTATACTTGACAGAATTGCAAAAATATGCTACATGACTAAGACATGATGCTCCAGATGAACTAGGCATACCATCAATAAAGTGGAATGCAGCCTTTGAAACCAAAAGAGCCACCCTTAGTTTCTCCTGTTATAAAGAAAAACAATCCAAAAACATCAAGTATAATAATAACTGGTTCTTGAAGATTGAAAATGCAATGCAGCGAGCTATATCAGAAACAAATTATTTCATTCATTGATCTTGTGCCCTGTACCTGCATTTACCCTCACAAAATCATTTCTACAAATGAAATAAATACACATGATACACATATAATGTAGAAAATGACAAGTTTGTCACTCAACTGGAAACCATAATATCTTTCTGAAAATTTTAAAATCCTTGAACAGATTTTTTTTATGGCAAGTAAAGAGTAACAGAATTCATAATCAATTTATTTGCCAATTATTTTCCCCATCTGGCATGACCTTCCATACTCTCCTCATTGCCAAGCCATTATGGTTCAGGCAGTCACTGATCCCAGCGTAAGTCAGGTGCCCCCCTGGGGACCCCTACCTATGAGCTGGGCCCCACCTACTTTCATCAAAGGCATCACTGAGTAATCTGTAATTAACTATTCTACGAAGCTTTTGATCTCCTAATGGTCATTTTAACATATAACAGAAACAATATAAGGATCTACGCATGTAAATTATGTTATTCTTCAAATTATTTTAAGAATTCAGAAATCAAACAGTTTATTTGTCCCTGCTCAAGGGGTAAGTAAGAACAGGTCCATTAGTGACTCGGCAAACTAGTGTTTACAAGAAGGATGTCAGAAATTACATCTCAATTGAGCAGCCTAACCTGGGAATGTTAGGGGTAAGCATTCATCAGATATTGAGAAGGATGTCTAATTATATCTTATCAGATGAATATGGCATACAGTTCCAGTAATGTGGATCAAGTGGAAGACTGAGCAAGGGGAGTCAAAATAGATATTAATTAGCAGTTGAGATTCAAGAAATTATGGATAAAAGAAACTCTCCCAACATTAACCGATGAATGACCAAAGGTTCCTGAAAGAAGTGGAAGCTAAATTGAATTTGTGAAAAAATTGTAGACCTCTCAGAGTGCTTCCATTTCATTTCATTCTTCCACTGCTTAAGGAAAGCCAGCTTGGTAGCAGACTTTCTAAGCTAATAATCTGTTACTGTTAATGGCTGCATTACAAAGTGCTGCCCTGGAGGCCCCCATACCAGTAAGATTCTGCTAACGGTACTGGTCCAGAAACCTCTCAGGTACCTCTCAGGATCTTCTTTTGTTATGAACTTATGGGAAACTAATTGTCACAATAAAATCATTATTAGAAAACAGTAGTGGTCCAGGCATAATAGTGATAGATAGAAAAAATAAAAAATAAAGATAAGAAAAATTAAAAACAAAGATTAGAAAAAATTAAAAACAAAGAAAGAAACAACTAAACTACAGATAAGCATATTGCATCTGGTTCTAACACAAATTGCTGATTTGAATGCTCTCAATGAAAAGCAATATGATAGCTATGTTCACGCAATTTTTAAGTTTGACTTTGACCATCACTATTTTCCTATTTTGAAATTGAACAGATCATGTGTCATGACTCAGTTAATATATTGAGTATCAATTATCCATAGTGTTTTGAATTTTATGCATATAAAATTTATATTTCGATAGCTTGTATAATTTTGCCTATAAACTTATATAAATTTTAAGAAAATATATTTTTTATTATTTTTGCATGGACGCACCCATGCCATTCCATACAAAGGATCCCATTAAAGATGAATCTGCATACCTGAGCCTGGCACCTGAACCCCTGACAGAACCTCATACATGTACTCAGCCTATGTGAAGGGAAATTGGAAGACAGGTTGAATTCATGATTTATAATGTTTAGGAGTTAAAATGTGCCATTATTTGAGACCTTCATATCAAGCATAGAGGGGAGAGATCAAATCATACTCACACTGGCTCGCTATCAACACAGGCAACAAGGATCATATAATCATATTCTACTTTTCCTTCCATCAATTCCATAATTGGTCCTTTCAGTGCAAACCAATCTATTGGATGCACATCCTTCTCTCCTATATTCAGTAGAAATCAAATATCAATCACTTTCCCTCTATTTGGAAAATCAGTTGCTATAGCAACAGCAAGTAGCAGTTGATTGCTCAACCACATCAGTCAAAAGTAAAACCATGGGAGGCAAATCCAACTCGACAAAAAAGCTGTTTAGAGGACCTAAGCTCATTCGCTTACATAAGATATTGCTCTGTCTCTTATATAGCATTATTTCTTTAATTTCAATCTGAAATTGATCGATTAAACATTCAGTTCCAGTTTGTTAAGTGGATCATCCATCAAAAGTGAATTCAGAGCAGAGCCAGAATTAGACCAGGGGACAAAAAATTAGGACTTGTTAATTGGTGACTGAATCAGCTGGCGCAAACAGTCTTGTTATATTGGCAGTAGGAGAGAATGTCATATTACATATATGAGAACATGCATAGCTTACAAGTGCATACCAATCTATTGGATGGACAACCATTTCTCCTAAATTAATTAGAAACCAAATATCAATTGCTCTCCCTCTCTTTGGAATATCAGTTGATATAGCATCAGAAAGCAGCAGCTGATTGCTTAACGACATTGATCAAAACCATGGGAGACAAATTCCACTGTTTAGCTTGTAACCAACTTGAGAAATATAATTTATAAATCAAATTCTGGTTAACAGAGATAGAATAATTTGGTCTTTTATTTTTCTTTCTTAAAGGTTATAATCAACTTTATTTGGGAGCATCTGAAGACTCTATAATCTATGCTTTCCTTAAATGACGTTGTTCAGAAAGCCATTATAATCCCAAAAAAAAATCTGTGTAGGGGACCTAAGCTCATTAGCTTGATTAAGATGTTGCTATGTCTCTTATTTAACCTTTTTTGCTTAATTTTGATCCAAAATTGATCAAATAAATATTCAGTTCCAGATGGTTAAGTGGATCAGCCATGAAAAGTGAGTTCAGAGCAGAGTCACTACCAGAACAGGGGAAGAAAAGGAAGGATTTGTTAATCAGTAACCAAATCAGTTGGGACAGAATAGTATTACTATTTCGGGCAGTAGGTGAGAACGGCACATGCATGAACATACACAGCTTACCATCGTGGCAGGGGCAGAAATTTTCCCACATACCACAAAATAGCAGGGCTGAAACTCTTCCAGGGAGTTGAATCAATTCCCCGTCTATCTCTTCTTATGAGAGGCATTCCGGTTCCTCATGTTGACTCTTGTGCTCATGTGTGGCATATATACACCCATTGGAGTAGATGCAAAGAATGGATGATGAAGCTACAATTGTAAAACTAAATTTCGGTAGTTTCACCTTTTCAGAGTCTCTCCTTCCGTTTGATACAGTCTTCGTAAAATTTCGGTAGTTTGTCTACATCTCCCCTTTCATCCGATACAGTCTTCCTACAATTTCGGTAGTTTGTCTACATCTCCCCTTTCATCCGATGCAGTCTTCCTAAAATTTGATTGTTACTTTAGGGCAAAAATACACAAGTACGGCCTTATGGCCATCAAATTTAGCCCATTCGGCCCATTGTGGATTGCCTAATTCTCACCACAAGGTTGCTCAGAATTTCTGATTTGCCAAATTTTCACCACAACGTTGATCAGAATTTCCGATGTGCCAAATTTTCACCTCTAGGTTGCTCAAGATTCCCTTTGTCATTCATTAGTATAGAGATTCGCTGACAATGACTAAGATCCATTTAACTATTTGGATTAGCGGTGAGAAGGAGAAAAACACCTACCTTGTTCTGCTTTAAAATATCTTTGGCTTGAGCTCTCATGGGCAAATTGGCAGTATTTCTGAATCTCCTCTTTTTATTTTTCACCACATTACAAAGTTTTCGCCATCTAGCAAGCGCTTCTGAAGAAGAATTTTTCGATTTCACTTCAAATTGATTCAAATAGTCCTCCATCCTCTCCAATTTCCCAGGTAAACAGACAATAAAGTGCCCGCTATCGCTACCCTGCCGCTCTCTTTGAAGAGGCGGGTATGTTAATATCCACTGAATTGAGGCTCACAATGAACTTTCTTTGTATATTGAAGTTAGATTAATGTAAGGATTTTGGGAATTCCGGAAGACTCACAAAATCCTCAGACCATTTTTGAAGATCAACTTTGATTTTGATTTGAGTTCCCAACTTGATATTATTCCGTTTTTACATTTAATAAGAAAGCAAAATATGAGAACACGATTCGTGGGCAGTCCCGTTTCCGTAGTAGCAGCCAACTAGAGCGGGAAATGCCCGTCATATTTGACAGTGCAATGGTAGTTATGGCAACTAAGTTTGGTCTTCTGCGTATATCATTCAGGCCGACCAATAACATCTCGTGCATAAACTTGGACCGTTTGGGGAGTGACCTTTCGGTGGCACGGGGCTAAATTTGATGGCCATATAAGTGTTCTATGCAATTATTTTACCGTAAAACCGATCAAGGGAATAATTTTCGGCGAACCTCGGAAATTAAAAGGATTATACTTACTAATTGTATGTATATATCTGATCCATAAAATGTTTCGTTCTCTAATCCATAATTCTTGAAGGGGAATGTTTGAATAAATGAACCATGAAATTTTTCATTACAGGCATGGTAGTCAAATTTTCCCCTATAGAGCACGATTGGTCGTTTTAATGGATGAAAAGCTATGGTCTGTGCAGCGTACTAAATGCGCTATCGTGGAAAAACAAAAAGTGAGATCCCCTAGAATTGAGACCGCTTCTTTTTATCGAAAAAGGTTTCAGTAAATTGGATGTAGTCATTTGCATTACTTCAAAGTTTCAAGAGCATGGTGGGGTCCAATGATGAATATTGTCCAATAAAATTTGTTAAATGACTCTTAAGCATTTGTTTGGTGCGCAATGAGTCAACTTACTTTTTATTATTCTTAAATAATTTTGTGGAGTGCAGAAATAATTGATTTTTTTTAGACTTTAAAAAGTTTATTGATGATATATTAATAATTTTGAGGAATAATTATTTTCATTTATACTTTCAACAGTTTATTCATGATATATTATTTATTTTATTGAGTGTATAAACAAGGTTTTATTTTATTTCAATATTATATTTTTAAAATTTAAATAGTCAAGTAATTTTATACATAATTCATATTTTAAAACAATGAACAATTGTTTAATTTTTATTGGTTAAAATCTACTTTTGATCATTGAATTAAGTGATGTTTAAGAATGGTTTCTTCCTATTGCATGGATGACATTGTTATAAATCATTTTAGTTTACTTTTTATTGGGTTGGTGAGTATTTGAAAATTTAGACCCATGATCAATAAATAGTGGAATTTCTATTGTATAGTATTGATGCTAATGGTTATTTGACTCCTTCAAATTTGTGAATTTAGATCCATGATCAATAGAGTCATTTTTTATTGTGTTACACTAATGTTAAGGGTTCCTTGACTCCTTCAAATTTACTCCTTAATAGTTTATGTTGAATTCACATGTTTAGATCTTACAATTGATGGAAAGTCGAGTTCCCATTGTATTCCATTAAAATTGAGGGTACATTCACTCCCTCAAATTTACCCACTATTATGTTGCATTGAGCTAGTGGATTTAAACCATGTATTTGATGGGGAATGAAGCCCTTATTATGCTCCATAAAGATCGATGAACCATTGAATCCTTCAATTTTCTCCATGACATTTTATTAAATATAAAAATAAATAATTTGTATCATCATTAAATTAAAGATTAAAAAGCATCTTACACATATCTTATTAGTATGGATAAAATATATTAATTATTATTATTTTATCATCATTAAATTAAAGATTAAAAAATATCCTATACATATCATATTAATATGGGTAAAAAATATTAATTATTAATAGTTTATGTAGGTTAAATAAACTTATAATATTAAATTATTTTTAATAATTAATTAATTATACCAAAAGATGATCTCTCTACAATGGTAATAAGACATGGAATTTCATATGGTAATCACAAATAAAAATTAAAAAATTAAAAAATTAAAAATTATAATCAACATAATTAAATATAGAAATAAAATATATAAATATAAAATAAAAATAAAAACAAAACAAACAATTTTTTATTTTAGTTTATCAATAATAGAAAATATATATTACAAATTAATTAACTTTTATTTAATGATTTTTTTTAATATAATAAAATTTTAATATATCTGATTTCAGTTTGAAACAAGTCTTGTAAACCACTTCGAGTAGTTGGAAAACAAGTTTTAGCTATTGTTTAATGGTAAATCAACTGTCATTTAATGACAAAAGCCTCCATAATCTGACTTATCACATAAAATCAATAAATATTGATTTTTTCAGTTGAATAGGAACATTTTATTTCCATTTGTAAAGTGTTTTGATAATTTGATAGCAACTTTCTTTTTCATTTGAATTGCTTTATGTTTTAAATCAATATGCAAATATTTCAAAATCAAATGATACTCAATTTCTATAAGAAAAAAATTTAGATTTGTTTAAAGTTTATTTCATTCCATTATTTACCACTTATTATTAATTGTTTAATCTAATCACATACAACTAAAATTTGTAGATACAACTAAATTTGTAGCACATGACATCTATACACATCCATACATAAACACATAATAACATATTTAGTACTTATTATTAATTATTTAATCTAACCATATACAACTAGAACTTATAGCACATTACACCCATACACTAACAGTAATAATCTATGTAATAATCTATTAACAGTAATAATCAATTAACTTACAAATGAAATTATTATGACCCTTCAAGCGATAAAATAATGAATTTCGACGGACCTCTCGAGACAATCCTGGGCTCACTAGCAGCAGCTACATAATATGAAACGATGCGAGAGTCCTCATTTGGGTTGGTTTTAAACGACTGTCGATCTTTACAAACAACGAAGCCGAGTTTGAAGCTCTTTTTCTAAAACTTTGTAGAGATAAGGGGTTGGATAATGTTAACGTCGAGGGTGATTCGATGTTATGTATCAATGTCGTTCAGGCGAAGAGCTCAATAAATTGGAAACTGAGGAAAAACTCGGCGTGATCATCGCCCTACTCAATTTAAATCAATACGGCATATCTTGAAGGAATCGAACAGGGCGACAGACTCTCTGGCGAATCATGGATGTGATCAAACTAATAAAATTATCATGTCAAATCAAATAATCAGATGGACTGGCCTGACTCAAATTGTGAGTGCGGATATGGCTCTAAATCCCACTGGCGGCAGATGCAAAGGCTATCAGTCCTGTCATCACCTATGTATCTCCCGCCTCGTTCCCTTTGTGGTTTGATAAACAGGTCTGAAACTTTCCTGCTGCGTTGCCTACTCTCTAAGATGGCCGATTGGGTGGAGTTCGACAGGGCTATGTGCGAGTGCAGAGCCGAGGTGACTTCGATGCAACTGAGACGGTTGTTCTTCATTAAGAGCCTAGAAATGGAAATCGCAATCATGGAAGTGCATGGCGTCCTTAAACTAGCTGTTGGTCACTATCACGATCCCATCTGGTTGGTGATATCCTGGGTTTTTTCGTGGATATAACGAGCAAGAAAGTGTTTGAGGCAAGCTTGCGTCTGGAAACGTTTTGCAAGAGCCTTGTAAGAAGAAAGCCATTGCTGCTATATCAAATTTTGAGCGAAAGGGAATTTAAGTAGAACAGCGTTCTCAAAAGATGCATCGAGTTATTATTCAAAGGCCTTCTGCTACGAAACTTTGTTCCGTCTCAAAAATTTGTTGTCGCATCTACGAATGTTCTCACGAGCGCCCAACTCGTACAGTTAGTGAACTTGAAGCGGAGTGTGCTCTTTCTTTAATCTCCCCAATCTTATAAGCTTTTTCTGTAATCCTCGCTGATGATCTATTCTAATATAGGGAGCTACTCCTTGATAACAGCTTACTAAAAAAAATATGAAAAAAAACATATAAATATTTATTATATATTTTTTAAATTAGGAAATCAATAGGACATTCCGTTAGCTTGATGAAGATGTCGGTAGGTCTCCATTTAGCCTTATTTGTTCAATTTTGATTGGAAAATGATGAAATAAACATTCAGTTCCAGTTGGTTCGGTCGATCAGCCATTAGAAGTGAGTTCAAGGCAGAGTCATAACCAGAACAGGGGAAGAAAAGGAAGGATTTGTTAATCAGGAATAGAATGAACCGAGACAAAATAGTCTTTTACTATTTCGGCAGTAGGTAAGAATGTAACGCACATGAGCATACACAGCTTACCTATTTGGCAGAGGCAGAAATGGTCCCACATATGACAAAAATAGGAGGTGTAAAGGATAGGTGGTGGAACTCATGCTGTAAAACTAAATTGCAATGCAATTTCACCTATTCATAATATCCCCTTCCATATGATACAGTCTTCCTAAAAATTTGATAGTCGGCCTAAAATCTCCCCTTTCATATTATGCAGTTGTATTTTAGGGCATTAGCCCCCACGCCCATTATGGATTCCAAATTTTCACCATAAGGTTGCTCAGAATTCCTGATTTGCCAAATTTTCAACCGTAGGTTACTCAAGATTTCCTTTCTCATTCACTAGTGTAGAGATTCGCTGACAATGACCAAAATTCATATAACCTTCCATTTAATAATTCAAATTAGCCGTGAGAAGAAGAAAAGCACCTACCTTGTTCTGCTTTAGAATGTCTTTGGCTTGGGCTCTCATGGACAAATTGGCAGTATTCCTGAATCTCCTCTTTTTATTTTTCACCACATTGCAAAGTCTCCGCCATCTGGCAAGCGCTTCTTCTGAAGAATTTTTCGATTTCACTTCAAATTGATTCAAATAATCCTCCATCCTCTCCATTTCCCAGTTAAACAAAAAATAAATGTCCGCTATCCCTTCTCTGTTGTTCTCTTTAAATAGGCACGTATGTTAAAGCGGTCTTCCCAAGTAAAAAAAAAAAATTGCTACAGGATTAATTAGAATTTTTTTTGAAAAATAGCAGCCATTATCTTTTAGGACTGCAAATTTCATAGGTAAAATTGAGGTGGGGCTAGAAATTGCCCCAACAGCTTAAGAATTTTTTAGAAAGTTTTTCTGCCACTTGTCTATCACTTAAAATTTTAAATTCCTAAAAGAAAAAAAGAAATTTTTTATTTATTTATTAATTTTCACCAAAATTACTCAAGTTCCATTTTTTAAATTTTAGAGCTCAAACTTTAAAGTTGGATTACAAAATTGAATTTACGGACTACTCGCTTAAAATATTCCTAAAAAAATCTAAGCATCACCCACTGAATTTGATTTTGATTTGAGTTTCCAGCTTGAAAATATTTCCGCTTTTATATCAAAAGAATATTTTCCCCTTTTATAGCAAAAGAATATCTCCGCTTTTTTAGCCGATTTGAATGCAAAACGTGAAAGCAGGACCCGTCGGAAGTCTTCTATCTTTAGCACAAGCCGACTGAGGCGGGAAATGCCTTCCATATTTGACTGCTTTAAATGCAAAAAAAAACCGACTGAGGCGGGACATACCTTCCATATTTGACTGCTTTAAATGCAATAAAAACCGTCAGTAACTTAATACCTTCCTTATTTGACTGCTTTAAATGCAAAAAACCGTTGGTAACTTTTGGAAACCAAGTAGTTTTCTGGATCTATAATTTAGGCCGCCCCAAATCATCTCGTTCATTGGATTGGACCGTTTTCCAGGTGAGTATTTATTTTGTACTGCACGCTGGCCAGGGGCTGTAATTAATGATCGGGGTAGGGTTTTCTGCGATTATTTTACCGTAAATCCGGTCAAGGGGTAAAATAATTTAAATTAAACCCGGTCAAAAGTTTTAAGCACACCAATAAATTCCTGAGGTTTAATTAATAATTATATAATCTATAAAATATCTAAACATTCGGAGGACTTTAAATAAATGAGGCTCATGAAAAACATTCATGGCAGCCAATGTAGACTGTCAAATTTGGGGACTACTTATGCAAACGTTGAAAACATTGAGCTACATTAGAGTTGAGATGTTCTTTTATTAAAAATAGTATTTAAACTCATTTTCATTGCTTTTAAGGGTTTGTTAGGGCCTATTGATCGATATTTTCCAATAAAATTTGTTGAATGAACTCTATTTGACAATTAATTTTCTTCTCCTAATAATTTTTGTTGAGCACACAAACAATTATTTTTAATTAAAAAAAATAAAAATTCTTTCTAGTATTTTATTGTTTTCAACATAATTTTGTAAAATTTATTAAACTGAAACATGTCTTGGCTAAAAGAAAATGGAATGCTATTTTCAAATTCCTTCTTAAAATTTTTGGACATACATTAAAATGAAAAGAAGCAATTTTGAGTTTCGATTTTCAAAATAATGTTGTAGTTGATTCTATGAAGCAAAATCATTTTATATAACATATGGAAAAGTAGATGTTTATCAATTTCAAAGCATAATGTTCATCGGGAAGGAGAAATGCTACAGTTTTACTCTATGTTATTTTTTCAAATTGTCTTTTTGTGCTCTCATATGCAAGGGTCTCTAAAGAGAATGTGAAGATTGAAAATCACTTGGACAGGATAAAGTTTCAATTGATACATTTGCGTGGAAAAGGTTTCTTGTGTTCCAAACAGCTTCAATGTATGGTTAAATTCAAACTATAAGGTTGGGTCTATGTAATGTATGGGGTCTTTGTTCCTACCCCAAATTTGTAATGTTTTTTTTTCTTTTGATTTTTATTTCTTTGCAGCTGTTGGTTGCATTTTTTTCTATGTAATTTTTTTTGCATCGATTCAATATTAAATAAAAATGTATTCTTTTTGTTTAAACTTAATTTTCTTATTATTAAAATTTTAGTAAATAATAACACTACTTTTTAAAAAATATTTTATTGGTCTAAATTGAATGAAATGATAATTTAAATTCTTTTTTGAATCTATTTTTTATTACTTTTAATTATTTTCTTACAAAGACTAATGAAATGCAAGGATTTTTTCATTACTTTTATTTCACTCAAGTTTAAATTTGTGTAATAAATGTTGTGTCCTCAAATATCAACTCTTTCAATAATATTGATATTTTGTAAAATTCATTAACCAATAAAGTAAATGATTTTTTTTTTTTAATTAATATTATAATTTTCATAATATCCCCTTCCATATGACACAGACTTCCTAATTGCCCTAAAATTTCCCCTTTCATATTATGCAGTTTTATTTTAGGGCAGAAATACATAAATACAAAGATATGGCCATTAAATCTAGCCCCTCCCGCCCATTGTGGATTCCTAATTTTCACAAGGTTGCTCAGAATTCCTGATTTGCCAGATTTTCAACCGTAGGTTGATCAAGATTTCTTTTGTTATTCATTAGTGTAAAGATTCGCTGTCAATTACCACAATTCATATAACCTTCCGTTCTAGAAAATTTAGCTTAGCAGTGAGAAGAAAGAAAAGCACCTACCTTGTTCTGCTTTAGAATGTCTTTGGCTTGGGCTCTCATGGGCAAATTGGCAGTGTTTCTGAATCTCCTCTTTTTATTTTTCACCACATTGCAAAGTTTCCGCCATCTGGCAAGCGCTTCTTCTGAAGAATTTTTCGATTTCACTTCAAATTGATTCAAATAACCCTCCATCCTCTCAATTTCCCAGTTACACAAAAAATGAAATGCCCGCTATCCCTTCCCTGCTGCTCTCTTAGAAGGAGCGGGTATGTTAAAACCGACTGAATCGAGGCTCACAATGAACTTTCTGTGTATATTTTAGTTATAGATTAATGTAACGATTTTGGGGGATCTTGAAAGACTCGCATACACCTCGCAATATTTTTGAAGTAAATCAAGTTTGAATTCGATTTGAGTTCCCCGCTTGATATTAATACCGCTTTTTCATTCAATTCGAACCCTAAACATGAGAACGGGATTCGTGGTAACTCCCCTTTCCTTTGCAGAAGCCAACTTTGGCGGCAAATGTCCACCATCATCGACTGATTTCAATGCAAGAAACACTTACAACTTTTGGAAACTATGTACTTATAGTTTGTGGGTCTATAATTGAGGCCGCCCAAAATTATCTCGTGCATGAAGTTGAACGACCTTTTCCCATTTGGGTATCGCGCCGGCCAGGGGCTATATTAATGGCCCTGTAAGGACTTTCTGCAATTATTTTACCGTAAATCAGGTCAAGGAGTGAAAAAAAAAACATTAAACCCAGTCAAAACTTTTCAGGACAGCTATAAATTCCTAAGTTTTAAATTAATAATTATATAATCTATAAAATGTTTCGTTCTCTAGGTGTGGCCAGGCCTGCATTTGGAGGTGGGGACTTCAAATAAATAAGGCTCGTGAAAAAAATTCATGGCAGCAAATTGAGACGGTCAAATTTGGGGAATATTTGTGCAGTCGTTGAAAAAAGTGAGCTACGTGGTCAATTTCGGGCCATTTGATCAATATTTTCCCTTAAAATTTGTTGAATGGGCTCTCCTTCACAATAAACTATTTGTTTATTTATTTTAAGTTTTTTTAACCATTTATTACTTATTTTCCTCCTAGGTTCTCTATTGTATTCAATACAATTTCGTAAAATTCATCAACCAATCAATTAAAGGATGTGTTTCTTTAAACAATATTTATTATTATAAACAAATTGGTAAATAGTAATATTTTATTTTTCTAATATTTTATTGTTCTATATTAAATGAAATGATAATTTATGATCTTTTTGTGAATCTATTTTCCATTAGTTTTAATTATTTTCTTGCAAAGACTAATGAAATGCAAGTATTTTATTATTATTTTTATTTCACCAATATTTAAATTTGTGCAATAAATATTGTTCTTAATTGTCAACTCTTTCAATAATTTTGATGTTATTTGTTGAAAACTGGTAGCTTCGGTCAGAGATCAATATTGATTGCACTCATGCATTATCACTATTGATATCAAACCTCCTGTGCTAAGTATAAACTGCTTTCATTAAATCAGATATATATATATATATGTGTGTGTGTGTGTGTGTGTGTGTGTGTCTTGATTATGACTGATTGTCAGTCTTGTTTAATTGGAGGGATGTCAATCGAAAAGTCACGTCTTTTCTCAAACATATATATAAGAGTCTTGATCTTCAAAGTAAAACATAGAAATCAATAAATGTTTTACTCTTGTAGATTGGATCTCTCTAGAAAGATAATCAGACTTGTGTGAATATGTTCAATCCTCAACATGGTATCAGAGCGGGTTCAAGGGAAATCCAATCAGAGATTTGTCAAGCACAGGACAAAGGCGATTCAATCAAGATATCGAATGTTTTTCATGTGATTGTTGGAGTCAGGATCAAGCAAGGAGATCGGGTGTGGAAGACACCTAACCTCATACGCATATTGGACTTAATTGCAGCATCCTCAGGAGCGGAGATTCCACTAGTGGTGAGTCGGCCATCTAGTCTTTACGGGAGTTTACCAGAGTGCTTTGCCATGAAACTCCTCCCGAATACCATCTTGATTGCATATGTTCAAGATCGGGCTTGTGCATTGGGTATTCTCGTGCATACGTGTTGCGGGAACTGTGTGTCCACCGCAGGTGTGAGAAATCATTCTTGGTCATCCTCAGGTCATGACCGCAACTCACAAAATACCCGACATCACCTGAAGGCACTTTCGTGTGTGGAGCGATAAGTCAATGGTCATTACCACGAATTGCAACATTCCTATATGCGATTGTTCTCTTACATAACTCGTGCAACCTCCATCTTTGCTGTTGAATTTGTTGCGATTGTTTTGTGAATCCTATGCTTATATATGTCGCAGCCTGGAGTGGTGTAACTTTTGTTTGTGATTGGTGTCCTCCGTGCGTATGTTTTGTCTTAGCCCACGGACCCCGACTACTTCTTGGTAATGGAATATGAGTGTCGGCCAAAGCCTAGGCTCGGCCTGAACGCCAAGTAATCGCCCACCAAATCTTCACCATTGAAGCCTGCACATGGAGTCGAGTTGTGATGAAGATCTTTGACCAATTTCAAATGCATGAGGAGATGGCTTGAGTTATTGTTATTCTTGGCTATGTGTGATCGATGATAGCCTGGCTGCCTGTGGCGCATTCGGGATAGCTCTTGAATAAAGGCATTTGCAGGTTTTATCATGAACCAGACTGTCTGATTTACATGGTAAAGAAGTCACATGGGAAAAGTCAATAAGTTCAATCTAACCAGTCACAGGTGTCTGCTTGGGAAGTATCTGTCGGTCCACAAATAGTTGGTGATTTGTTGATAGGAAGCGGCTTAAAGTCTAAGAAGAGTTGAAGACTTATTCGCTAGACCATCGAGGCACTCAATTTCTCCTCTCTTAGCATCGAAAGAAGGAACCATTGAATAACTTGGAAACCAGGAAGGTCAGAGTCTTAATCCTCGGGTCATCATAGCACTAAGGAGCCTGATATTGGCAAGGTTGAGTGAAGGGACCTGTGCTACCTGGAAATTAAATGAGCACTGTCATAGGAGTCTTCAATTTTTCAGCTCATGCGAAGGGCAGACTCGATGCGATCAACGCCACTATAAAGGGCGGAGAGAGCAAATATTGTGATTGATCATTCAGATTCATGACTTCATTAAGGACGGATCAAAATATTTAAAGAGATAAGTATTCTTTGGTCGCTGAGTTATATCATTTATTTTTTGATCTTGTGAATTCTCTTGAATTGTGTTGTGTTCACTAGCATAAGATCCTTTGAAAATATCATTCATGATATAACTTGTATGATTTTCCTTGATATGATTTTTGTATGATTTTTACATTATTTTTGTCAAGTTGTGGCTTAGATGTAGATTTATTATTAGAAGGTTGGCATACGACTTTTTTTTTAAATCTCATAATTAATGTTCGCCTAGACTTCAATCAAAATTAGTGTACTACAATTCAATGCAAGTCATTCCATATTATTTAACAATTGATATATAAAAATCCTATACAAAATGTTATCTATCATTTTCTTTCATCTATCTTATCTTCTTTTCCATACACTACAAATCACACAAAATGAAAGTGAAAGTTCAACTAAAAATTGGTCATGGCAAATATTTCAATAGAAGTTTCTTGAAGAAGTTAGTCTTTTCTCCACTTGATTGTCAACTTGTAGAAAAAATATACATTTTATTGTACTCAACTCTCATTCAAAATAATTAGGTGGCCTTCAAGTATTAAAGCTACTCACACAAGAAACGTCGCTCTTAGCGCAAAATGTCTTCAACTTTCATATTTTAATGTTAGAGGTTGTCTATAGGAGGAAGCCTATGGATTCCTTTGTTGATGCTTCCTAGATAGTAATGGTGGAGTGGGTGAGAGAATTGCATGGTAAAGGCAAGTTTGTGGATAGAAATAGTCATCCATGGTCTTCAAGGAAGGAGCATGAATTTTTAGTTATTCACAATGGTATCTCACCAAATAAATACAATATGGACATAGATACGACTAACAATAGAGTTTTAAAGTCTAACAATAGAAAGAAAAATAAGGCATTCAAGTGCAAGGTTTATAGCATTAGCATTTACAACTTGTCATTTGAAAATTGTAACTTCCTACTGGAAAATTGATTATTTGTATAACTAACATATGTTAGCTACAAAAACCATTAAAATGTTTACAAACAATATATACATACTTTTGAAGTGTTTATCAACAATATACAAACAATATTTTAGCAATAGGGTAAGACAAATATTTTTCGAACTAAATCATGGATGTCTTACAAATTATTTCAATGAAAACAAAAATAGCAAATTTTAGAAGATAATCAAATTGTTGGTAATTGTTCTTTTTAGATGACTAAAACATACATTAGTTGAAATAACATTTAGCATTGTTCTAAATAGAATTGCCTAAAGCAACACAAATTTCCTCTAAAACATATTTACACAAAGGTGTACAAGCACTTGAAGATCTATGCAATGCTCAAACTCACATTAAGTAATAACATGTTCACAACCAAATCAATATCGACTTTAGATTTCTATCCCTTGGCCATTCACACTAGATTTACACTATAGTCAACACTTGTTCTTTCAATATAAATATTCAAATTTGTGAACTAAGAAATTTAAATCTTTTGACTAGAAGTCAATTGTGAAAAGTTCAAATTATGAATCTGAATTGCAAATTTTAGAAAAATGGATTAATGCACCAGTCAATATTTATTAGTTTTTTAAATAGTTACTATGAACTATACTTTTTGTTGCAAGTAGGATTAGTTGGTGTTGTCATTGGTGTCAACAAGCTTATGTTTGTGCTGTCATTAATGTCAATTGGTTTTGTTGGTGATTGTTGGAAGTCTATTGATGGTTGAGAAGTTGTAGTGTTGCTTTGATTAGTTTCATTATGTTGTCATTAGTAAGTGTTACTAGTGTCAACCTCTAGTGTTGCTTTGGTAATCATGTGTATGGTTGAATTGCTATGTTGCAATTGTTTTGGTTCCATATGATGAGAATGTGTTTGTGGTGCTTAGTTTCCAACTGCTTAAGAGAAAATTTGAATAAAAGAGGAAACAATGTGTTGTAGAGGTGTTCTAGCATACATAGTAGTGTTCTAGTTTTGCTTTGCATTTCTTCTGTGTTGAAGATTTGCTTGCGCAATTGAGATATGTTGATCAGACGTGTTCATAGATGTTATATCCAAAATTTCACAAGGTCAAGGTCGTTGTGTAGAGAAAGTTGTGTTCACCAGTGTGTGAACTGTGTATTGTAGTGTTGTCTGGGAGAAATGGTTTTGCTCCACATTTCTCTACAGTTTGGTTTCTGGTCTTGTAGTTTTGGAAGTGTGTTGATAAGGTTCATATCTACCTTCGGTTGGAGTTGTTCGGGGTTTGATGCTCCACAAGTTGATTTCTTGAGTTACAGTATGTGGAAGGTTAATTGGTTGTACAAGATGAGTGTGTTCTTCAAGTGAAAGTTGTTGTGAAAGAATTTGTTGGATTTTAGGATGTTTGTGGAATATTTCAAATTGTGTTCAAGTGTTGTGAGTCATCTTTGGATTTGAAGAAGCGTGTACTTAATTGTTTAATGGTGTTAACACAAGTTCGACTGACCTTAGGTGTTTACACTAATTATGGATTTGCTTCAATGTTTGTGGGAGTGCAGTATGGCGTGTATGAGTGGATTTAGGTCTGAGTTAAGGTGTGATGTGCTTCGCCTTCATTCCTTTCCACCACGAGAATGTTTTAGTGCTGACCTAATTTGAATTTGCACAATTATGGTGCATAGCCCACCTTGGAGAATGTTTTCAAGGTTGAAGAAGGTATAAATAAGTATTGTGTTGATAGAGGATGTGTGTGTAATGAATGTGATGCAAATAGTAGATGTGTGAAGTGCAATGCGATCTTTAATGAGTTAGACTACTAGAAGCAGTGAGCAGAAGGTGTCTACAATCTTCAGAAAGGCTGTGAATGTGTTGGTGATGCTATAGTGAACTTTTTTGTTGCATTGAGATGAATTTCTCACTGTAACATTCTTCTTTGTTTTTTGTAAATTGGCAGTGAGCCCTTCTTTCTTTTGGGCGATGAGCCTTCCGGCAATTAACCTATTATATTTGATGTCGCAATTACTTTATATTGTGAGATAATCCTCATCGTGGCTTTTTCCTTCTTGGATTTTCCATGTAAATATGGTGTTCTATTGTGCATGGTGTTGATGTGTTTTAGTTTATGTTATTGCTTTCATGCTAAATCATTCTAACAAATTAAAGATTGATGAAGTTGATGTGGATCTAAATATTAATGAGGGTTTTGATGTTTTAATGTACAACTGATTCACCCTCCTCCCCCCCACCTCTCAGTTGTTTTGTGCATTCAACAATTGGTATTAGAGAAAGGTTCCATAGAAGAAAGCTTAACCACTTGAGGTAGATCTAGGATGGTGCACAAGGAGGCTCAAGTGTTTGATGAAATTGATTATGCATTTTAGAAGAGGATGGAAAGGTTCCTGGTATCTCTAGGGTTTGGAGTATGGAAATCTATTGAGACTAGATATACAATGTCTGCAAATGGTCTGAGTACTAATGATGAGATCAAGGCATATCAAAACAATGGCAAATCAAGGTATGCTCTTTTGAGTGGTCTTTCTAATTCTAAACTTGTGAAAGTTATGAGTCTTAAAACTATTGGTGAAATATGGAAAAAGCTGGAAAGTATCTATGAAAGAGATGATAAGGTCAAGCAAGCAAAAAAGCAAAATTTGAAGATCAAGTTTAAAAACCCAAGGATGATAGAAGATGAAGATATTACAAGCTACATGCATAGAGTGGACGAAGCTGTCCATTTCATCAGAGGCCTTGGAGGAAATCTTCAAGATGATGAGGTGGTAAAGAAGGTATTGAGAACTCTTACTAAAGCCTATAGTCATAAGGTTTTTCCTATTGAGGAAATTCATGATTTAAGTACTTATTCTAGAGATCAGTTGTTTGGTGCATTAACCACTTTTGAATTCAGAGAGTTTGGTCCAAGTGATGTGAAAAAGGAACTGCTTTTAAAGCTGGCAAAGCATAAAAGAATGAGGGATCAAATCAAGATGATGTAGATTCAATGTAGAAAAAGAATTTGTAAGAAGGTTGAAAAAGGGAACTAGAAAACACAGAGGTAAGTTACCTTTCAAATGCTTTAACTATCGAAAGATTGATGATTATGCTTCAAGATGTCCTATCAAAGCTTCAAAAGACAGGCCTAAGGAGAATAAAGGTAAAGTATTTAAGAAAATTTATTATGTTGGTGAAGATGTTAGTATATCTGATGATGAATTTGATTATTCAGATGATGAAGATGATGAATGCTTGTTCATGGTTCTAAATGTTGGAACTAATTCTGCTAACTCTGAGAAATGTGTAAAGAAAAGTGCTTCGAAAGCAAGTCGTAACATTAGAGGAGCAATTGGATTATTTATAGTGGATGCTCAAATCACATGACAAGTGATAAGAGATACATCTACTAAGATATGTGGAAAAGGTTCAATCATTTTTTATGGAAATCATAATACAGATGATGTTTTTTTTATGTTAAGGGTCTGCAACATAACCTTTTGAGTGTGGGACAAATGTGTAGCAAAGGATATAATCTTGTGTTTTAAGACAATGGTTGTGAGATCATAAAAGGCTCTAGAACTGTGGTTGCACCAGGGAGAAGCGCAAATGGAAATGTTTATCAGCTCAAGGGTGCAAAAGGTCAATGCTTTATGACTCAAATTAATGAAAGTTGGCTATGGCATAGAAGGATGTGTCACATCAATTATGATAGCCTAGTGGGATCATTTCAATTCAAGCTGTGAGAGATCTGTCAAAGATTACAAAGCCTATCAATGTTGTCTACAAGGAATGTCAAATTGGAAAACAAGCTAGAAAGAGTTTTCAAGTCAAAGAACAATCTATTACCAGTCCTTTGGAGTTGGTGCATACAGATCTTTGTGGTCCTACCAGAATCAGAAGTTTTCAAGGTGACAAGTATTTCATGCTTTTAATTGGTGATTATTCTAGAATGACTTGGGTTACCTTTCTCAAAGAAAAAATCAAAAGCTCTAGATAAGTTTTAAACAATCAAGGCTATGGTTGAGAATGAAATGGACATGAAAATCAAATGCTTAAGGTTTGATAGAGGTGGAGAGTTCACCTCCAATGAGTTCAATACTTTTTGTGAAGTTCATGGAATAAAGAGGCATTTGTCAGCCCCTAGGACTCCTCAACAAAATGGAGTGGTTAAAAGGAAGAATAGGACTGCTCAAGAAGTAGCAAGGACAATGATGAAAGAAGCAAACCTACTGAAAGTCTACTAGAGAGAAGCAATTCACACTACTCTCTACATACTTAATAAAGTACAAGTAAGAGCAAACAGTGCAAAGACTCCCTATGAGTTGTAGTATGGAAGGATCCCTATTGTCAAATACTTCAAAGTGTTGGGAAGCAAATGTTATATCAAAAGAGATGAAAAAAACTTAGGAAAGTTTGATACAAGATCTGATGAAAAAATATTTCTTAGATATTCTACAAAAAGCAAGGCTTATCGATGCCACAACAAGAGGTTGAAAAACATTGTTGAAAGTCCAAGTGTCAAGATAGATGAAGAATTACATAAAATTTCAATGATGATAGATGGATGAGTCAAATGAGTCATCTTGCAAAGAAGAAGAGAAAGATGATGGTAAGGAAAAAGAAGTGCAGATTGAAGAGGAAGAAGCTCTGGAAAGGATCCCTAAGACCCCTAAGTATGTGTAGAAAAATCATTCAAAAGACCAGATCATTCGTGACAAGAGTAGAGGTGTGTTGACAAAATGAAAGGCTACTAGGATAGAAGAATAAGTAAACTTATATTTACTTTCCAAAGTTGAACCTAAAACATTGACGGAAGCATGCAAAGATGAACATTGGATCCAGGCTATGGAAGAAGAATTGATGTAAATTGAGAAGAATCAAACTTGGGAACTTCTCCCAAGACCAGCAAATAAGAATGTGATTGAAACTAAGTGGGTGTTCCGAAACAAAATGAATGAGAGTGGAAAAGTGGTGAGAAACAAGGCAAGACGTGTGTGTTAAGGCTACTCACAAGTAGAAGGAATAGATTTTGAGGATACATTTGATCCGGTGGCAAGAATGGAAGCTATTAAGATGTTTTTGGCTTTTGTAGCACACAAGGATTTCAAAGTTTATCAGATGGATGTGAAGTCTGCATTTTTGAATGGTGAGTTGGAAGAAGAGGTTTATATTGAACAACCGAAAGGTTTTCAGTTATCAAATAATCCTGATATGGTCTACAGATTGAAGAAGGCACTTTATGAATTGAAGCAAGCTCTCAGAGCTTGGTATGCAAGGTTCAACAAGTACTTGATACAACAAGGATTCAGTTAAGGTACCACAAATAGTACTCTTTATTTCAAAGTTGAAAAAGATCAAATCTCGATTGTAGTTGTGTATGTTGATGATATATGTTTTGGGGAAAATGAAGTTATGTGCAAGAGATTTGCAGGAGAGATCCAGAAAGAGTTTGAGATGTCTATGTTTGGGGAGATGAGTTTCTTCGTTGGACTGCAAATCAATCAAACAAAAAAGGGTATATTCATTTCACAAAGTACATGTCAAGGAAATGTTGAAGAAGTTTGGATTGGAAGATTCTAAACTGTTATGTACCCATATGGTTACTGGTTCCAAGCTGAGTAAGAATGATGAATCTCGTAAGGATGATCAAAGCAAGTATAGAACAATGATTGGAGGACCGATATACCTAATTGTTACTAGATCGGATATCATGCATGCAGTTTGTCTTGTCACTAGATTTCAAGAAGATCCCAGAGAGTCACATGTTGCGGCAATGAAGAGAATATTCAAATACTTGAAATGCAGTCCGGAACACAGTTTATAGTATACAAAGGATACTATTTTCTCTTTGAGTGTTTATACAGATGCAAATTGGGTAGGTTGTGTGGATGACCAAAAGAGTACAAGTGGTGGCGCTTTCTTTCTTGGAAGCAGGTTGGTGTCTTGGCTAAGTCAGAAGCAGGATTTAGTGTCATTATCTACTGTAGAGGCATAATACATTGTTGCAGCATCATGTTGCACAAAGGTGTTATGGATGAAGCAAACTTTGAAGGATGTCAAGGTGATATATGGTAAACCTACTTTTATCCTATGTGATAATACAAGTGCTATCAATATTTCAAAGAATCTGGTAATGCATTCAAAGACAAAGCATATTTCAATCCGATATCACTTTTTGAGAAAGAAGGTTGCAGAGAATGAGGTGAAGTTGGAGTATGTGCCTACTAAGTATCAAGTTGCAAACATCTTCACGAAGGCTCTTCTTAAGGATACTTTTGAGTATCTTTGTTAGGGGCTACTGCCCCTCCTTCTAACTAGATGCGTAAAGATATGCGTCAATCTAGTGGATTTCAAGATTCATTATATGTTATGGGTTAATGTTGGAGGCTACCTCTCAAGGGGAGAAGGTAGTGGCATTGTTGGTTGTTGCAATCAGGGGGAGTAAGTGTTGGTGCAAGTTGGTGTTGTCATTTGTTAGTTGTGTCAAAGGATATGTGTAGTGGTTGTTGGTTGGTACAATTTGTTGTGTACTCCTAAACGAGAAAGTGATGCAAATATGTTTCCCTTTGCCATTGATGTTAAACGGGGAGAGAGAATAATGTGAAAAAGGAAAGATTTAGTTGAGAAAGAGAGAGAGTAAAATGAACAAGGAGAGTATGATGTAATGAGGAAAAAGAAAAAGAGTTGGTATGGATATGATGTAATGGGGAGAAAGAAAAAGAGTTGGTATGGAGCAGTATGTTGGTGATCAAAGTTGTTATGTTTGATGTTGGTGTTTTTTCACATCGTGTGTTGCCATCAATGACAAAAGGGGAGATTGTTGCAAGCATGAGTAGCTGGTGTTGCCATTGACGTCAACAAGCTTATGCGTGTGTTGTCATTAATGTCAACTGGTTTTGTTGGTAATGTCGGAAGTCTATTGATGGTTGAGAAGTTGTGTTGTTGCTTTGATTAGTTTCATTATGTTGGCATTAGTAAGTGTTACTAGTGTCAGACTCTAGTGTTTCTTTGATAAGCATGTGAATGGTTGAGTTGCTATGTTGCAGTTGGTTTGGTTCCAAACAAGGAGAATGTGTTTGTGGTGCTTGGTTTCCAAGTGCTTTTGAGAAAATCTGAATAAAAAAACAAATACTGTGTTCTAGAGGTGTTTTGTCATATAGAGTAGTGGTCTGGTTTTTCTTCACATTTCTTCTATGTTGAAGATCTACTTGTGTCATTCAGATATGTTGATCAAAGGTGATCATAGATGTTATATCCAAAATTTCTTGGTTTGAATCGTTGTCCAAAAAAAAGTTTTGTTCACTAGTGTGTGAATTGTGTAATGCAATGTTGTTTGGGAGAAATAGTTTTGCTCTGCATTTCTCCGCAATTTTGGTTTATGGTCTTATAATTTTGGAAGTGTGCTGACAAGGTTCATATCTACCTTCGATTGAATTTGTTCATGGTTTGGTGCTCCATAAGTTGATTTCTTAAGCTACAATTTGTGGAAGGTTAACTGGGTGTACAAGATGAGTTTGTTCTTCAGGTGAAAGTTGTTGCGAAAGAATTTGTTGGATATCAGGATGTTTGTGGAATATTCCAGATTGTGTTCAAGTGTTGTCTATGGTTCGTGAGTCGTCTTTGGATTTGAAGAAGCGTGTACTTAATTGTTTAATGGTGTTAACATAGGTTCGACCGACCTTGGGAGTTTACACAAATTGCAAATTTGATTTGGTGTTTGTGGAAGCATGGTGTGGCATGTATGAGTGGATTTAGATCTGAGTTAAGGTGTGATGTGGTCTGCCTTCATTCCTTTCCACAATGGGAATGTTTTGGTGCCAACCTAATTTGAATTTGCATGGTTGTGGTGCATAGCTGACCTTAGAGAATGTTTTCAAAGTTGACGAAGGTATTTAAATAAGTGTTGTGTTGATGGAGGATGTGTGTGTAATGAATGTGATGTGAATTACAGAGGTGTGAAGTGCAGTGCGAGTTTTAATGAGTTAGACTATTGGAAATAGTGAACAAAAGGTGTCTACAATCTTCAAAAAGGTTGTGAATGTGTTGGTGATGATGTGGTGGACTTTTCTATTGCATTGAGATGGATTTCTTACTGTAACAATCTTCTTTCTTCATTTTTGTAATCCGGCAGTGAGCCCTTCTTTCTTTTGGGCAGTGAGCCCTTCGACAATGAGCCTATTGTATTTGGTATTGCAATTACTTTATATTGTGAGCTAATCCTCACCATGGTTTTTACCTTCTTAGGTTTTCCACGTAAATCTGGTGTTCTATTGTGTATGGTGTTGATGTGTTTCAATTTTTGTTATTTTCTTTCATGCTAAATCATTATAACATAAAAAAGGCTAATAAAATTGATGTGGATCTGAATATTGATGAGGGTTTTGATGCTTTAATTTACAATTGATTCACCCCCCCTCTCAGATGTCTTGTACATTCAACACTTTCAACTATATTGTAGTAGCAAGGACTATTCAATACATGAGACTTGTTGGGTATAGTCATTGATGATCTTCTTTGATGGACTCCTTCAAATTTACATTTTTTTGGGTTGTCTTGAGTTTGTGCACTTAAGCCTTATGATAGATAGTGTTGGGTCCCAAATCTTCTTACCTTTATGCTCAAGGATTTATTGTCAAGAAGGTAAAACAAGGATTTGTCCACGGACTATGGAGGGTTTACGGCCAATTGATGAGAGTGGCTAAACTCTCTTGCACTTTGGGGTTAGCTAGAGCCAAGAGTGTGTTCCTAAAGGTAACCCTAAAAGAGGTTTTTGTTACAACCAAAGATATACATATATGATAAACCAACTACAATTGTACCCAAATGCAAGTTCTAGTCCCAAATTTTATCACTAGACCAAAACTACCCAGTGTTATGACCTCTATTAAGTTGATGCACATATGCAAATCATGATTCACTTAGCAAGACTACTTTCAAGGTTGTAACTTTAGACATTTCTCTAATTATACATTAAATCATGAGGTGTATAAAAACTACATATACTCCTAAATTATTAGTTAAAGATTTGTTCATTTAAGGAGTATGAAATTGCTCAAATATTTATGATCAATGTATATCCAATTGGTACAAAGTCGCGGTTTACCAAGACGAACAACTAATTAGAAAAATAAAGAATAACTAGTTGTGCATTTGCATACACCAAAGACATAACATCAAACATGGAGCATAGTTATTAAAGCAATCCACACATTGCAAAAATCCATGTGAAATGTAGAAGAGACCATTACAAAGCTTACATAATAAATTAAAATGCTATCACATTTATCAAATATACATTACACGCCAACAAATATGGCAAGAGAAACTCTTAACTAATTCAAGAATTCCCTAAAAATTTACAAGCGTACATGGAGATATTCATGCAATGTTATCATATATAACATTACAAATCCCATAAAAATCACAAAACTATTGCTCAAAATGGACTAGACAAATAGTGGTTGGACCCCTAGAAAGCTCTAACACTCGTAGCATCTATAAACCAAATGCCCAATCCCCTTTAAAGAACAAAATCCTTACATATATAATACCCAACAAATCATGCGCTCAAGCAGTGATGCAACTATTCCTTTAGGTTGTGGTTGACTTGTTGTTTCTAAGGAGTTGATCTGTTGTTTCCTTGTGATCTTCATAAGAGTTAATTAGGTGTTGATTACTCAATTTTGGACTGCAATTACTTTGCAGTCTACGTAGGAATTGATTTAGGGGTTTTAGACTGTTATTACTATGCAGTCTTTGCAGGAGTTGAATTAGGTGCTTTTGGTAGTTAAAAGAGGATAGTTGTTAACGTAGGAGGTAGTTTTTTTGGTGAATGTAATGATAAGTTTTCAAAATAATAATAAAAAATAGTATAGTTGCAAAAGGAGCTAGAATCTCCATACATTCTTTGGTTTCTATAAAATTATGCTTATTTCCTCTGTTGTACAAAGGGCATGTTTCTTTTTCTTTGCAAGATTTGAAGATTTGTCTGCATCAAGCAGTTATAGGAACAAAAGGACACCAACCAATTAAATAATGAATGTAGGAGACATTGTGTGAATTTGAAATCTATGGCCCCAAATGAATCCTACTTAAAATTAAAGGCATAAATTGCACAAGGATGATTAGGTAGATGAGGAGTCATCTACTGCATTCATGGCATCCTAGTGTAAATGGAGCATAGAGGGGAGGCACAAAGCATTCAAACATCCCTTGATGCCCTTTTAGCACTTTTAAAACTTCATTACACATGCCCTTTCTTATTTATTAGGAATTCTAACATTTATGAACCTTGTTGCATTGTCGATAGGTTCGCAAACTTGCTAACACCATGAATCTTATCACTTTTACACCTTTATTTCCTTCTTTTTTCTCCATCTCTCCACCTTTCTTTAGCTTTGTCGCATTTTCGATGACTTCACAAACCCAACTGACAATTCACACTTTTATCAAACTTAAGAACTTGTCACACCTTTAGAAGGTTTGTCAACCTTATCGACTTTTCACAAATTTTGCAAACTCATAAACTTTGTGCCATCATGATTTGCACAAACATCCTCATTTCCTTTGTCACATTCTTAGCAAGTTCACGAACTCGTGAACTTGCTGATATTTCAAACCTTGTTGGATTTTCACAAAGTTCACAAACTCGTGAACTTTGTGACATAATGAACTTTGACAACCTTTTACTTGTTCCTTTATCAAGGTTTTGGGAAGTTCGTGAACCAATGAACTTCATGAATTTTGCAAATAAAAACAGAAAAATACACTTATGCTTTGCTCATTTTAGATTTTGACAACCTAGATGAATGACTAAAGTATAAGGTGGAAAACAACACAACACAAAGAGCAATTTTTGAACATAGCAACGCATTTAAGATTTCTCAAATTGGGTATAATTAATGGGCAAAAATAGGGCACAAGCAACAAAGGAATGAGACTCGAGAAAAATTTAGCATTGCAAGATCAAATCCCAACATATGGGAGGTGGGATACTTATTATGCTTCAAAAATGTCAAGGAAGCATTGGCACCCTCAAGTTTACCCCTTATTGGGTTACACTAAGCTCGTGGACTTAAAACATGTCCTTAGTGGGGAGTGGAACCCCTATTGTGCTCTATTAAGGCCAAGGGACCATTGAATCGCTTAAATTCATCCCTTGCTAGATTGTGTTGAAGTTAAAGGCTTGGGCTCTACAATTGATAATAAGTGAAGCCTTATTATACTTCATTAAGGTTGATAGACCATTGACTCCCTCAAATTCATTACTATAAAATATTTTATTGACTAGTATAAATATCTTAAATACATCTATCTAAAAAAAGCCAAGAAACATCAATTTAAAGCTATTTTATTTATTTATTTATTTCAATTTGTTTGCATTGTTTACTTATTTTTATTTCAACGACTATTTTAATTGACTTACACATTATTTTATTTACTAAAGAGTTACTTTGTTTTATTTTATTTACTTAAAGACACTTTATATTTTTTTTATTTAATTAATGACTTTTTATAGTTTTAAGTTTTTTCAATTGTATCATGTGTTTTTTTCAAATATATATCAATTGTGTTTTAGTTTTTATGTACACAGTCAATCTAGAGCTATTTTATTTACTTGATAATTATTTGATTTGCTTAAGAATTATTTTATTTACTTAAGAGTGATTTTATTTTACTTTGGAACCTTTTTTTACTAGATTGTCTAGGTTAGGCACCCAATGGCCACAAAAAAGAGAGCATTTAGCTCAAATATTTGTAACAAGGATTCACCAATTTTACTTCATAATAATTAACCATTCATATATTATCATTCAAGTAAAACCAAATACACCTGGCCAACACAGAGATTTTGACCAAAATAGAATCAATTTTTCAACATCAAAATATTATATCTTGAACAACATTAAACAAGAAATGAGAATAAGCCCCAACCAATTACCATGTAGACTATATAAAGTAACACCCATAGTAGCACAACCAAACTTGACCATCAACCCAAAATCCCACAACCACCAAAATAATGAAACCAAATAGCAAGGGTGGAGCAAATTATAATGACCTCCCACAACCTAAATTTAATAGAATTGTTAGAGTAGGAAAAATATGACATGAAGGCAAGGAAAAATACATAATCCTCGACACCCTTCTAAATTTTCTTATAATAATGACTTTTACATTCTTCCTCTAGTGGAGAGACCTCAAACAACTCATCAAAATCTTCATCATCATAGCAATCAAAATGTATTATCCTAACTTTAAAAGGTAGGGAAACATGTAATACCTTAACAATTTTTCCAATGGCACATTGCATGTACTCCTACTGATGTTTGATGGTGTAGAGGTGATCCAAGGAATGATTGAAGTATACATTTGCCCGATGCACCACATTTTAAACATTATTGTGTAGTAGGAAGGAATCCACCGCATTTAAAAGCATTATTGCATAGCTAAGAGACAAGGCCATGTCAAACACATTTCTCCTCACACGAATGTGACTATAATCTAACGAGAGCTTGGCCATGGCCACCCTAATGCCCAAAAAGGTTCTCTATCCATCTTTTTTTCCAACTCCCAAATCCAAAGGTCAAAATAATTATCTCCATCTTCAAATTTGATGAGAGCATTAACCATGCCAACACCTAACAACTTGGCTATTTCGCATTTGCCTTCTCTTTCTAACCTACTATTTCCCTGTCTCCTTGGCACTAGTCTTTGAAGCATGTCACTTACCCCTTTACAACTCTGAAGAAGGCACCATGAAAACCCAACTCACACCAAACACACCAACAATGAAGTAACAATGTGCAACCCCAAAAGTTGATGACATACATTTACCAACATTTGGAACCATAATCGAGTCAACTCATTCCGCACATGAATATTGTCCTCATCTTGCATTCCAATAATTATCATTATACCATATTGTAACCATACATTATCAAGATACTTTAGAACTATTTTATTACTTTAAAAAATTATTTTATTTACTTAAAATTTATTTAATAGTTTTAGTTTTTTTTAAATAATATCAACTTCAAATATTTTATATGGAAGTTTGTAGCCTAGACTTTGAAAACACTTATGTACTCATTTTCCCAAGTTAATATAATGGACGCTACCCCCTTGATAGCAACTTATCTATCAAAAAATATATATATCAACTTTAAATATATATATTTTTCATTAAATTAAAGATTAAAAAATATCATACACATCTTATTATTATATGTAAACAATATTAATCACTAACATTATTTTTTAGATTCAATAAACTTACAATATTAATTTTTTTAATAATTAATTAATTCTAATATTATATAAATATAATTTTTTAAAAAATTATAATATTATATGTTTTATTAAAAAATATTTATATAAAATAAATAAATTATAATTACAAATCAAAAATAGATAAAAACTACTCCATAGCACTCGTTTGCTTTATCCTCCCATACTTCAACTCTTCTCATCTAAAATTTATAACCCTCCCAAGCAAACATCAAAAACTAAATGTTTTTTAATTATTGTTTAAAGAATGGGATACTCTTAAATTTAGGATAACTAATAGAAATGGTTAAAGAGTACACATATTAACAAACCTTTTCCATGCTTTTAGTTTGATTGTCAGGAAATACGAAGAGTTTGGCTATGGTACTTGCGATGCTTGGAGAGCGTTTGAGAATGTTAGGGTTATGATCTTTGCATCCTCACTCAACAACATGGTGATTCCAATGGAGAGCATTCTTAGATACAAATCCTCAAACACTTTTTAGGCTTTGTTTTCTTTCTTCTTCTCCTAGTGGCATGCCATCTTCTCCTAAGTGGTTGTTGCTAGAAAGGAGAACATGTTAGGGTACAAGTGTTGGGCAATTACAAATCTTTTATTCACCTCCTTATGTCCCATGATTTTAGTGGGCTTATTCACTTGCCTATATTACTTACTACCACTGGTTTTGGTGTCCCGTTGGCTCTAGGGCTATGAAAATATGTCGATGTATAGAGTAGGGTTCAACAAGAGTTTAAAAAAACATGAGACTTAGAGTAGCAGCACGTCATACAAGAGGGGAGGGACCTAGATAGAGGTGCTTTGCTCACCTCGCAATCAAAGGAGATGAATAACATGTTAAGAGGGAATGCACCTGAGATAGCAGAAACGGACAGAAATAATACTAAGGAAAGACGAGAAAATGAATACTGGAATCGACAAGACACACTGTACCATATAGATGCTAAAAAATGAAGGAATGTTGAAAGTCTAGACAATGCAATGGAAGAATCAAACGAGGAAGCAAGAAAAACCTCAGAATTAAGGAAAGACGAGAAAATGAATACTGGAATCGACAAGACACACTGTACCATATAGATGCTAAAAAATGAAGGAATGTTGAAAGTCTAGACAATGCAATGGAAGAATCAAACGAGGAAGCAAGAAAAACCTCAGAATTTATGATTCCTAATCAAGTAATTGATTGCATTGATGAATGCTAGCATAGCTCTATAATCTTGTTCTTTTTGAGAGGAATACCTTTTGAAATTGATTTCTACAAATGGGCTAAATTAAATTAAGAAAATGATAGAGGATTATGTGTCTTGCATATTTAAATCAATCAAGTATGGTCAAAACATGCTTCAATATGGTACTTAGGTTATTTGTGGTCAAGTTTGCTATCTATAAGTTTGGACATTAGATTTTCACCTCGAAAGCTCCTCAAGATCTTGTTATTCAATGTGGATTGAGCTTCTATTTTAAACCTTGCCTTCAAATCCTTCTTGAGGGATATGGTGTCATAGCTTGAAAAAGTTATTTGGTGTAAGAATAACACAAACATTTTTTAAAAATTGAGGGTGCATCCTAGGGTTTGTGTGGAGTTGGATTTGAACAATCAAATTCCTAAGAATATTAAGTTAATCGATCTTGGGTTTGAATTTTATTAGCCCTTAGTATATTTGAATAAGCCTAATGCTTATTTTTTATGTCGTCAAGAATGTCACTCGATAAGACATTGCCCTATCATGAGGAATGGGTTTGTTCAACCCTTAGCTATAGGCAAAACCAATTCACAACTTCTACAAGCACCCCTCAATCTTTTGCTTTGCCTAAGGTTTCTACTAAAAAACAAGTCAATTATTTTCCTGATGTCCAAACTAATAGTATTAAATCACATGTCTTTTGTCACTTCCTACAAAGACACAACTATGTCAAATGGTTGAAGACTAATAAGGAAGAGGAAACAACCTTTTGGGTCAATCGTTTCTCAGGGTGATCATATGGCTACTCAAAGCTTCCCCCCTTAACAACTTGCCCTAGGGTAAAAGCACAAACCTGTGTCACACTTTATAAAGGAATTGGTCAATAACAAAAAAAAAAATTGAACTTCGACCACATAAAAGTGGTCTTTACGTTTTGAATTTCAAAATGGTGTAAACTAATAAAATGTAGAACTTTTGATGAAGTTTATTCTTGTAATTTTTCAATTTTTAAAAAAAAAAAATCATTATAGTTTTATCAATTTAAGGACAAGTTTTAGAATGCTAAAAATTTGAGAAAATCATGACCTCACGGGCCGTCAAGAAACAAATTGAAAAAAAATCATTTTTTCCTAATTTTTTTTCTCCAAATAGGTAACTTCAATATCTTGTGCATGGAAAAAAAATCAAATTTTGATGTATATTGTTTTCATAATAACGTTTTAAAGTCAAACTTGTCAGAATTTGACAGTTTTCACGGGCCGTCAACTATTTTCAATTTTTTTAATCATTTTCAAAAAACAAATCATACCCTTTTGAAGAAGATTCTCTCCTCTTATGTCCCATATTTTACTATTTTTTCTTTAATTTCTAATCAGCCTCTTTTTTAATTTTAACAGCCTACTTGCATTATTTTAAAAATAAAATATATTAAAACTAATCAAAATATTAAAAAAATTATATATTTGGATTCACCAATCCGAGCTCTACCAAAGGGTATTTTTCTTTTTTGTATAGAAATCATTCTGACTAAAAGAAATACTTAGTTGAAATTGAAAGTTTTAAAAAAATCTAAAAAAAGCTGAGTTGACTGCCAATTAGGATGCCACAGACAGTTTCGGTAGAAAGGGTTTTGGTCGAAACCCTTTCTATAAAAACCTCGCACATTAAAAAATCCAATTTCAAAGCAAGAAAAGAAAAAAAATATTTTTTTGGGATTCGAGTGGAACATATTCGGTCGAAACCCTGTTGCCATGTATAGGCCACATGGTTTCAGTCCTTTCAACTAAAACCCTGTTGCCACATATAGGCCTCGTGGTTTCAACCGAAACTCTGTTGCCACATATAGGCCACGTGATTTCAATCGAAACCTATTCGACCGAAACTTTTCCAACCGAAAATATTTTGCTCGAAACTATTTATTTGACCGAAAGTGTAACACAACTTTGTGCTTTTACCTCCTAATTTGAGGTATCTTAATTGATGTTTCACATCCCCCCCATCAAGACATAGATCAAGATCTCCCCCATATGTCCCAAAAGAAGCAAGTCCTTCTAATCAAATTATCTATCTTGCTAACCATTTTGAGGTTTTGCCACAAGGAGAGAACCTTCATGATTACAAAATTATTTCTTGGAATATAAGGAGGATATATATCCCTCATCATAAATATGGGGTTAAGGAGGTAGTCATGAAGTGGAAACTTGCTATTGTTTTTTGGCAAGAAGTCAATCTTAATGGTTTCTACTTTGATTCTTCTTTATCCAATGTATAGAGAGATGTTACATTTCTTTATACATCCCATAGAGAAGATAGAGCGTGATCCCACAATAGTGGTTTACAATTTTTTTCTCAAACTTGAGATTGAATTGATTTTTTTTAAACTAAATCTTCACTTTTGAACACCTATAATTACTAAACCATGAGGAATTTGAAGATGCTGGAAACTAGTGATTCATGACATTTTGTCTGTAGATTCTAAATATATTTATAAAAAAAAATTGGAATCAAATTGTATTTCTTTTTCCATCTCCTTCAATAACTAGTTTTTAACAATAAACAACATTTTTAAAAAGTGATGTTTATTGTATAACACAACTTTTTTCCATGAAAGATAAAATTCTAATTTTTTCGAATTTAGATTTGTAACTACAATATCTAGCTCCTTCATTTGGTTTCATAGTGTTTTATTGAATATTTTTTTCTTACTTAAGTTTTGAAATCAAACCAATTACAATTTAAACATAGCTTTACTATATAACACAACTTTTTTTATATATATCGAAATTCTTTATTTTTGTTGGATCAAGGACATTAATACCCAGAGCATAGATATTTTCATGATATGGTTTTGGTAATCTATTATTTTTTCACATGTGCAAAACAAAGAGCTTGATTTTCAGTGAAAAACCTACATTCACAAGAAATAAAAAATAATAAATAATAATCAAATTAAAAAATTTAAAATTATACATTTTGGGAAGCTTATAATAAGGACTATATACTTAAAAACATTAATTTTTAATGATTTCATTTGATCCCCCAAAAGGTAAATCAAAAGTGGCTTTTTATCAGTTTTTTGATAGGTGTAGAGGAAACTCCATTATAAGTATGGTTTAAAACTAGTGGAGTTCTATCTAAGGGGGTTTGATCAAACCCTCTTCAATTAAAACCTTTCAAGGCTTAAATCATTATATTTTCTAAAAATATGTGATTTCAACAAAAATTAGGATGTCCCAAAAAGTGTAACCCATTATTATGGCAGCACCCTAGGGGGGACCTATTGAACACACCAAAATACTGAGAGAGGGGGTGGATCAATATTTTATCAAATCTCAAACCCATAGGAACAAACAAATACTTTAAACTCTATCGCACAAGCAAGAACATGAAAGCAAAAGACAATGCACAAGAAAACACAACACTAGATATATGTGGAAGACCCCATAGGGGAAAAACAATAGTGAAAAAAGCTATTAGGAGCTACTATCCTAATCCAACCTCACAATATGAGTAACATTTACAACTTTGTTTTAGGGTTGCAACCCAAAGAAGCTACAACTCCTTGATTAAAGGTTTTAGGGTCACTCAAAAGGGAGCTACAACTCCCTGAACTGAGCACACACTCAGGAAAGATTACAAAATGATAGTCCTTCCACTGTTTGAAACTAGCAATTAAGATCACTCCTTTTGATGATTGCAATTCTTCTTTGTCACTTCTCCTTTGATGATTGCAATTTTGCTCTATCACTTCTTCAAATGTCTTCTCAGCTACTTACTAGCTCACTGCTTTCAACAATCAAGAAGGCTTACCTCGAGCTCACTACCTCCAACAAACAATTAACTATGCTTCTTCACTTCCCTTTTGTCACAAAGATATGATCAAAATGAAATCGGACAGGATCTACCACCTTTTCTCTTTCTCTTTCAATCACTTACACAATTGTCATAATGTATCACACTCATACATCACCCTAAATCAACTAGGTTTACAATTTATACATGATATTACACTTATTACATTACTTGTCAACCTATAACAACAAAATTATTGCATTTCCAAGTCGGCCAAAGATAAAACAATCAACATGAAATGTGTAGAGGGCAAGACCTAAAGACTACACGCAACACTAGGAAAAAGTAGTGGAAAAAGTGAGAGAGAGTTGCTTGCAAGTGTTGCCTGAAGTGAAGTATGCAGGTGTTGCCCTTTGCCATGGATGTCAAAGGGGGAGAAACTGATGTCTAAAAACACAGGGAGAGAAAAGAAGCCTAAAAAACATAACAAGAAAGGGGAGAGAGAAAGAAGTTTCAAATATAAGAAATTTCCAAGGGAGAGTGTTGCTTGATTCAGGGTTGCTTTTGTTGTTGATGGTTTTTTCAGAGCTAATGTTGCCATCATTGACAAAGAGGGAGATTGTATGAGATTGTGGCACTATGTTGTTATTAGTGTTGTCATTGATGTCAACCTGTGTCAACCTCTAATGTGGTTGTGATGAGAAGGTGCTTGTGGTGTTGAACAAGTGTTGTTGATGCAGTTGGATCACTTGGTTTCCAAGTTCTTTTGAGAAAAAATTGAACAGAGACTGTACAAGGTGACAAAGTTGTGTTTTGCATTGTGCTTTGCAATTCTTCATGGTTGAATATGTGCTTGTGCGGTTTGGATGAGATGATCATAGGTGTTCAAAGGTGTTACATCCAAAGTTTCATATTCTAGATTGTGCGACAATGGAAGATGTGTCTGATAGTGTGTTATTTGTGAAAAAGGTTGTATGGGAGAAATGGAGTTGCTTCGCATTTCTCCACATTGAGGTTTCTTCTCTTGCGGATTTGGGAACGTGCTAATATTGTTTGTATCCACCTTCCCTTAGAGTGTTTGTTGTCCAGTTGTTCTGTAAAATTGGTTAGTGAGTTGTATGTCTGCATGACAGTGTGGTTGGTTGCACAGGATGATAGTATTCTCAATTTCAAGTGGTTGCAGCAGTTTTGTTGAATATTTTGATGATGTTGGAATATTCCTAGATATTGTGTGATGTTGCTATCTGGTATGTAAGATGTTTTCAAACATGGAGAAGTGTGAATGTGATTGTTTGTTAGTGTTAGTGCAACTTTGGCCAACCTAGCGTGCTAGCACTAATTGTGAAGATGGTTTATTGTTTATGGAAGTGTGGTGTAGCGTGTCGGTGTAGATTTGGGTCCTAGATAACCCTTAGTGTGGTCTGCCTTCCTTCTTTCCACTGCGGAAGTGTTTGCTGCCGACTTATTTGGTGGTTGCACATTTAGGTACATATGTTTCATTGAAGTCGACTTGGAGAAGGTTGTTTGAGGTTGTGGTTGATATATATATGCAAGGTCAATTGTTGAAAAGTGGGTGGTGTGTTGTGTGATACGAAATGATGTGGATGTGATCAAGTGTTGTGATCAAAGTGCGAGCTTAAACGCCTAAGGCTATTGGAAGTAGTGAGCAAAAGGTGTACATTTTCAGTGTACATAAAGTTGTTGGAGGTAGTGAGCCAAAGGTTGCGGATGGTGTAGAGTTGTTGTGGTAGATCTTCCTATTGCAATAAGGTAGTGAACCTCTTTGTAACAGTTTTCTTCTATTCTCTTTTATTCTGAATAGTGAGTCCTTTGTGCAGTGAGCCCTCAGCAATGAGCCATTCTTTTCTTTTGAGCAATGAGCCTTTTGTAATCGCTATTGTTATTCATATATATGTGAGTTAATCCTCACAGTGGTTTTTCCCTTATTGGGGTTTTCCACATAAATCTGGTGTTTTATGGTGTAAGATTGTGAATGCGTCTATGTTTCATTAGATAACATTCATGTTGATGCATAATAAAGGTTTAAAGGTTCATGAGGGTTCGAATGTTTTAATGCAAAACTGATTCACCCCCGCCCCCCTCATAGTTGTCTTGTGTGTCTAACACATCTCACGAAGATCAAAGACATTCGTAATCAATTGGAGGCCAAGAGGATATGGTGGTTATCACATTGAAAAGTTTACCACGACCCTATGAGCATTTGATCGAAACTTTCAACATTACCTCCACTAGTGTTGACCTCAAGTTTGATGATCTATGCAACAAGCTATGGCAACAAGACAGGTGGAAGAAGCAACTTGGGAGTAGCAATGAAACACCCAATGTGGAATAGGCATTTACTGCCAAAGACAAAGGAAAAGGCAAGTCCTCTCAGATAAAAGGACAAGGCAAATCTGAGGATAGCTCCAAGAAGAGTATCACATGTCCCTATTGTGGTAAGCTTGGCCACACAAAAAAACACTGCAAGAAGCGGTTGGTTGATTAGAAATCCAACCAGGGAGGGTCTCAACACAAGTCCCATGTTGGAGAGCATTCTGAGCAGGAATCTACCTTTTATGCATTCGTGGCCAAAAGACCAACAAATCATGTAAAATCTTATGCATGGTATATTGATTCTGGAGCATCTTGGTATTTTACACACAAGAGAGATTGGTTCACGGAGTATAAGACTTGCTCTGATTTTGTTATCTTTGGAGGTGGTGAAGAGTATACAGTTGTCGATAAAGGCAATGTTCAGATTACATCTAGTGGGAGAAATCTCATATTTCTCAATGTATACTATGTTTTGGGCATGGAGCTCAATTTTCTCTCTATGAGTTAGATTATGTGACACTACTGTTGAGTGCTTCTGGCTTAGATTGTGTAGTATTTTTTTTTGCATCAACGTTTCGAATCACACTTCGTGATTCTCCTTAGCCTGATGATGAATTGCGGAGTGTAATTCAAAATGTTGATGCAAAAAATTTACTACACAATCTAAGCCAAAAGCACTCAACAATAATCTTCATGGATTGTGGAAATCTATTATCTTTAATTTATGCAACACTATTCAAAGTTGGATATCATCTCCAGTTCACACAAGTGCCACATTGTTGACAAGGAGTTCAAGAAAACAGTTGTAGTTGGGCTAGAATATCATGGCTTGTATAGGCTAGTTGATACTAGAGAGTCTCAAAAGCATGCAATGGATGTGAAGAGTTCATCCATCAACACTCTTTGGCATCAGCAGTATGGGCATCTCAACCTAGCCTACCTATCTCAACTGGCTCGTGAGAATTTGGTATAAGTCTTACATGAGATTCAGCAGCAAACACATGGTGTATGTGGAGCTTTCCAAGCAGAGAAGCAACATCGAATTCCATTTTCAAACGAACGATCTTGGAGAGCATCCAAGGTTTTTCCGCTGGTTTATACAAATGTTTGTGGACCAATGAATACTGCACGGTCACTGGTGTTAGGTACTTTCTCTTGTTTGTTGATGATTTCAATAGGAAAATGTGGGTGTTTTTCCTGAAAGAAAAATCAAAAGTATTTAATGAATTCCAAGAGTTTAAATCATTAGTTGAAAAAGAGTCAAGATGTCCAATCATTACTCTTAGGTCTGATAATGGGGAGGGTTTTGTTCCAACGAATTCACCAACTTCTATGCTAAACACAGTATCAAGTGTCAGCTTACCACACCCTACACCCCTCAACAGAATCGAGTTGTTGAGCGGAGAAATTGTACTATTACGAAAATGGCCCATTGTATGTTGGAGAACAAAAACGTTCCAAAGAAATTTTGGGCTGAAGTAATGTATACTACAGTATACCTTCTTAACAGGTCTCCCACACAAGTCGTTAAGAAGATGACTCCAGAGGAAGCGTGATCTAGAAGGAAACCAAGAATTAGCCATCTCAAGATATATTGTTCTACAACTTATGTTTGGATTCCAAATGCAAAGAGGACCAAACTGGATTTCAAAAGCCAAAAGTTGATGCTTACAAGATACAGTGACAATCATAAGGCCTATTAGCTAATTGATGAGGACACTAGGCGTCTCACATTTAGCAAGGATGTTGTTTTTGATGAAGGTGGGCCATTTCAGCTCTCTTCTCCCATCAAGAGTCTTGAGGATCAACCTCTGAAGACTAAAGATTTGGGTGTTAGGATTCCATTAGCTCCACTTGAAGGGAGGGATTCTAATGATTTTGAAATTGTGGAATCTCCAAGGCACGACCCTATACCAGTAGATTTCCCTCAAGACAACCTCAACCAGCATCCAGATGATTTCATTCCAAGTAGCCCAAGTCATAATGATCATCCTCATTTGGAAGAAGATGCATCTACTCTATGGCCTAAGTGGTCAGAGAAGCTCATTAATGTTGTTTGACATGATGAATTTGTTTGAGGGTAGATAATCTAGAGCCATGAGCAAATAGAATACAGTGAATTTTTCTCTTATGGCCAACATTCAAAACGTTTATGAGCCCCAAAACTATTCAGAGGCGAAAGGTAAACCTGAATGGGAAAAGGCTATGTAATTTGAACATCATAGTCTTTTGAAGAACAATACTTGAGTTCTGTAAGATCTTCCACCAGGGAAGAAACCCATTGGTTAGAAATGGGTCTACAAAGTGAAATAGAAAGTTGATGGACACTTGATAAATACAAGGGTCGGTTGGTGGCTAAAGGGTTCTAGCAGAGAAAAGGCATTGACTATGAGGAGACCTTTGCACCCACAACAAAGATGAGCACCATCCGGCTTGTCCTAGCCATTGCAACAAATTTTGGCTAGAAGATCCATCAAATGGATGTAAAGGGTGCCTTCCTCGATGGAGATTTGGTGGAAGAGGTCTACATGTCGTAGCTACATGTCGTAGCCTCTTAGTTTCAAGGTTGCAACAAAGAGCACCAAGTATGTCGGTTGTTGAAGGCTCTCTATGGCCTAAAGTAGGCTCCCAACGCATGGTACCTGAAAAGTGACAAGTATTTGGTTGCATAGGGTTTTCAGAGGAGTCCCGCTGATGCCAATTTGTATGTCAAAAGCACTGGTAGTGATATCATCTTATTGTTATCTATGTGGATGATATCACCATTACTAATAGTGGGGTACATTTGCTTGAGCAAATCAAGTTGAATTTTTGCCAGGTGTTTGATATGACAGATTTGGGTCTTCTGCATTATTGTCTTGATGTAGAAGTTTGGCAGATTGGTGGCAATATTTCCATTTCTCAGTCTAAATATGTTAGGACTATGTTGGAGAAGTTTAAGATGACAGATTGTAGGATCTCATCTACTCCCATGAAGAAAGGGCTAAAACTTTCAGCCAAATTAGACTAACCAGTGCTTGATGAGACAACTTTCAGGCAACTAGTTGGCAACCTCATTTATCTTACAGCCACTAGACCTAATCTAAGCTATGTTATGAGTTACATCTCTCGTTGGACAAAACATTGGATTGCAGCAAAGCGAGTATTGAAATATGTGAAAGGGATATCTGACTTTGGCATTCTATATAGCAAAAGCAAAGATCTGAAGCTGGTTGGTTTTACAAATTCAGATTAGGCAGGTTTTGTTGACAACATGAAGTCTACTTCTAGATATATTTTCAATCTTGGTACAGGTGTAGTCACATGGACCAATAAGAAGTAGCAAGCAGTATCTCTTTCCTCAACATAAAGCAAAGTATCGAGGAACTATTAAAGCAACATATGAGGTAGTATCGCTTTGAAGGATGCTTTTTGACATGAAAATTTCTCAAGCAAGGCCTTCACCCTTGTTTTGTGACAACCAAGGGGTGCTAAAGTTTTCCAAAATTCTAATCTTCCACGAGCACACAAAACATGTAGAGCTTCAATGCCACTTCATATGACATCTTGTTGGAGATAGATCAGTGATGTTGCAGTATGTTCCAACTGATGATCAGACTACAAACATTCTTACCAAGTCCCTAAGTGTGGACAAATTTGTAAAATTTAGGGGTAAACTTGGCGTAGTCAAGAGAATGACCATTAAGGGAGGGTATTAAAGTAATAATGTTATATTTAGTGTATAATGGTCATCTTAGTTAAGTTTAGTTAGTTTTAGCAACTTTTTTTTATTTCTTTACTTGTCAATTGTTTCTAATTTAGAAACATCGTTTGTAATTTCTTATTTAAGGAGTATTCCTCTCCTTTGTTTGATACAATCAATTACCATTTCAAGTTCCTCTCGCCCCACGATAGTTTGATACTCTACCAATTGCTTTATATATCTTATTAAGGTCAAACTTTTGATCATTCCCTATTTAGTCACTCCCTTCCATCTACCCCAGATAGTTTGAAACTCTATTGAAGTCTTTTGATTTTTTCCCAAGTGTTTATCAATTTTAAAGTTTCAGGCTTTCTCTTACCTTCCTACCATCCCTTCCTTCCCTAATTCCCTGAAAGATGCTCTTTAACTTTTGAACTTTTTAAATTCTTCATCCCTTCACCCTCGTCGAACTTATCATCCTGGTCTTGTGTTCCCAAAAAGTTTGATACCTCGACATTCCTCCTAGTCCACTTCAAAATTCCTTTGTCTTTGAGAATTTTGGGGTTGTTCATGTCTTTATCCTTTATCTTCCAATCCCAATACTCCAATGGTTCACCTTTCCTTTGCTACCATCATCATGCTTATGAAATGTCAGAACTATCTCTTTCCCCCATCCCATGGCAAGTTGTTCAACAGAGACTGGATGTCTGATGGATAAGTTTTTTTCGAGATATCGAAGGTGGACATGCCCATGTCCTTGGTCTGATGGGTATGCAAATCAAAGGGAGCTCAATGGCCCAATAGTTTGGCAAAGCATGATTGTTAATAATTTATGCCAGGACATAAGAGGATTTTATGCTCCTCTCCCATGGGCATGAAGGTAAGGATTGACGGGTGATCCCGCAATAGTGGTTTACACTTTTTAGCCAAACTTGACATTGAACTAATTTTTTTTAACTAAATCTTCACTTTCAGGCACCTATAGCTGCTAAACCATGAGGAATTTGAAGATGATGTAAACTAGTGATTTGTGACATTTTGTGTGTAGATTCTAAATATATTTTTTTGAATTTTTTTGGAATCAAATTGCATTTCTTTTTCCATCTCATTGGAAAACTATTTTTTAACAATAAACAACATTTTTAAAGAGTGGCGTGTACTTGCTAACACAACTTTTTTTCTATAAAGGATAGAATTCTATTTTTTTCGAATTTAGATTCGTAACTATGATATCTAGTGCATGCAATTGATTTCATAATGTTTTATTGAATATTTTTTCTTAATTAAGTTTTGAAGTCAAACTAGTTACAATTTAGACATAGGTTTACCTGCTAACACAACGTTTTTTGTATGTATCAAATTTAATTTTTTTTGTTAGATCAAGGGCATCAATATCAAGTGCATAGATATTTTTCAGATTTTTTTTTATAATCTACTATTTTTTCACATGTGCAAAACATAGAGCTTGATTTTAAATGAAAAACTTACATTCACAAAAAATAAAAAATAAATAATAATCAAATTAACTATATTTAAAGTTATACTTTTTTGGGAAGGTTATAATAAAGACTGCATACTTACAAAAATATAAATTTTAAATGAGTTCATTTGATCCCCCAAAAGATAAATCAAAAGTGGTTTTTTATCAGCATTTTGGTAGGTGTAGAGGAGACTCCATTATAGGTATGGTTTAAAACTAGCAAGGTTCTATCCAAGGGGGCTTGATCTAAGGGGATTTGATCAAACCATCTTCAATTAGAATCGTTTAAATAGAACCTTTCAATGCTTAAATCATTATATTTTCTAAAAATTTGTGATTTCAACAAAAATTAGGATGTCCCAAAAAGTGTAAACCACTATCATGGGATCTCCCTGACTTGATGGTCTGATGGCTTGACAAGTGCAATTAATGTATTAGTAATAGCTCATTGTCTATTAGAGGTTTGAGAATATTAATGTCTAAATCATTCAATGGTCTAATAAAATACAAGGTGATTGTTTTAAAGGTTGTAAATGCCCAATGGAGCTTGAGGATTTCAAACAAGTAACATTTTAACATTTGGCACACTTCTCCATTTGCTCCATCAACTCACATTAATGGTGGTAGCTCTCCCAACTACTCGCATTGATTTTTGACACATGTCCATACTACTTTACAATCTAAGACACCCATTTTGGGTGAGATTGCTCCTTGATCATGGATTTGAATGATGCTACAATGTAGCGATTAGGGTTCAACACCCTACAAGTGTTAAAGCACAATTAAGGACCATTTTCAAAGGAGGTTGGTTTGCCTACAATCTCCAAATGCCAAAAAGTTGCGAGGTAGCCATTGATGCCAATCTTGTTCTTTTGGATCAAGAACAAACTTATGGAATCAAGGGAGTTTAATATTGTAAATGGTATTTGTAACAAAATGTCTCGATGATAGTATCTATACATCTAGGAGGATTTCATAATCACAGCTAGGAATTTTTCTTTTCCACATTTGTTGGCACAAATATAATGATTGAGTTAGATGAATATGACAGCATTTTGAAAACACCATAAGCTTTACGATGATCTTTCTCTTGTTGTATGGATTTGCGTAGCTTCATTATGGATTAATAAGCATGTTTTGTTATAAGTTCTATGATCCTTATTATATGTAAATGTGTAGCTAATTAGTTCTTTGGTTAAACAGTTTGTTCTTGTCCTAGTAAATTTTGACTTTGTTGCCCACAAAATAGGCATCAGTCTAGAACCATGTACCAATATCACACCATCAATTAAACAAAACATAAATTAGTAGTGTAGGAGTAAGAGTACTTTTGTGCAATCATAACCTCATATCATAATCAGGGATTTATCTTCAAAGAGCTTCTAAGAAATTCATTTCACATAGGTTATGATTGCATATTGCCATTAGCTGTTAGGGGTTTTGGGGCAGCCAATAGTTCTTGGTTTAGTGATAGTCTTTGGGGCCAAGTCAACAAGTTGGGTTCAACAATCGTTAATTTGTAATTGTCCATTTTGTTTAAGTTTTTAATACCTATTAAGGTATACCTAGATAGGAACACCCTCCTAAGTCTAAGGTAATCTTGAAGCATAGGAGAGATAACCCATTCTCCTAGAGTTGTCCTTTAACCCTCCACGATTTGTTGATGAATTAATTTTACTCGCATGACAACAACCATGTCCTTGTGAGGGAGGTTTTGTTCTAGGAAGTAGAGCAACGATTTTGGGACCCAACAACACTCTTGTAACTATGCCATTAAACCTTTTACAATATTTGTTTAATCATTTTAGAATGAAATAAAATATTTTGTTTTATTTTCGCTAGTGAATCTACTCTACTTCGCATGTGCATCCTTCATTTGCAAATTTGCAACTATCAAGCCACCTACAAATTAATGGTTATCTTAATACCACCTTTCTTTGTTGCATCTATGTTCATTTCATTTTGTGATTTCAAATCCTATACACAATAAGTCATATGTAAGTGATAGGGTTGTATAATTGGTGCATCACCATTTTAGTTAGGATTCATTTTCCCATTTTCTTCTCTTTTCACTACAAGCTCGAAAGAATTCACTAAACACCCTACGAAGAGTTGACATCTAAAATCTCAAAGCTTGTTTTGCAAGTTGATGTTTGTAAAGCTTCCCATATTGATGCAGTTTTGTATGTGGGTGCAATTTTCAAGTGCAGATTTGAACATCAACACAACCCAACCCGAGCTCCCCTCACAATGAGTAAGTACAAGATGATTAAGTGAATGATCAATAAGAGATGAGTGACTCCATCACAACCTCTTGTTTATAGGCAAGTGAGCAACACATAAGAGGAAATTTACTAGAAGCTTGCTAGCCACCCTTCCCACCATTATTTTATGCCCCAAGCGAAAAATCAATGCACCAAATAGATAAATAATGAATGCTCAAGCATCTCCAAGGTGACCCCTTTGCCCCTTTAAACCAATTTTGTGCAATATGTGCCCCATGTATTAAATGCTTTTACAATATTCAATACATTTTGCAATCCACATTTAGATTAAATACATTTCTCTAGTGAGTCCAATTGAACATGTGCTAACTAAACCTCAACCTCATAATGTATCACCCACATTAAATACATTTGTGATGAAAAATACAACCTACCTTAGCAAAATGTTATCCAATTATAAACTACAAAAAACTTGATATACAAGATGGACAACATCTTCCTACTACTAAACATTGGGCATAGGAAAGAGTGTTAGGTGCACTTTGCATCCTTCACTTGACAATTATATGATAGAAGAGATTTTGGAAAAGTTGTGTAAGTTTTATTCATACTAATTTTTAGATGATGTTATGATCCATCATCAAGATGAAAAGTGATATAATAAATTTGCATTCTCACATGAGACCAAATTAAAGTGATTAAATTAGTTTTTCTTTATCATAGTAAATTATATGAGACATGCTTAGGTTTATATAAGGGAGTTATATTGTGTGACTCTAATATGAGTTAATGATGAGAAGGCCACTAGCGTGTACTATTTGTTGATAATGAGAAGCCCACTAGCATGCATTATTTGTTAATGATGAGAAAGCCACTAGTGTGTGTCATTGAGCAATCATTCTTATCAACTTAATTAGATAGATGGGTAAATAAATAAGATATGTGATGATTTGTAGGATTCAATTTGTATAGTTTCATGTCAATCTCCATCAACCCATATTTTATGAGTATGGTTCAAACAAACCCATTTTTCATGATCACAAGTGTTCCATTCAACACCCGTTGCATTTAGATGAAGCTCATAGAAGTGAAGCACAAAAATTTTCCCAAAAGTTCACCCATCCGAATACTAATTTGATGCAAGTGCATTTAACCATAAAGATTCCCCCACAATCAAACCTACCCAACTAATTTTGACTTGATTACGAAAAAACTCTATAAATAAATAGACTTAAACCAAAATAATATTCAAATAAACTTATAAATTTATGATGATTTAAACCTTAAATTTCATCTAAATAGACCATCTATAATCAAGTCTATATATACTTGAAAACACAATTAAATCTCACTCACAAATAAGCATATAATTTACAATTTATTAAAATAGAGTAAAACTTACCTACCAACAACAATTGGCCAATCACAAGCACATTTAAACTTTATTAACTTTTCCCCCTCAAACGTGCGTTCCATAACAACCCGACAGACATTGTGCTAAGAACTAGGGGCCCGAGTCACCAATTGTTTTGGTGTGTAGGCCAATAAAAATTGATTGGCGTCATCTAAGTATTTATCATAGGACCCTACTCTTCCCGTTATAGCTCGAATATTTCTTTCCACGAAAGCTACATAAGCCGTAGGTAGTCAGGCGAATACACCCGTAGAACATCCGCGTAAACATCCGCGTAGAACTTCGGAGATTCCCCAAAGAGAAGAATAATTTAAATGGCGAGGGCCGAGATATTTTCGGGGCTTCTGGTGTAGGTTAAGTAATCAGTCATTATCTCTTCCCTAATTCAGACGCTGGTCACGCGTTCGATTCTCGGGGTACAGCTGAACGGAGTTTACTTACGCATAATCTTGCTTTTTTAATGGAAATAACTTTACTGTAGAGATATCTTGGATTGAGCTACAACCCTAGGGTAGAAGAGATTTTTTGTACATTTTATTTTTATTTTATTACAAAAAATTTGTAGATTTCACTGTGAGATTTTTCCCTCAAACTATTTGATCAAATTATTTTTGTTTTCTGAACTGAGAGAAAACATGAACCCTATATTGAAGAAAAACTTCATATTGCTCAGATTACTTGAATACAGAACGGCATATGTAACAAAATCGGAAGAGAAAAGCCGAGCACCTTAATTTTTGCTTGCATTCTTTGGTATTCGGCCTGTTTGGCCAAATTGACAAGATAGCGAAACCTTCTCTTGGGATTCTTGACAACGGGGTTTTTGCGCCATCTCTCCATTTGCGCAGCTGCATATCCAACGCCAAGCCGTGCAACAACAGAAGGGGAAACTGGAAATACAGGGCCCGCGCCTCTGGATATCCCTTTAATATCTTTCACCTCCTTACCGTACAACCTTTTTTAAGTATTAGTTGAAGTTTTCCTACATCACTCTGCTCCTTCCTCGAAGCTTCCCCCGCAATCATCGAGAACTTTGAAATTGAAGTCCCTTCAGGGCTTTATCCCTGGATTTATTTAGATCCTTACGTCCAATTAAAATATTTTATTATATTTCTTTTTTATATTGCCATTTCTGTCTACACATAATATTTAATTTGTTCATAGTGATTATTACAAAGATCAAAATAATTATTATAATTATTTATCTCATTCATTTCTCTGTTGTTATATATATCAATTTTTGTTGTTATTTATATTGTATATTTTTATTTGTAATATATTATATATTAAATAAGTTTTAATATTTACTATTATAAATATCTTAATATGTCTATCTAAAATTATTTTTTAATTATTTTTTAAGAGTTATTTTATTTTACTTTAGAAACACTTTACTTGTATATATGCAACATTTCAAAGGAGAAATACATAATCTATTCTCCAATATCCAATAATTGAATAAATAGATTCAACACCACATTAGTATCATGCAAAATAGAGGTAATCAACTATAACATGTAGATTCCAAGACTCAAACACTAAGATCAACGCTAGACTTGATTTGTCAAACAAATCCACATAAGAGTAACCATGGATCAATAAAAACCCACTAAGTAGCCTTGTGAATATGTAATTGTTTCCGTCCAAAAAGATACGAGACTCTAAACATTGTCTTTCCATAGATCTACAAACCACGAATTTTGGTTAACATGTAAGACCTGTAGAACCATCTTTGTAAATATGAAGTCACTTAATCATCCAAACATTCACATAATCAAATATGTCCTATGAAATAATTGAATATCCTAGATCTACAAACCCACAACTTTTTTTTTCAGAAAAGGGAAAATTGTAAAACCTACATATCCAGAATAACATGAATATAAGAAAGAACCACCAGGTTGTTCAAGAGTGTTCAAATCACAAAAAGACCAACTTCACAACCTACATACAACCAATAACAAACCATCCAATGCTTTCATGTAACCAGACACTAAATTCACGAACCCAACATAAGCAATCCATATTTTACAGGTCTTTATCTTCCTCTCTCCCCCTATATCTCTAGACATGTTTCCTTATTTCTCTATCCATCCATCTCTCCCTTTCTCTCCATCTCTCTCTCCCTCTTCCTAAACCTATATATATGTTTGCCTCTGTATCTCTATCTCTCCATATTTGTTCTTCCATCTCTCCCTCTATCTCAATTTCATTATCTCTCCATCTCTCTCTACCCTATATCTCTCCCTCTCTCTCCCTCTCTATGTATCACTTCCTAATCTTCATCTTTCTATCTCTCCCTCTCCCTCCCTCTCTATCTATCCCTCTCTCCTCTCTTGTGTTATTTCCCCCTTTCCTTTTCTCCATATCCTCATCCATCTCCATCTCCATCTCCATCTCCATCTCCATCTTCTTCTCTATCTATTTATTCTTACCTCTCTCTCTATCTCTCTCTAAGTATTTTCCCCCTCTTTCTATCCCTCTCTCTCTCTCCCTCTTTCTATCCCTCTCTCTCTCTCCCTCTCTCTCCCTCTCTCCCTATTGCAAACATAACATGAGCCTATTGCTAATGAAGCTTGATTATCTTCTTGATTCAAAAGTTTTGTTTCAACCATGTTTGGATCGTTGTAAGTGGATGCATAGTTGATTTGAAGCTATCACTTCTCCATTGAGACCTGTGTTGCACAAACAACATCATTTGATAAATGGTCTACTAATTGATCTCATGTACTACACAAATGTATGCAAAAAATAAACTAAAATTCTTCCTAATTTTCCTTGCACGCCTCTTCAACCTACCCATTGCACACTAAGGTGTGATTGCTAGTTTACCTAATTTATAGTCATAATATATTTTTGTTTTTTGTTTTTAAGATTATAAATTATTTTAAAAAGTTTTAATTTTTAAGAGTGATTATATATCACTTTTATATAAAAAAAACTTTTACAACTTTCACACCTACCATTCTCATTATAAAGTATAATTACATGTAGGGAATATTATAAACTAGTATAGTATAAATATCTTAAATATATCTCTTAGTAGTTTTTGGATAGATGTATTTAAGATATTTTTTTCTATAATTTTAATAAATTATATTAAAGTACACAACACCATCAATAATGTTAAAATATTATGAAAATAAATAATTTTAATAGTTTTATGTTTATTTTATTCTCTAAAATACACAACTTTTCCAATTACTTTAAAGAATTCTTTTTTAATAATAATATTTTTTTCACTTCATATATTTAACTACTTTTTAAATAAAAATATATATTAATTTAAACTACCACATTGATAGAAAAAGACACAAAACTATCTTATTTTACTTTGCAATTAATTTATTAATATAAGAAAATATTTCAATTTAAACCCTAACTTATAATTATAATTAAATAAACAAAGAAGATCTAATTTAACTCTACTATAATTTTACTCATTATAACTTTAAGAGATTTTTTATTTTTTTACCTTACTATATTATTTTCATTGTTTTTTCACTCTATATATAACAAATTTTACTTATTTATTTATCTTTTTTACATTTTGGTTAAATGTATTGTAAAAGTTTTTATTTATTTTTTTAATTTCTATTTGCAAAAGAAAGACAATTTACAAAAAAAAAAAAAATCAATTATATTTACTATTAATTACTAATAGTAAGTTTATTATTATATTAAATATTTTGACATGTAAATGGTTGTCAAATTTAAGAAAAAAGATACTCTTCATGTAAAATGGTATGTTCCTTGATTACACCATTCATTAAGGTTTAAACTTCCATAGACCTAATAAATAAAAGATGACACATGAATGATATCACATACAACTTTGATAGAATAAATACCTCTAGACTTTGTATAATAAAAAATTATTAACATTCAATCTTCAAACACGTATATTAATAATCTAAAAGAATTAACATCATCAAGTTTCCACAATTCATGATAATGGTTTGCTCAAATTATTGGATTGAAACTGTGAATTTTATAAATCAACGAAGATTTTAAAAACTCACACATTTCAATCCAGAAATTTGAACAAGTCAAATCTTAAAAAAATTCAAACTTTTTTGATATATTAATGAAATTGACAATTTTTCAATGACTATTAAAAATTAAATTTTACTAAATATAAGATCTATTAATATTAAAAAAATTGGCACTTCCTAACTAAAAATAAATCGACATTATAAGGGACTGAGTAGGCTCTAAAATTAATGAACATCATAGACATTTATGATCATAAAATACCTACAATCAATTTTTTTTTTAAATTACCTACCGCATAAATTATTTCTATAACTGTTAAAATTCTTATTTTATTTATATTTAATTTCAAAACAAACTATGCCTTAGTATTTGGAGTACAATGACTGTCCCGAAAAATTTAACGGGAAATAAATTGCCAAATCCGTCCTTTGTTTTGTCCTTTTTGTCCGTAGCGTTACGGACTAGGTTTTTGTTATAAGAAGAAACAAGTTGTACTTCCCTTTTCCACTACTTAATTGGGGAACTGACCAAAATGTATTGTTAATGGGGTGAGTATGTCTAAGGGGGAAACAAAAGTTTTTGTTTTTTTTCTTGCATTCTTAATATTCCGCGGAAAATATAATTAATATAGTTTAAAGTTTATATACAGTTGAATCGGTATCTTTTGTGATATTTAATACCCACAAGAAAAGTAAGTCTTGTCGTACGCAACATAAATGGGAAAATGACTCATACGTACTTCATAATTAATTCACGCGTATGCCACAAAAAATTTATACGAATTTGCCGCGGATTTGACTCTTATGTATGTGTACAATATTTACGCGTTTTAATAGTTGTTTTTAACGCGTTTTAATAGTTGACGTGGTACTTTAGATTTAAATTTTAGTCTTGGTCGATAATGAAATGAAATGGAGTTATTAGATTAAAAAGTAATGAATTATATTCTTATATCAACAAAAATTATATAAAATAGTCACGGGATATTCTTTCAAAAGCTGATATTGTATTTTAAAGATATATATGTAAGTATTATATTATATTAATATTATAATCTTTAATTTTAACTCTAATTATATTATATTATAATATAAAAATTAAATTATTATATAATATAGTATTTAAAAAATAATAAATTATATTCTTATATCAACAAAAATTATATAAAATAGTGGACAGATATTCTTTTTAAAGTGACTATTGTATTTTAAAGATATATATGTTAGTATAATATTATATTAATATTATAATCTTTAATTCTAATTCTAATCCTAACTGTAATTATATTTTATTTTTTGTAGGTTAATAGCTGGTATGGCCAGCACCATATATTATCAGTCAAAAAATATTACAGTTGTTGCCTTTCAGCTCAATTTAAACTTCGGAATGCCATACAGGCCCAAAAACAAAATACATTGCATCTTTCTACTAACCTATCTTATACTATCCTATCTACTTATCTTCTGAACATGAAATACACTTCTTTGCTAACCGGTTTTCATGGCTTCTTAGCCCTTCTTCCTTTCGGCTTCCATGGCCCACGCAGAGCAGTAAACAGAGGGTTGGATGTGTCACGTCCTGAACCTTGGGTCGTCGCTTCTTTGCGCATCTGCTTTGCATGTGTCGCACGAGACTTGACTGGACACTCCAATTTGCACCTTCTGTGGGTCGGCCACTCGCTATTTCCTCCACGTCCCGATCATTGTCTTTTATCCAGTCCTCCCCTGAGTCTGGAAGAATCGTGGGTGCCAGTTCATTGTTTTCCTCCACATCGCTATCCACTTCAAATCCCTCCCTCGCCATGTAGTTTCCCACAACTTCCTTTGAAAATGGCTATGTGAGTCCTGCCGCATACAGGACGAATTTGAGATTTATATCTATATCCTCGCCATGCTCTTTCAGTGCCTCCGGCTCTACTATTGACATGATAGGGAATTTTGGGACTGGCCTCCCCCCGCTCCTTTTTAGCAGATAGTAGTGTTGCGGCATGGGTATTTGCCCGAGCTCGTCAATGTTGTCCAGGACTGCATCAATTTCCCCTAGGTACGTGTGCTTGAAAACACGCTAGCATAGATTCTTTACCTTGGATTTCTCCATTCCCCTGTAGAGTGTTATTGCGAGAAACATTTCAGGGATATCGGTGTTGAGACGGTGCTTGTGGGATGAGCATATGAACTCCCTCCCCAGAACCTCCTTTACCACGTGAATGACCAACTTATCTTTTACCGTGAGAATACCATGCAGCCTTATATCTGTCACTTCCCCCTGGAATGGCACCATGGTGGTGGTTGTTTCCAAGCATACATGTGTATCAATTTTTTCTCTGCCAACCTTTCCCAAATGCTTTTGTTGTTGTGACATTTATCACTGTGCTAGCTATCCTTATAGCCAGCAGATTCCTTTTCTGGATATGCTTTAAAGGCGTCATCCCTTCACACAAGTGAGCCTTTACTCCAGTTCTTCATTCTCGAGGTCGCCTGCCTAATGTGACTAAAATTTGCCTTGAGTCGAGCGACTGGATCTTGAAGGGACGTTTTACCTACCATTTGTGACGATCGCTCAACTCCCCAAACGTCCTTTGCTTACCCATTGCAGATTTTGATGCCGCCGCCCTTTCTCCATCCTCGTTGATGATGTGACTCTTCACACGGAGTTGGTTTGGCCATCTCTTCCCGAGTCGTACTCCGACTTCATTGCCGCACGTTTAGCCAGGTTGTCAGCCACGGAGTTACCTTCAAGGTATACGTGGCTAACACAAAAATCTTTGAAGGATGATGTCAAAGTTCGAATTGGACTTAACCAGTGCCTTAATATCCAATTTGGTGTGGAGTTACATCTGATAGCATTTATTATGATTAGTGAATCTCCCTCTAGATGTAGTTTCGTTGCTCCAAGGCTCTTTCCTAATTCTACTCCACACAGTGTCGCTCTTATTTTTGCCATATTATTAGTTGCTTGTCCTATGTTTTTTGCTTTTTGAGAGATCACCTTCCCCTCAGAGTCTCTTGCCACACATCCAATACTAGCTGCTCCAGGATTCCCCAGGGAGGCACCGTCAAAGTTTATTATAATCCACCCTGGTAGTGGTTTCTACCAAACTGTCCTACGTCTGATTTCATCCTTTTGTGGTGCCTTCAAGGTGCTTATAATGGGAGGGATGTGTAACCCATCGAATTTATTAGAGAGTTCAATATCTTTGTTGGTGAAAACGTTCTTTGGATAAGAAATATTTTTTGCTACATTGTTTACTAATTCCACTACTGCCTTCATTAGTTGACCTGCTAGTTTTCCTCTCCCCATTGATTGCTCCTGAAAGATGTGCATGTTTCTCTCCTTCCATATTTCCCAGCATATTGTGGATGGAATTATTCACCATATGTTGTTGAATACCCCTTTGTGTAGTTTTTTTGGCCACGCAACTATCCAATCCCAAAGATTTGATGATATAGGAGTTGGGTATTCTAGATGTTTAAGGATGAACTTCCAACAGAATTCAGCATAGAGGCAGGTAAGTAGGAGGTGGGATGCTAACTCTTCCTGATTTTTACACATTACACATCTACTCGGGCCTCTAAAACCTAACTTTGATAGCCTGTCCTGAGTTAAAATCCTTCCCTAAGTGGCTAGCCATGTGAATACTCCAACTTTTGGTAGAAGATCTTTCCCCAGCATAGTTTATTTGGCCATGTCTTCCTTTCCTCCCTTTTTTCCTTGATCCTGTATCCAAGCTTCACTTTATATTCTCCATCTGTTGAGGCACTCCATCTCAGGACATCTTCTCCTTCACCGACCGGGAAGGTTCTGGCTTCCAATATCCTTTTCAGGGCCTATTTTTGCATTGCAGGAGCATTAAGTGTGTCTATGGTTTTCCACCTCCACCTCTTGACTCCATTTTTCCATATAATTTTTCCATAGTCACTTACCTTGTGTCCCCATACCCTGTTAGTTTCTTCCTTGATGGCCTCCAGTCCCAACATATTGTTTAACTTGGTGTGTCCATCCCACGAATCTTCCCAGAATGATGCTTTTCTACCATTATGGATTTCCCATGAAACATGCTTGTATATGCTATCTCTGCATTCACCAATGAAGTTCCAAATTGTCGATCCTTTCGGTGGTTTGAGTACCCTGAATATGCTTATTGGCTCATTTGAGTCGAGCTATTTTCTTCTATGGATTCTAACCCATTTATGATTGCTCGTGTACATTTTCCAAACCAGTTTGGCACCCATAGCCTGGTTCATTTCCTTTAGCTGCCTTATTCCTGCTCCACCCGAGGCCTGAGGTTTACATACCTTATCCCATGCCAGTAGGGGAACTTTATTTAAGTCCTCTGGTCCATTCCAAAATAAATTTCTCATAATTTGATTGAGTTGATCCACAATGCCCTTGGGGATTTTTAGGTAGGACATTGAATAGATAGGGATCGCTGCCAGCATGGTTTTAACCAGGATGAGCCTGCCCGCTGATGTAAGCCATTTTCCTTTCCAGAGTTCCATTTTCTTCCTGCAACTTCCTACTAATCTGTCCCAATAGGTGATGCGATTAGCTCTGACGAATAGTGGCATCCCTAGAAATCTCCCTAGTAGACTAGTCGATTTGATACCCAATATTCTTGTGAGAACGCGTTGTAGGCTAGGTTGGGTATTGAGAAAGAAAACTTCTGATTTTCTCCAGTTGATGGCTTGGTTGGAAGCTTTACTGTAATTATTCGAAACTTCTTTGATTTTCCTTGCCTCTACTCTTGTGGCTAATCCAAAGAGGATGGTATCATCCACGAATTGTTGATGGGTGCTTGCTCCTACCCCAGGTGTTGCCTCAATTCCTTTCCAGGAGCCTTCCTCTCTGAGTTGACCTATTTTTCTGCCCAAGGCTTCTGCCATTATGATGAAGAGAAATGGGGATAAAGGATCACCTTGCCTTATCCCCCTAGAGGAATCAATGAATCCTTGGGCGACTCCAATTATTAGGATTGAGAATCTTGGGCCACTTATACAACTTTTAATCCAACCCACTATTTCTTTATTAAAATCGAAACCTAGAAGCATATCTAGCAAGAATTTCTTGTCTACCTGGTCATATGCCTTTAGGATATCAAGCTTTAGAATCATGCTAGGAAGTCTTAACTTCCTTGTTGAGTGGGTCGTTTCATGTGTCACTATTATCCCTTCCACAATTGACCTACCCAGGATAAAACCACTTTGCTCTTCTAAGATGATTTTACTTATTACCATTTTGAGCCTATTGGCAATGGTCTTCGTGATTATTTTATATATTGTATTACAAAGAGAAATTGGCCTGTATTCCCCCAAGCAGTTTGCCTCTTTCTTTTTTGGGATAAGTGCTATGAAGGTATGATTGATTGCTCCTAGCATTGCTTTTTTCTTCCTTGACTCTTTTGCAGCTTTGACTAGATCTTCCTTGATTATTTCCCAATATGTCTGGAAGAAGGAGGCTGGGAAGCCATCCGGGCCTGGGGATTTGTCTGCTCCTAGTTGGAATGTTGCATTTTTGACTTCCTCCATACTTATGGGTTTAGTAAGTTCTTCATTCTCTTTCTTTGTGATCAGCTTCGGTATTCTCCTGATGAACTCCTCCCTTAAGCCAACGTCCTCTTGGTCTTCTTTTTTAAATAGTGACTCAAAGTACCTGACTGCTTCCTGATTTATTCCTTGAGTAGTTCTGGCAAGGGACCCATCATCTCTCATCAACTTTGTTATTTTGTTCGAATTTATTTTAATCAATGTTGAGTTATGGAAGAACCTAGTGTTCCTATCTCCTTCTTGGAGCCACTGTTCCCTGGATTTCTGCTTCGGGTGACATTCCAATCTTGCTAAGGAATCAGATTGGGCCTCTAATAGAGCTTTCTCCTTTAGGTACTCCTCCTGCCCCATACCATTCTTGATTATTTTCTCATTTAAGATTTTGAGCTCATTTTCTATCTTATCACTTTCTTCAAAAATATTTTTGAAATGTTCTTTATTCCATACTCACAATCTTGTTTTTATATGAGCGATTTTCTTTTGGAAGGAGTACAGGTATGAGTGGTTACCGATCCAAAATTCCTTCCACCAATTCGATATCTGTTCGAAAAGGCTTGGATCCCTCATCCACATTTTTTTGAATCTGAAGGGAGATCCCCTTTAAAATATATGGTTGGAGTTCAAGTTGTATTGGGAAGTGATTTGAGCCACTCCAGGGAAGAATTGAAGCCTCCATTAAGTTTGTTCCTTGATTCCATTCCCCAGTTACAAGGAATTTGTCCAGTTTTTCTGCTATTCCAGAGTGGCTCGACCTTCTGTTGGTCCAGGTGTATATTCCATTCCTAGTATTTATCTCCCTCAACATATTTTGGTCTATAAATTCCTAGAAATCCACTTGAGATCTTATCAAGTTTTGTAATCCACCTTGCTTCTCTGAATTGTTTAGAGTGGCATTGAAGTCTCCAATTATAGTTTTTACTTCTTTTGTTTGACTCAGGAAGGTGGAGATTTCTGCCCAGAGGTGTCTTTTTCTGCTTGGGCTATGGGGCCATATACATTGATCAGATTGAGTTCTGAATTATCCTGATATAGCCGCACTGAGACTGCTGCCCAATTCTGCTTATTCTCCATGGGTTTACAACATACTGAAGTTGGGTTCCAAAATATCCCTAGCCCCCCAGACGCCCCTATTGATTCTTTACAACATCCTTCCCAACCTTTCCACCACTTCAACCTCCTTTCTTGTTCCTCCTTACTCCATTTTGTCTCCTGAATTAATAAAATATCCGGCTTATTACTATCTATCTGACGCCTGAAGTGGCACCATTTACTAGGGGTGTTTAAGCCCCTAGTATTCCAACTTATGATTTTCATGGTTTCCCGAGAAGGGAGAGTCCCTTCCCGTTTCTAAGGATTGTTTGGCCTAGTTTAGTTTGACCTTTTGTTGCTCCGGCCATTTTTAGTTTTTCCTTATTGGGCTTGCGGCCTCTTTGGCAGTTTGATTTTATCCTTGGTGTTTTTCTTGCCGAGGGTATTTGTTTGATTCCTCTTTCAGCCAATATGCCCTCTTGATATTCTTTGAAGATTTCATCATACTCCGACTCTAAATCCATACTTCCCGCCTCCTAACTTTCCTTCAGGCCTTCCTCAAGGTTTTTGTAGTTGTTTAGTGACTTCATATCTAATATCTCTCTGGGTTCCGCCTTCTGGTTTTCCTCTTTCTCTTTTCTTACTACCAACTGATTCTCTAGTCTAATGTCTGTGAGATGAGGAAAACTATCTTCCCACAACATTTCGGCATCTAGTAAGGTTACATTATCTTCTTGAGCTGGCCCCCAAGTTGTTTGATTTTCCTCTTCTCGAGGGTCCGGAGGTATCTTCCCTCCTAGCTCAACCTCCTTCGACCCTACTTTCATTGACGCTAGCATTTCTTTTTTAAAGAACTCTACTGATTGACCTATCTCTAATTTATTCTTTTATTTATTTTTCCCCATTCCTTAGCCTGTTTTGTTACGCCAATATTGTTAACCTCCCACTTCTCCGTACATTCTTTCTTATCGTGCTTCAATGATTTGCATATAAGGCATAATTGTAGGTTATCCTCCCTATTCACTTCCTGCCTCCATGAACCTTCCTCGGATATGAGTTCTATCTCCTTAGGCACCTCTAACCCTTGGGCTTTTGCTACACAAATTTATAAGTAAGATCCTTTTCTCCTATCCTCCTGGATGTTGTCTATGCTTTGGAGATTGCCTAAAAGTTTACCTATCTCCTCTAGGGTTTCCTCTGACCAGTACTCCGAGGGTAGGTTGTAGAGCCTTACCCACACCGCACTTTCCCCAATCTAGTCCTTCCTTGGGTCAAAATTTGATCTCCATTCTACGGGATGTACTTGGGCACCATCCAGAAAGTAGGGCCCTAATTCTAGAGCCTTATTCCTCCTTTCTTGGTTTAGGAGCTTAATCAAAAACCAATTATTTTCCAAGGCTTTTGCCAATGTCTCCTCCCCCTAGGTTGCCCTACACAATTCTTCCATGGATCTCCAGCTTTTTTGCCCTTCTCCCCCCATTTGACAAACATACCAACTTTTTGCAGAGTACCACGAATATTCTTAACTATTTCACTATTGACACTTAGGATGGGTGTAGGAGATGATATTGACTTACCTTTATTCACCAAGCCTTGACTATCTGATGTAGAACCCTTGGTTTCTTTGGATATTGTGGCTTTAATCAGATTCATTTGGCGCCAGTTCTTGGTCAGATCTCTTTTCGTTCCTTCATTTTCCCCGAACCACCCTTTCGATTTTGAGGAGTGTCGTCTCCCACTACTGTTGAATTCCCAATTCCCATTCCATTTTCCTTTCACAACGCGTTTAGGTCTCACCCATGGAGGCCCTTGTCCCAGCCAAGCCCTATTTCTCCTTCACCTTTGATCCGCTTCTACATGTTCCTGATGTTGATAGTAAGGATGGCATTTATCCACCTAGTTATCGTTCTCCAGTACCCATTGGGGCCTATGCATCTCTGGTCCAGGAATACAATCCGATCTTCCATACGTCGTCCAACCCTTATTAATTTTTTCTCTGAATTCTTCAAAGGGAACTATTTTATCCAATTCCTCGCTCCATTTTTCCTTATTACTTACCACCTTCTCTGATGTTGATTTCTGTTGTGGGCTAATGCCCACCTCTGGCGTATCGTGCCTTTGCTTCTTCTCCTGTCGCAACTTCTAGTCCTCGCTTTGCTGTCCAACATCCTTCACCGATTCACATGCTTTTGTCTATTCTACCTTGCATTCCTGCTCCACTTCGCTGGTTTTTTTGCCTCACCCATTTTTTAAAAAATATTACATACCTAATATAATAATATAACTGTAATTATATTATATTATTATAATATAATTATAATATAATCACATAATTATTATATTACATTATTATAATTATATTATAAAATATTATATTATATTATAATGAGTCACCAATATCAAAACTCAACATAGAGGAAAATAAGATTCACAAAAACTTCAATTTATCACTATAACAGAACAAAAGAATCTACATACCCTCCAATATTTCATTGCACCCTTGAAATCAATAGTATCATATTTAACAACAGTAAAAACAAATATTCTAGAAACCCTAAGTTTCACAATTGAAGAAAATATAAGGACTTACAAAACTCAAGATTTTTTTTATATGAATATATCCTATTTAACTTTGCATTAATATAAGGAAAATAGTACAATATTAAAAAAAAAAGGGAGTGTGGTAGAAAAGCACACCCATGAGTTCAAAAGGGTCTAGTGTTGAAACATCATTACACAAAATAATTAACAGCTTGAGGTTAAGCTAGGCGGAGGAGGATCTTTATCATTAGGATTCTCCCAAACATCACCGTTAGAGTCATCAATCGACTCCCATCCAGTGAGAGCATTCTCTTCCGCATTCCCCTCTAAAAGCCACTAAGTGCAAACATGAGAGATGACAAGTGGCACACGAGGAAATTTGCTAGTGTCTAACCATCCAATATCCCACCGAGAAGGCCAAAGTCATCCTCCATAAGTAGTAAAACCATAGATTTAAAATCAGGCTAAAAATTCCTCAAGACCCTTCACTGTGCTATCCCACAACAAGATTTAATCAATTTGTAAAAAAAATTTACCAACAGATAAGGTCAAAAAAATATATCTTTTGATTTTTTAAACCCCTTCCAATGCCTTTATTTGGGTGGAATATATATATATATAATGCTAGCAAAAAAAAATTGATGATCAATGTTATTTATAGGGACATTTTTATGTACACGGGTTCCTAACACTCATATAATTATGTTTTTTTTAAAATAAAGATTTTTTTACACCTTGACAAAAAATTATGTTGATTTAGTATAATATTTGATGTTGTGAAGTTGGAACTTAAGGATTATATAATAGAGTGGTCAAATAAATTGTTATGAAAATTTGAGAGTAATGTCCTTATATAATTTTAAAATGTGGGAAGTTAGTGTGCACAACTACTAAGTCCTTTCTCTTGGAGAACATTGACTTTTTCTAATTATATAATATTAGTTTTTTTAATAATTATTAAGAATATATTATATATAAATTATATAACATAATATATGCTAGAATTATCATACAAGTAAATAACCTAAATATATATTTATTTTTTAATTTATATAATTCTTTTATATTAAATATACTATATATAATTATATCTAATAATGGGATCGGGTGGTTATACCAATGATTGTCATATCATGATGTCATTTGGTAGTATGAGATGATGAATGCAAGTGGCAAAGGATGCAAGATCATTGAAATGATCTCAACCACCTAATTTTCTAAAATATTAAAAAAATTAAGAAAATATAGGATAAGAATTGTTTTTTCTTTTAAAGTTTTTAAACTTAAATTTTTAGATATAATAACAATACGCTTTAATAAATATATATTTTTCAAATAATAATATTAATAATAATAAATCAATAAATTGCTAACTGACTTTTTATTTTTTGAATAGATTTCATTTTTAATATAAAAGTTATAAATTTACTTCTAAAATTATAATATAATTTATTTTTATTTTTAAAATTTTATTTAAATACAGTTAGTTTTTAAAATTTAATTTATCTAATAATATTTTTTTATTTGTTTTTATTTGTTAATATTGAGTTTGTGTTAATATTTTTTGTAAAATATTAATTATATTTTTTAGGTACATATTTTATTAATATTTCAATTCTAATAAATTAAAATAATAGTTTACTTTTTATTTAGTCATTTATTAGCTTAATAAGTTTATTATTTGTTATTAATTTTTTAAAATTATTATGTTTATCAATATTTGGATTTTGATATATTTTGACTTTTTATTTAGCTTGTTTTATTTTAGTTTTTAATTTAGATTTAGATTTGAAATTTATTTTTATTATTTATGTCTTTTTATGAAATTACAAATAATAATTAAAATTATTAGAATTAATTTTATTTATAATTGTTTATCTTATAAAAACCTTAATTATTGTAGAGTAATTCTATTTTAGATTTTTTAATAATTTATATAATAAAATGAATTTCAAACTTAAAATTAAAATTAAAATTTATAAAATGAGAGACAAAAGGTAACTTTTGATTAGTTGTTTCATACCAACAATCCAAGGATAGCATGTCCTTAGGGAGTTATGCTTAGGGTAGCATGTCATTTGATTAAGAATATGATAATTTACCTTTAAAACCTCTTCAAGTGTACTGCACACTTAGGAGGGAAATAGATAGAGAGATAAAAAGAGGAAATAAAGAGAGATAAAAAGAGAAAATGAAGAGAGAAATAGATAAATAAGAAGGAAGACAAAGAAATAAAAAGAGAGATAGAGATACAAAAGTAGAGGTATGGATGTAAAGGAATAAATATGAAGAGACAAAGAGATATAGATAAGAAGAGAGATAAAGAAAGAGAGAGGAAAATAGAGAAGAGGAGAGACATGGATAAATATAGTCACATAAAAAGAGAGTTAGAGAGATGGAGAGATAAAGAGAATGGGAGACATAGATATACAAAGGTAGAGAGATCAAGAGATAAAGAGAGAAAGGGGGAGAGAGAGGGGGAGATAAATAAAGATAGCAAAAAAATAGTAAGGGGAGAAATATAGAAAGAGGGAAATAGAGAAGATAGATAGAGGAGGGTGATCCCACAATACCAGTTTACAATTTTTGGTCAAACTGGACACTGAACTGATTTTTTCTAACTAAATCTTCACTTTCGAGCACCTATAGTGGCTAAACCATGAGGAATTTGAAGATGATGCAAACTAGTGATTTATGTCATTTTGTTTGTAGATTATAAATATGTTTTTTTCAAAAAAATTGTAATCACATCACACTTATTTTTCCATCTCCTTTGAAAACTATTTCTTTTTAGTAAACACCATTTTTAAGGAGTGATGCTCACCGTATACAATATTTTTTTTCCATAAAGGATAAAATTCTATTTTTTTGAATTTAGATTTGTAACTACGATATCTAGCACTTTCATTTGGTTTCATAGTGTTTTATTGAATATTTTTTCCTTAATCAAGTTTCGAAGTCAAACCAATTACAATTCAAACATAGGCAGATCGTATACAACATAAATTTTTTTGTATGTATCGAAATTCAAATTTTTTTTGGACCAAGCATTTCAATATCTAGTGCACTGATATTTTTCAAAAAAAAATTGATAATCTGTTATTTTTCCACAAGTGCAAAACAAAGAGTTTGATTTTCGGTGAAAAACCTATGGATAATCAAACTAAAAAATAAATATATAATAAAACCAAAACATATTAAAATTATATTCGTTAGATAGCTTGTTCCAAGGACTACCATCATCAAGTTGGGTCTGTGAAGTCTCCTCCATTTTCATCCTCAACTCGAGCTTCGAAGGGAAATTTTTTGGAGATTTTTGGTGCTAGAGGGGGAAAAGGAGGGAAAAGGGGGGTTCGAGCGAACCCCCTTTCCACAAAAGTTTTCCTTTGTTTTTTTCCCGAGAAATGAGAACTATGGTGGGACCCAACATTTAATAGGTTTGCTCGAAGGGGGGTTTGAGTGAACCCCCTTTGGGTTCGCTCAAACTAATTGTTCGTTCGAACCCCCAAAAACCAAAAAAAATCCATGCAGGCATTTTTTGCAATTAATAGGTTCACTCGAAGGGGGGTTTGAGCAAACCCCCTTTGGGTTCGCTCAAACCAAATGTTCATTCGAACCCCCAAAAACCAAAAAAAATCCATGGGGACATTTTTTGCAATTTTCCTTCCTCACTTGAATTGTAAACTAGTTTTTTGGGTTTACCCAAGAAGAGATAAGGCAAGAAAAATATAGAGAGAAATAGGGGAGAGAGAGGAAGAGAGAGATTAAGAGATAATAAAAAATATAAAGATAGAGAGGGAGACAAAGATATAAAGAGATCTCTCTCTTTATCTTCCCATATATCTCTATATATATCTCCCCATATGTACCTCTCCCTACCTCTCTCTATATATCTCCCTCTCTCTACCTCTCTCTATATAACTTCATATCTCTATCTTTATATCCCTCTGTCTCTCCCTCTCTCTCTCTCTCCATTTTCATCTCCATCTCCATCTTTATCTTCCTCTTTATCTCTCTCATCTATATCTTCTTACCTCTCCTTACATCTCTTTATCTCTTTCCCATCTATCTTTCTAAATATATATCCCTCTTTCTATCCATATCTCTCTCTCCCTATCACTCTCTTTCTATATCTCTCAACTTCTCTATCCTCTCTCTATTTATCTCCCTCTCCCTCCCTCTCTATCTATTTATATTAATCTCTTTCTATATATCTATCTCAATACCTCTGTCACTCAAAAACACACACTCCTTGTTTCTCCTTCCCTATCTCTATCTATATATCTCTTTCACTCACATACACACTCATTATTTCTCCCTCCCTATCTCTATCTCTCTCCCTCTCTCTATTAATTATCTCTATCACCTCCTTTATCTCTCTCTTACCCCCTCTATTTCTCTCTTCCCATATTTCCCTCTCCCTCTTTATTTATATCGCATTATCTCTATCTCTCTCTTATTTACTCCATCTCTCCTACTCTCTCTCTTTATATATATATATATATATATATATATCCTCTCTACCTCTCTCTATATATCACTTGATATATATTTATATTTCTCTCTCCATCCCCCCTCTTTCATTGTCCCCCTCTTTCTATCTCTATCTCTCCCTCTCCCTCTCTCGTTCCATCTCTCCCTTTATATATTTATCTCTCTTTATCTTTGTCTTTGTCTCTCACACCCTCTCTATCTTTCCCAAGTTATATTTATCTCTCTATCTCTCCTTTATATCCCTATCTCTCCCTCTCCCCCTCTCCCTATCACTTCCTCTTTCTATATCTCTCTACTTCTCTCTCCTATCTCTATCTCTCTCTATTTATACATATTTATCTCCATCTCTATCTCTCTCCATATCTCTCTTACTCATATACACACACACTCCTTGTTTTTCCCTCCCTATCTCTAGGCCTATCTCTATCTCTATCTCTCCATATTCAAATTCTTACATATCTCCATCTATCTCTATCTCATTATTTGTCCATCTCTCTCTACCCCTCTCTATATATCACTTCTTATCTCTATCTTTATATTCACATATCTCCCTCTCTCTCCCTCTCTATATATTTATCTCTTCCATCTCTATCTATCCCTTGTCCTCTCTCTTTATCTCTCCCTCTCCTTCATCCATATCCCTCTCCTCCATCTTCATCTCCATTTCCATCTCCATCTCCATCTCTAACTTCCTCTCTATCTCCATCACCTTACCTCTCTCTCCCCCCTCTATCTCTCCCTCTTTCTATCCCAATATACCCTTCTCTCTCCCTCTCTCACAATTGCAAACATAACATGAGCCTATTGGTAATGGAGCCTTATTATCTCCCCGATTTGAAAAGGTTGTGTTTCAGTTGTGTTTGGATCCCTGTAAGAAGATGCATATTTGATTTGAAGCTATCACTTCTCCATTAAGACCTTTGTTGCACAAACAACATCATTTTCTAAATGGCCTAACAATTGAATTCATGTATGCTACACAAATGTATGTAAAAATTTGACCAAAAAATTCCTTAATTGACCTTCCACACTTCTTCAGTGTACCCATTGCACACTAAGGTGTGATTTCTAGTATTATATCATTTCAGTCATTGTTACAATAATGGAAAAACATATGCTATGATTTCATAACAACTCAACTTTACTAAAGGATGGAAGAAGGCCTGTGAGCTAAATGTGTTCATGATGAAGTGGTTTTTAATCTTATTTAAGCAACCCTTGAAGGAAGATATGTTTCAATTTTAAGAACCAATGAAGGCATTACAATGATATCTAGATTAGACAATGGTGAATGAAAGGTGAGTGGTGTCAAGAGGCTATGGGAGGAAGTTGAGATTGAAATGGAAGCTATCCTTAGTGCTCACAAATTGAGCATTAGCAAGGTGTCTAAGCACTTTGCAAATTATATCATAAGGGAATTGATGAATTCTAAAATTTTCGTGTATGGATGCTACAATTTTGGGGTCTAAGGAGGTTGATGGGGATGACTATGTAGCTATCCATGAAGCTATGTTGAAGATGATTATGGAACCTAGTCAATCCATTAGCAAAAGGAGTGTCTTTGACATTACATAATCTCTTTCCAGTGCTACTATGATATCTTTCTTGCATGAGGATTCAAAGAGTCTAGGCATCAAGCAAAGCTTCACATGGACTATTTGGTGGAGTATCTATGAGCTATACTGAAGAACTAGGGTAATAATTCAAATTTTAGTTTGTGCTAGGATATATTTTACATGTAAAGTTCTTTATTGAAATGAAGGTGGATGATGTCAAATGTTGTGAGGAGGAAAATCTTAGTGAGCCTCAACCTACAATATAATCTCCATATATGGTAGGTATCTAATACAATAGGTAAAACATCTATGAGTTCATGTATGTTGTAAAAAATGAAGGGAAATTCTATGTGTTTTGTCTTTTGGTCTGCTCCATGGCTTTAGTTAGAAGGGAGTCAAAATCCTCAATTTTGTAAAGTTTGTCTTACTTTAGTTTTGAGGGAAGCAAACAATTTTTTTTTACAATATGGGTCTCACTATAGTTGTGAATAGTTTAGAATGACCATGGAAAAATTATGTTTTTATACATATACATATATAGATATATATACATACAGACATATACATGTATGCATACATGTATATATATATATACATATACATATACACACATACATATATACATATATATATATACATGTATATATGTATGTTTATACATGTGTGTATATATACACACACATGTATAAGCATACATATACACACATATACTAAACATATATGTATATATACATATACATATACATATTTCTACAATACATATATCTAGATATATATAACATATATACATACACACATATATATAACATATATACATACACACATATATATACATAAATATATATGTACATATACATGAGTAAGTGCAAGAAGTTGGATCCACTTCTAGGGAAAGTTTCAGGCTTGAAAAGACTCCTGATAAAAATGAGTACATGTTTAGACTTGAGCTCCCAAACTTAATTTTTTAAAATGGGTACTTGTTTTAATTTTCAAAATGCATTCCCATTTTTATTTACATAATATACTACTCCCTTTTAGAATGGGTATGTGTTTCATAAATTTTGAAATTTGAAACCCATGCCTCTGCTTTTTTCTTAGGCTTGGAAACCCACCCCTTTGTCTTGGACCCGCAATACAATGTCATGAAAACAACAAGAGAAAAACTTACTTTAGCAATAAGGCTAATGAATTTTTATTTTATTTTTTTGATAAAATTAACCCATTATAGATGATGATGTCCAGTTTTCAAATATGTATTTTTTTAATAATTGGACTTATTTTTTATTTATTAATTAATTTATGAGAAAATTGGTCCATAAACTTGAAATGTCAGGTTTTAGTATATTTTTAATAACTTTTAATTTTTTAAGTTTCTTTTTAAAAAATTGTATGTCATCAATCTACACACAATTCTTTACACAATGAAAAATAAATAAATAAATGATTATTCTAACTCAAATTATGTTGGTCGTACACAAGAGGCTTTCAAAAACAACAATTAGGGCCAATAAAAATTTGTTAAAAAAATATTTGGAAAAAAATTATAAAAGACATCTCATCAAATTCACTATAATACACATCTTTTTCATTAAAGGGATAATATAAAAATGCTTTTATTTGGGTCAAATTATGCTGACCATACACCTGCATGTTATGGACCTAAAAAGTGACTTTTTAAAGAGTGGTTTTTGTACATGTTTATTAAAAATCAACTTATATCATTTGGGAATTATAATAAATTACATATTTGAAAACTATACTCAAAATACTACATTTCATATTACCAGACTTTCTTAAGATTTTGTGTAAGTTCTTCAAATTTTTACTCCAATTGTGACAAACTTCAAATTTCAAGAAAAACACTTCCATTTTTTGGCCAAAAGTGGACCCAACTTCTTGCATTGACCCAAACATATATGTGGATATAAAGTGATGGAAGAAATTTGGAGTGATAAGGTGGCAGACTATGTAGAAAATTTGGATGGAAGGGTAGGCTAGAAATGGAAAGATTTCAACATGTCCTCTCGAGGGGGAATACCACTACCTCCTTGTCATCCTAACTCCCATCCTTGCTAATGATTGGGGCATCATGCCACTAGTCCTTATTCCTTGTTCACCCACTATGGTTTATTCTTCTTTGAAATGATGTTACTTCTCTTGATCGCAACATCATCTCAAAGAGGGGCAAAATGTAGACACCTAAAATGTGACTTTACCCAACCACACCTAGTTTTAGCGTATCCTAGCCCATTAATTAAATAAATATTTATTTATTTTATCCCATCACCTTTATCCCACCTTCTCCTAATCCTATAAATTAAATAAATATTTATTAGTTATTTAATTAATTTATCCATTAGCCTTATCCCCAAATCCTCCAACTAAACTAATTAATTAATTTAGGCTAATTAATTCCTATTACCTTTTCCTCCATTATTTAATTCCCATTATTCCTCAATCCTTATCCATTTAATCCTAACCGTCAATCGTGTTCACATGGATCACAATCTAAATTTGTCCTCATATGATAAATGTCCCCTTCACATGTATAACTAACTTCTTGTCTAGATTCATTGAACCTAAACACCTCCCCAAAAATCAAACTAACTTTTCATCTTATCCACTTATCTCATTTAACCTCTTAATCCTAGCCATCCACATAAGGATGTTTCCCTAATCCTAATCCTAAACCTAGTCATTATCCCTCTTGTGACACTTGTCACATGAATACAACTTTGATCCAAGCCCTAATCCTCATTCAATCCTAGCCATCTATCACCCAATCCATCTTGGCCCTTGCTTACAAAATTTCTATAAATGAGAGGTCTCTCATCCCATTTGTATCAATCTCTTTTCATCCTATTGTAATGTTGTTGTATTTTTCTATCTACTTCCATAACCTAGCTTACCTTCATCATATCTTCATCCTATCCATTTGATCATTCATCATATCAACTCTACTATCATGCTATTGGTTTTATAAGCAACCACATTCCTCCATCAACACATCAAAAGAGAAAAATCAAGTGGAGCTAGGTTTCACTCTACTTCAACTCTATATGAGGAGAAAAAAGGGTTTTAGGCAAAGGTATTGTGTGTATTACATGGTCTTCTATGGTATTTACCTCTAATTCATTTTCTTGTCTTCACTTTGTCTTCACACTTAAGGGAAACATTGGGGGCACCTCATTTCTTCTTGCTACATGTTCTTTCACAATCATATTGTGATACCTTTGTGTTTAATTTTACACATTGATATATGTTACACTATTATAAGTTTAGTAAACTTACATGTTAACATCCTTTTAAATATACTACTTTTCTCCTCTCCTCATATTGATTGCATCGCTTTGTATGTAATAAATTAAAAGGGGGCATAATATATTACATACTTTTATGGTTATGGTTACATCATGACTCTCCAAGGGTCCTACACCATATGGTCATGGTTACAATTGCTCGTCAAGGGTTGTACACCAAGCGTGTATGGTTATATTAGCTTGTTGAAGGGTGAAAGTGTAAAGTTGTGTCACACTTTGGGCCAAGAAAATAGTTTTGAGTGAAACCCTTTCTCTCAAAAATATTAAATCAATATTTAATCTAGTTTTAAAATTCAAACTAGGTTCAATTTGTAGGCAAGGTATTGACGTTTTTTTTGGTGAAAGAGTTTTACCAAATCTCTTTAACTCAAAATTGTCTACATGGTAGCCTAACCTCTCTTTTTGAGGCAAATTTAGCAAAAAAAAACAATTTCAAATTCATATTTCTCTAATGAAGGGCATTTTTATGAAAATGTACCATTTTGTCGAGCTTAGAGTCTAAAATCTTTTTTTTTTTTTTTATAACTATTTTTTTTTTTAATTTAATGCAAGTAGGTTATTATAATAAAAAATGAGTCCGATTAGATTTTTTTAAAAATATTAAAATGTATGTAGAATTTTTTAAAATATGTGACACACTAAAGGAGAAAATCCTGTCCAAAAGTGTTTTTTTCTTAAGTATAAAAAATTTAGACAAAAGTTAACATCTCATCAAAACTATGACATTTTGAGTAGATTTGATTTAAAAAATTAGTCATAAAAAATTTAACTTTTTTTCTCCATGCATTAGATTTTCAAGTTATCTAAGTGAAAAATAAATCAAAGAAGAAAAAAAAATTATTTTTATTTTTTGCGATGTTCCATTAACCTCGCTTTTTAAAAATAAAATAAAATCATTAATTAAAATAATTCTCTTAAATATATAAAAAATATATCCAACTAATTTAAAAATAAAATAAAAATAACTATAAATTACATTAAGAATTCTACATTTCATTAATTTATATCATTTTAAAATTCAAAATATAAATGTCACTTTTAGGCAGTCCAAGTTAAAAAATAATACTTGTGTTGGCTATTTCCTTTATAAAAGTGTAACAATTTTGAAATTTTACTTGTAAGTTGTATACTTTACTTTTTCTTCATAAGGATTATGATTACAATGGCTCTATAGGTATCCTACACCATGAGCTCATGGTTACAATGACTCATTAGGAGTCTTGCACCATGAGATCATGGTTACAATGGCTCATCTAAAGGAGTCCTCCACCAAGCTTGTATGGTTGCATTGGCTTGTTAGAAATCCTAAACCATATATTTTTCTTATTGGGGCCATCGTTATAGTGATACATTTAGGGATCCTATGTTGCTTCCTTTGCTAGTTATAATGGCTCTTCTTGAACTCTAAACTAATCTTTTTGGGGTAATAGTGCATCTTCATGAGTCCTACACCTATTTTATTTAAACATTGAATGTTGGTATTGTTATGTAGTTGTTTATGCTCAATTCAATATTTATACTAGATGCCATTAAATAATTTTGTGCACGCAGGTTAAAAGATGTAGCTATTATCACATGAATAAACTAAACATTATCTATATCTATATCTATATATTTTATTAATGTGTGTCATTTACTTTCATGTTGGTTGCTTATTTTACTTTGACATGCATGATTTGTGGTAGCTCACAAGAAAGTCAAAATGGGGATAAAATGTATAGGTGAGGACCATGCATACTTAAAAATTTTCCTCACTCATTTTAGACTATTTAATCTTTGTTCCTTAGGCAATAGTCTTCTGCCCAATTTGAGATTTATGTGCAAGAGTTGACATTTAACTTGTACCTAAAGTAGAAGTCAATCCATGTTGCCTAGTGGTCCAAACCCAACCATTAATATTTATATTCCTAGTCCTACTTAACAATTGCTTGAGCAACCTTGATTATGAGCCACAATTGTTAGGGTGGCCTCAATCATGGATTTCAAAATTTAAATTTAGTTATGGGTGCAGGGTAACCTTATCCTAACTAGTTGTTACTTGTCGATTCACACAAAAAATATTTAAATTTGAATTCTAGGACAACCATTGATACACATATCAAGATCATGATCACTGATAAAAGAACATATTATATTGTTATGTTGATATAAGAGGGCTCACCTATAATCAAGACAAGATGTAGATTTCCCCCCTTGTAACACAGCCTACTAGTGCTTTTATATACTAGTAAGATCAAATACATACATGTCGATAGTTTTTTGAAGAGTAAGAACATAGAGTTCAAGGTTGTGAGTTGTAGGATTAGGCTTAAATAAAACTTCAAAGTTGTAGATGTAAAAATTAAAATTGTGAATACAATTTCAACTTTAAACAAAGCACAATTTGTATTTTAGCCTATCAAAATTCTTTTAATATAGATATAATAAAAATATTTCTCATTGCAAATAAGAAAAAAACCTCTACATCTATTTTAATATGTTTTTAATACTCATTAAAACTCAATCTTTTATTTAAATTTTATATAGCTCTATCTTATATTTTGTAAAACTTCTTGTGCAAACTTGGCTTGCGTATCATTATGTATCATTATGTAAAGGTAGATTTATATATTACTCCACAAAGCTTAATTTACACTACTATATGATTTTCAATCAATGGGGCCTAAAGGCACAACATGCGGAATAGATGAGGAAGGGGGAATTGGGTGTACCTAATAATTTAATTTAGTGGGGCACTCATACACCCAACTTTGTCTCTTCTACCAAATTTTTCCAAATTTTGACAGTTTTTTTAATTTAATTGTCTACTTTTAGAAATAGTTAAATTATTTATTTTTTTATATATAATTTGAAGGGGCCCACTTTCATTCCAAAAATAAAAAATCAAATCTAAATTATAAGCGTATCTTCAAAAATTTGAACTTTTTATATACCTAATATTTTATAAATATATGTAAAACTGTTTTTTATTGAGTAAAAAGCTAAGATAACAACATCAGAGGATGAAGATAAACAGCGACAGATGCAGCAGTAGACGAAAAGCAAAACAAAGAAAGAATAAACAACACAATAATTCATCTTCTGTATCCATTTGATCATTCATCTCATTAACTGTGCAAAATATCTCTGAATGTATTAAAAATTTGTTAAAATAACTGAAAGATGCCTTTTAATCAGAATTCATCTTCTGTATCCATTCAATCATTCATCTTCTGTATCCATTTAATCATTCATCTCATTAACTGTGTGCAAAATTTCTCTGAATGTACTAAAAAATTGTTAAATAACTGAAAGATGTCTTTTTATCAGAGTATTGCAATCCCTTCCTACAGCACATTCTTTCTCAGAAGTAAAAAAAAAGATTACTTCAAAGCAGAGCAGCTTCAGATAAATCTGATAAATAAAGAACAATAAGTTTTACCAGAAGATTTAACAGAAAGAATTGTGCACCTTGTTTATGCTTTTAATCTGCTCGATTTCTTTCCGTTTGTCCAAATCGGCAATGTAGCGAAACCTCCTTTTGCTATTTTTGACAACAGAGCAGAGATTTCGCCATCTCTGGAGTGCAGCTTTGCTCGAATGCTTTGCCTCCACTCCTCCGAAATTTTCAGTCAGATATTTCTCCATTCTTGTGACAGAAGTAGTTTGGAAAGAAAAGGGTTACTTCTGTTATCCTTTCTTCTTTATTTTGTAAATCAGGGTTCCTATCTTTTTCTTATCGGTGATGTGAGCGGATGAGTACAAAGGGCAGAGGAAACTTCCTGACGTTGAGTGGTGGTCCTCCATCTTCCACGAAGTTTCGGAGAAGACAACACTATGAAGTTTTTAAACCATATTGGAGGATATTTAAAGGAACCTTCTGCAATATGAAATACAGATCAATGGTGGAGGATTTCTCCAAAGCTATAGGAAAGAATCCAGAAAGCTGATATCCATCAGACAAAAGCCCGTATTCAACACAGTGGACATAAGTGGAGTGGTCTGCCACGTGTACGAATTTGTCTCGCTCTTCTATTATTAGTGAATTGCACATTAGGGGTGCTACTGCAATTTTGTTACCATATCGGTGCTTCACTCTCCCCATGTGGAGTGATTCTCGGAAATTCAATCTCCCTCTATTTAATTTTACCTTTTAAATTTGAATTTAAATAGAGGGAGATTGAATTTGACTATGATAGAAATGAATATTTAGAATTTGAAATTGAAGAGGGAATGTGTTATGTGAATGATTTTGATTGAGGCTATGAGAATGACTTTGACTTTCAAGAGGGTGACCTCTTTATCTTTCTATGTGGTCTTAATTTCTAAGTTTTAAATTTTTAATATTAGTAGAAAATGATTCATTTGTGTTTTTATCTACAAATTATAGAAGATTTATTGTTGTTGAGGAACATTATTGGGTCATGTTTTAGTAGTAGGGAATCTTTGAGACTTCCTCTATTGCAATCAAGTCACAACCTTGAATGATTCAATGATTTTGTGAAAAGTTGGAAGATACAACAAGCAATGTATGCATAAGTAGTTAATTGAGTGCAATAAAATTATAATGAATACCTAAACAATGATGCAATGCATGCCTAAGATGATAAATCAAGTGTAGGAATTAGGGTTTTGATTTTTCTAAAGCACAAGAAAACATGGTAGAGGTGTTATTGATACACAAAATATATATAATAGATGTACTATATGGTTCTCATGTATCTATGTTCATGATCTTGGGATATTAATGGATGACAATGATTTCTCTTAATGACCTAGAGGTGATGTCCTTTATACAAGTCATAGGCACACAAATTGAAACTTTTTAGTGTATGTGCAATAATATTAAGCTAAGTCAACTTGAAAACACAATAAAATCTAAATTTACATTTAAGATGGCCAAGCTTGAAAAGTGAGCTTTGACTTGGGCCAACAATGTCATGACAACCTTGACTTGGGCAAAGGAAGTATATGAATGATAATTGAAAGTGATATGAATAGAGGGACTTTGTATTTCCAAGTGATTAACAAAGTATGGGGTCAGTGAGTTTGCCAAATAATACATCATATGCTAGAACTATGTGTAGTTAGGATCTACACACAAGGCAGTGTAAAATATGAGGCAAAAGTGTAAGGGTAATGAACTTTTCTTCTCTACAAATATAAAGAGAAAAAGTTGATCCATAAATTATAGATTAAGTCATGTTTATCTATATGGCATTATATGACTTGTTATTGTTCGATGTCATTTAAATTTGTAATTTATATATTAAATACGTATTATAAAAGTCACAAATCTAATAGTTTTTTAAAAATAAAAAATATATTTTATTGCCTTATAATCTCATAAATAATGGACCCACTAAACTATTGGTCATTGATTTTTTTATTGATTAAATGCAACAAGGGTATCACAATTGAGCCTAGACTCCATCATTGTCCTCAACTGGATTGGGATATAACACTTTATTTTCTAGAACTAAGAGAACTTGCCACTATGTCACACTCATATATAAATGTAGGGGAAATCAATGCACCTTGTGTGAAAACACTTCTACATCTAACCCTTACTAAATTAAACCAAAAAAGCAAAGATTTAGTATTAAAAGAATCTTGACCTAGATGTAAGTAAACCTAGAATAAGAAATGAAATAACTAAGAAGAGGCATAGGAGCATTCTAAGCATGGCATAATCATTCATTAACAAGAATATTTTATTCTTTCCTAGTGTGGCACAAAATCTTAACTTTTGCATACATGCATTCCTAGCTTGGCATGTTGAAAGATTAAAAAATATGTTTTATGTGATTAAGGTGTTATAAATTCAAAATAGTATACCTTGGGCTACATCCTTCAATATATTAATTAAATCTATTAAATATGAATTAGATTACTAAAAAACAATGAGATATGCTAAATTATTTAGATTTAATAATGAATTAGATTTTAATACAATGTTGAGAAATGAAAACTATAAACTAGGAAAACACAAGAGAGAAAGAGAATGATTATATTCCCTTTGAGATATTATGAAATAAAGAAAAAAAATGTAGATGTATCGAAGAGGTTTGGAGGAGCAATCTTGTAAAATTAGGAGCCTATACGAGTTATGTAGCATAAATTGTAGGGACCTAGGTGTTACTGTAGACACTTAGACCAATCTTAGGCACCAATATAAACACCTATGCCAATCCTAGGTGCTAATGTAGATAATAGAATTCTGGTTGAACATTAGACACCTTTTGAATATGCCTATAGGGTCAAATTTTACCTTCTAAGGAACTATAGTTTGGACAAAATGCAGAGGGCTTAGAATAGAGAGGGCATAAATGCATTTGAACACCCAAATTCTTCCTTTACAATGGTCCTACAACCTTTTGTGATAGATCCCCTATCTCTACTAGCTCTAAATGCACCCATGTGTTAATTGCAACTATTCTATCTCTTTGGGTTTTTACCATCTAAGAGAGGGGTGAGAAAAAGGAGTTAGGATATTTGGCAAAAATACTTTAGTTGGCTCCCTATAAATTTTATTTCAACCATAAAAAAAAATCCTTAGAAATATTAGATGTGTGTGCTCATATGTGGGGTGCTTGTGGTGTGTGCAGAGTATTACAACTACCAATTAACCTTGAGAGGTTATTTATTTTTGGGTGGCATGTGTTTGTGTAATTGGGGATAAGAAGGAGATGGAAAATGTCATTGATATACTTGGGAGAGGGAATTTTGGGTCTACAACAAGGGTTTGGAAAAAGGGATTTAGAAATAATAGAATCTTAGAGGAGATGGAGATTTGAAACCTTAGTATGAGGGATTAAAAAGGAAACACTTAGTATGGGGAGTGTGTAGAGGGTTTCTATAATTCACATAGTAATTCAAAATGAGGACTTGAAATGATTTTTATATGTCAAGATTGATTTTAAATTGATTGTTTAAGAAGGAATTAGAGAAACGCCAAGTTAAGGCTTTTGAGACCCAAAAGTTTGAATCAATTAGCTTTGAGGGTATGTGTAGGATCATCATAGAAAAAATAGGCCCTTAAGTGGTGATGAAAATTCAGAAAATCAAAATTAGGCAACTTCACGTAAAAATTTGAATAAGTTATCTATATTATTTCAAAAATATGTAAGAATAGAATCTATAACAAATTGAATGAAGTTTCTAAACTAATAGGTTTATTTTTATTTTTAAACTATTTGGTGAAAATTTGAAATTTCAATGTAGAAGTACTTAAATTTCAAGGAAAAAATAAGAAGTAAGTGTCTGTCTAACCACCCTAACCACAATAAAATGATAATATTTTTTTATAATATTTTAGATATAAGTAGAGGATTCATGTGTCGATGTGATGCATATTTTTTTGTAATTTTTTTCCAAGTAAATAATTAATTATGAATTTTTTATTACAAATTTTAAAAAATATAAAAACTCGCATGTCTGACCACCTTAACTTGGTAAAAACTTCATGAAATTCATTTTTTTTTTAAAATCCTATAGTATGCAAAGCATAGAATGTGACATATTTCAGATTCAAAAAATGTGATACCATTTGAAAGCTATAGATATTTTTCAACCAGCCCATCAATCAGGACTTTAGTCGTAATTCAAATAGAAAATGAATAATAATTATTTATTAAATTCAAAGTAAAGCATAATTTATATTGGTGGAAAGCTGAGAATCTCCTTTAAAAACCCTTTTTGTTTCATCAATTTTGGGTTAAAAAAAAAGTCGTCAGCCACATTGGCCATCATATCACTTACATATCGCCACTTTTTGGCCCATCATGATCTTGCACATATACCCTTGATATAGATGCTATCATTCTTCTATTTTTTGTCATATATAGCACCTAGATGCATTTTGTCAAGTGATATTGAATTTTCACTCAAGACTTTCAAGGTAGTTGATTTCTAGCACGAAGATAGGTCTAGGCATAGTATTGAACATATCAATGACAATTTAAGGCCAAGAAATAGGTGAAATGAGTTCTAAAAATTCTAGGGGAATGGATGCCATAATGAGTAGAAATAAAATGTGGAGAACACAAATTAGACAATTTCCAACCTCTCACATGTAAGATTAGATTATGCACATGTGCTATTTTTTTGGAGGCATTTTTTGTGGATTTAAAAATTTATGCTTGGATGGTGTAGCATATTTTCCTATCATAAATCTCATCTTTTACAATCTTGTTGCATTGTCAAGAGGTTGAGTTTAATTGGTTAAAGCATTGAGATCTCAATGTGGAGACCCAAGTTCAAATCCCAATGGGAAATCTAATATGGAATTCTAAGTTGTGACTCTTGGTATTCCGCAATTGGCTTATAATGTGGAGGTGGTTTTTAGTGTGATTTATTGAAAGGATCTAATATTAGTCTCATGGTTGCGCTTGCAAGAACTTGTATCAGTCTCATGTTCATGCTCGTATGAGTAGAATTCATATTTGTAAATGATAAGTGATATAAAAATCCTTGTTGCCTCAAATGAAGTCATTCACCTACAATTTAGCTTTCTAAAATATGTTTGGCATATAGAATCTTTAGTGGTTAATTTTCTTTGTGAATAAACCTCTTTGTGTGTAAATTTCATGATTTAATTCCTACTAGGGTCAATGGACAAAACCTATAAATTATCTAGTGATCTACAAGATTGTTGAATATGCAAATGAAATCCTAAGCTAGAATGAAAATGTATACTTAATAGGGACAAAATAATACAAGGTAAATATAATACATAGTAGAATATGCACACAATGATATGTATGTAGTAGATTTGCTAGTTATTTCTTCTCTACCTATAAAATTTACATTACAATTATTTATATAAATAAGCTATCAACTAGGCCTTATAGAATTTGTTGATGAGTGTTGCATGTGTGTGACTTGCACTTTGCATGTAGACATGATGGTGAACTACTTGTGTCAAATTCATATAGTGATATTTGTAGGACACATTTGTTACTTGTAAGTCAATTGGAATGTAGGAACATGTCGCACGCAAAGACCACCACATGTTAGATGGTCTTGGTACCAAACTAATCAATATTTGGATAAGAAAATGTGTACCCATTTACAATTTTATGCTATATAAGAAAAAATATTGTATAATGTTACATTCAAACTATATAGGGAATAGTTATGCATGGAGTTCCATTGGTATTGTGTGGCACATGTTGAGTTGAGATGAGTGTAAATGTGATATCGTTGAATAAATAAAGGTTATGTATATATGAGGTCAAGGTTTCCCATGAGGTTGTTCTTAGATTATTCACCCATTCTTGAGAAGCATTTGTCTCTATCACATCAATTTTGAATTGAAGAAAATGTGTAAGAAGTTTCATTAGGTTAACCACTTGGTTTGATCAACATACTACCCAGTCTCAACTATGTAGAGTAGTAGATGCGTGCTTATATGAGTATGAGTCATCTTGTGTTCAATAATTTGATTTATTAAATGTGATGGATTTAGAAGTGTATGAAAGTATGGTTTGTATAGTTCCATGTTGAATTCAAGATGCAAACATGAGTACTATGGGATGTTGATAATGAAGGAAAAATCACTAGTTGGATGCATGATTTGTAAGGACCATAGTCTAGGTGGCTTAATATTTTGGTGAGGATATTTGAAGCATTCCTTATGAAGGTACACACAACTTTATTTTCCAACCTAAAACATGTGGGGTTCGTGATTTCATCATAGCATTCCTTGTACTTTTATTATTAGTAGAGAAGGAAAATTTGGATCTATTTCGATGAAAGTATTGAATGTATTGAATGAAGCACTACACTTTATCCACTTCACATTCTTATGTGAATTTTTAGATCTCGATGGAGTATGGTATGATATGTCAAGGCACAACATTGGTTGTATCCCAAAACATGTCTAGAAAGGGTTATGCCATGTAGAGCTATACAAAACTTTGTTGTAGGCATGTTGAATACATGAAATGTCATCATCCAAAGTTTGTGAACACATATTTTTATGAAAATGTAAAAAGTGAACCAATATGGTTTTGATCACCTCTGTTTATTCATTGAACTATGGGTGGAAGGATATAAAATATTCTACTTGTGTTTCCAACATGGTCTAGAGATATCCAGAAAGTGACGAAATAAATATTGGGTTATAGTAAGAGATAATTGGCATCATAAACCTGATCTGGATACAAAATGGTTAAATAATATGCACACATTCTATTTAGCACTATGATGGTCTTATTATAGGAAACCATAATGGTCATTTTGGAGAATTTTTCAACCATGATAGGCATAAAATATTCTTAGTGCTTGGTGATTGGAAGGTTGCCAAGGAAATCCATTTTAGTAAACTCCCAAGATTTTGGATCTATTCAAAGCAGTGTAGATACATAATGTTTTGTTAGTAATATTGTAAATTCAAAAAGGTATGTAAGACTTAATTCATGCTCAATTTTTGTGTACATACGAGGCCATAAAAATCTACTAGAGTGTGACAAAAAAATTGGTAATATCAAAGTGACATGCCATTTTGGGATAATATAGGGTATGTGAGACTTAATTCATGCTCAATGTTGGTGTACATATGAGGCCATAAAAATATACTAGAGTTTGATAATAAAAAAAGGTAATACCAAAGTGACATGCCATTTTGGAATGATACACTTCCCAAATCAAGATTTTTTGGGAATGATTAAGCTTGGAAATGTGCAACAAGGTATGTAAGAATTAATTCATGCTCAATATTGGTGTACATATGAGGCCATAAAAATCTACTAGAGTGTGACAATAGTTTTGGTAATACCAAATTGACATGCCACTTTGAAATTATACACTTCCTAGATCATGAATTATTGGGTATGATTAAGGGAACCAAGATATTTTTGAGCTTGTGGAGGAACTTGTTGGACATACATAAGTCACTAGTAGGAATACCGTTTGCAAGCAGTTTGAATGAATATGATTTGGTAAGTATAATGATCCCTAATTAGAAATTTTCTAGCCATATAGTTCCTATGTTGTGGTGAGTTCATAGATCGATTGTTCACTAAGGTAGTATGTAGCCTTTTTATTGAACCCCTTACTATGAATGAATATGATTTGGTAAGTACAGTGATCCCTGCTTAGAAAATTTGATCTACCCATATAGATCCTATGTTGTGGTGAGTTCATGGATCAATTTTTCACTAAGGTAGTATGTAGCCTTTTTATTGAACCCCTTACTATGCCTAATTAGCAAGTGAATTATTATAGGAAAGTCATCTAATTTATATGTTAAACATTTTACAATTTACTATATGTGTTTTGGAATTGGAGTGGTTGATTCTTAGAGTGAATGACAATCTCCTTGCGAAGGATGTAATGGAATAATTACTTAATAAACTTTACAATAGTCTATTTCTCCTTATCATAAGTGGAGTAGTGACACATAATATCATTTCAAATGTCTCTAAGTGATAGCCAACTAGATGGCCATATAAAGTAGCACACCAATTAGTGCATTGTGTAATTAATTAATTTGAATTTCAAAAGAATGAACTTGATGTCTAATAAAACACTAGTGCATAAAAGTGTGATTTTGATCTCATTGAAGGTATCCTATTATATAGGAATCTAGTGTAATGTTTCTTTGGAACACAAAATCTAGTTAAGGGGCTAAGAAACATATGCGAACTCAAGGATAAAACTTTAGACAAAATTGGCGAGTTTGAGAAAGATACATAATTCTATGAGATAGTGCAAAAATACCTAGTCTTGAATAACCTTGATCTTTTCCAAATAACATGTAATAAATTTTCAAGGTGCCAAAAGTGCTTGTTTCGATAAATCAGTTTTTGGCTTCTTGCATGGGTGCCTTGGGTGGCATTTTTGAGGGTTTGGTGTGAACCAACCCATGCAATGTGTTGGATTAGGAAGAGTGCCTCCTAGACCCTAACACATTTTATAGGGATGGGAAGATACCCTTGGTTAAGAGTCTCTTGAGTGTGGAATGATAACTCTCTAGTGTGTTGCTTGTTGCACGTGAGAGCTTTGGTTGGGTCTTTGTATGTGTGATTGTGTTGTTGGTAGTAGGTGTTGTTTCCATTTTTACCTAGCATGATATGTTTGCAAAATAATTTCTTGTGAGGGTTAGTTAGACCCTTGAGTTGTCAAGAAGTGCTTTCATGTGTGATGGTCATATTGATGTCTCAATTTCTATTGAGTGTGATTGCATATCGATAATTGAGTGGTATTGTTTATGCTTATGTGTTCTCTTTGGATGTGTGAATATGGGTGCATTTTCTTTGGAGTTGAGTATTAATGCTTGGGATCATGATAGAGCATTATGAAATATCTTAAGTGTCTGATGCATTGAAAGTAATACACTATATGTCATATACCTGGATCTTGAAAATGTGTTCTTATAGTGATGTTGCCTATGGTGCATTATGCATTGTATTCCTATGGGAGTACCATCATATATGTGAAATGATTATGTTAGTGGATGAATGATATGTTACATTGTCATAAAAGAATATTTGGTTCAATGAATTATGTCCCCAAATCATGTTGTCCCTAAGATTCTTGTGAGAACCTAGATGGGTAATCGAAATTATTTTCCCTCTTGCATAGGGTGCATGTTTAATTGTTAAATGGAAGTGTGCAAGAATTAGGAGCATTATTTTGGTTGGCTTAGAGACTCAGTTGTAATGTTCCCTATGAATACATGGATGTCATTTTTGTATAGAATGTGGTAGTGATGCATGGTGTGAGTAATGTGTGTGTCATTGCATTGTATTTGTGGATTCCTTGTTAAGTTGGTGCTTGGGTGAAGCCCTACCCTTGTGTGGATAGAAATTGTGGGTGTCATAGTGAACCCTACATATTCCTTCTTGCATCATAATGTGATCATGTCTTGATGAAGTGAATTTGGTTAGTGTGGTTTTGATTAGCATGGCCGAATGAAATTGGTGATATGTGTTTGTATTGTGTTTGAGAATTCTATCTCTAATGCAATTTGGATGTTGTACTCCCAAGGTGTCATGTAGCTTTTTACTCCCTTAGTTGTGGCTAACACTAATCACTCAGTTCATGTAATCATCTTTTCCAAGTTGATTCTTTATTTTGGTTATTGATGAAATTTATAATCATTGATTATGGATCAACATTAATTTTTGACTTTCCTATGAGTGGTATAATCACCAAAATTTGGCTCCCATCTAGTTTGTGACCCTTGGTCACACTTGAATTATTGTTTTATTACGTGCATTTTATGATTTAATGTTGGAATTGATAATTCTCCCTCTTGGGTTTTATTTTATTTTTATGGTGTCTATTTTAAATATTTGAAATTATTGTTCCTATTTTATGTTACGTTGTTTCCTATCATGTTCATGAAAAACCCCTGATAGAATGCACAAAGGATTAGATGGTAGAGAATGTGAAATACTAAGCACACTCAAAAGTGTTCTTGTTTTTATTATTGAAATATAAGATAGTGCCTAATGTGTGCCCCCTATTTTTTTATGCTATGTTATTTTCAAAACCAATTAATGGAAATATATAATAGTGAGTAATACAAGATATTTGGTATGTGCCCCCAATTTCTAGTATTACAAGATATATATTTTTAATATTTTTATTGAATAATTTTATGATGATTTTTTGAAGTGGATGAATCATAAAATAGTATCATTAAGTGTGCCCATCACACAAATCCCTATATAATTTATTTCAATGCATATATGAAAAAACATAGGATAATCGAATACAACTTTTTCAAATTTTGACTGTAAATATATAAAAAATTATGAAGAAAAAGAAACACACATATATTTGAGGAAAATAAAGACACTATTAAAATATATTAATAGAAACCTAAAAAATAACTTGACATTTTCTTGGTGGTTTCATGAAATGTATAAGATTTGTGACTATGAATTTTAATCAATCTATTCCATATTACAAACATTTTTTTTATCCAAATTGGAGTTCCAACCCTTCAAGATTAGAAATTGAATACGAAAGAACAAGATTTAAAAAAAAAAAATAGCAATAGAAATGCATATATGTTATAAGGATTATAAAATTATTTATAATGCTTTATAATAAAATGAAAAGCATTAATAACATTCACATGTTTTGTAAATCACGTACACCTTTTGCTTAAAATCTCTCTATTCACTACAACAAATCCTTGTGATATGCTCCCTTTTTTGCTCCCACCCACTATTTTAATGTATTTTTCTCCAATTTTTTAAAAAATTCGGCACTATTTATCGGGATGGCGTCATTTTTGGCATTTTTTGCACCGATTAGGACAAGTAGGCGTTAAATCAGGCGCTAATTAGCGCCAAATTTAGCACCGAATTTAGCGGCACCAGATTTAGCGTCGGGTTTAGCGCCAAATTTAGCACCGGATTTAGACAGTGGCATGTCGACAAGAGATATTAACTTATCTCATCGACATCGGCAACCAACATCAGAGGAACATAAGATCTACTATCGATGAGACATTGAGATATCGGTAAGACAAATAAGACTGTCTCATCGACACTCTTCAAGTAATGATCAAAAGCATACACCGCTATATCACTGGGAAGGTGAGAAACATATGCGGTAGAGCGGTATACATCGCAACCCCACTACTAGAAGGCTTCCGCGGGGTGGTGGTATATCACGCTACCACCAGACAGTCAGAAGCCTCTTGTGGTATGGCGATATACACCGCACTACCGCCAAACAATCAAAAGCCTCTCGCGGTATGGTGGTATACATCACACTACCGCCAGGCAGTAAGAAATCTCTCGCGGTATAGTGGTATATCGTGCTACCACACCTCTCTCACAATAATTCAACGGTACAAAGGTAAAAGCATGAACTTAACAAATTAATAAATTTAATAGATTATAGTAATTTTTTATTATAAAATATATGTATTTTGTTTTCTAAATTTGTTTGAATATTAAAAGATTTAATGATTAAATATATTTGAGTTTTTTCACATCAATATTTTTTCTGCCATGATGAGTTAGAACAAAATACCCAAGCCCTAATTTTTAACTCTCATTTTCACTTGGTTTTTTCAAGCTCCCTTGCCTTGCACATGCCACCATCATTAGAGTTTGAAACCTTGAGCTTTCTGAAGGAGCATGAAGGGTATTGACCAAGGATTATGATTCTAAAATAATGTGATATAAACCACATTCGAATTAGGGTACTTGAGAAAGCCTAATGTTAAAGCTGACCCCTATCCCAAAATTTGCTCATCATTTTACTTGGCAACTTTGGAAGAAAAGGGTTATGTATTCGACTGCCATGATGAACTAGGGTTTGAGCATTCTCCATGCATTTTTCAGTTGATTCCTCCATGCTTAGGGTTGAAATCCTCCTACAACTAGATGGTAAGTTGCTTCTTGAGTATTTTGTAGCATTTTCACTTCATTTTCGAAGGGTTTTGAGGCTTCTTGGCCGCGACCTCTCTAATGTTTTTGATGCATTCTTCTCTTCATTTCTTCTGTGGAAGCTTTGCTTTCTCTTGGACGCCATGATTGAGTTTTCTAAAGCTTCCCATGGTGAAAAATAACTTGCATATTCAATGAAAACAAACAAACTCGAGCTCAGGTAAGCTCTATGTCGATGTATACCTTGATTTTCTCTTTTGTTTTCTGTGAATCGAAACTCATTTCAAGCTCTCTCCATTGAACACAATGGCGAAAATGCTTTTTTTTCTATGTTTTCATGCTTCATTCTTGTATGCTCAGTCTCTGGTCTTTCTGTAAGAAAAATGAAAAACCCTCTATGGAACTTGTATTTTCTTTAGAAGATAGTATTTTATGTACAACAATGGAAGAAATACCTTTTATCATGGTTGTGGCCATGCTTGCATTCAGTTTTCATTTCCATGAGCATTTTCTTAAAAGGCAATATGACAGTGCTCCTTCATTTCTAGGTATTTTTCTATTTTTGAGGATTTGTTTCACATAGGCCAAGGCTCTATATTTCCTTTCTTGGATAAAATGAATACTTAAATCTTCATCTTCTTTGTCATCTGTTGATTTAAATCATAACATCATTATTCATGACTAATATAGTATTTCATGAACCTTTTGAGTTACATACACTTTTTGCATACTTTAATCTTATGTATCCTTTAAAAGTGGAAATGGCTTTGCATTACCTTATATTGATGATAGCTTGTCTTTGAATCAACAAAGTTCTTGCCATGTCCATAATCTCTTGCCAACATCATTACTGTAAAATTTTGCATCACTTTATGCTTCATGTAGTTCTATCACTTCGCAATACTTCACATGTATCTTTTCACACTGTTACTAGCATGATGAGTTGCTTTACCAAGTCTTCCCTTGACATGATTACCAAGAAATCCTTCTCAAATTCTGTCCTTCATGACTTTCCTACAATCATTTGTAGAATCATTGGCATCTCCTAAAACCATCATGCATTGGTTGTTTATCAGAGTGTGCACTGTAGTTGTTTGTGAATACTCATTGTATCAGTAGCAAGATGATTACCAATGCATGTTAGTTACTCATCTACATCAATGTGCTTTCCTTCTCATGCATTTCTCTTCGAGACAATATACTAACATGATGGCTTTGGCCTTGCATTCAATTGTTCACCTTTTTCTACTCCATACAACTCATGATAGCTCTTGATAGCTATTGATAACCTGTAAGACCTCATTGAGTAACTCGACCATAATGATTATCCATAATTGAACTTGATGGATCTGTGCTTCAGTGTTCATACTATCACAGAAATCATTTGTTTCTTGGAAGAGACAAACTATTTCATTTTTGAATGATTGTTGTCCTTGTTCTTGTTCCCTTCTTTATTGGCTCCTTAAAAATGTGGACAATGAAATACAACTCATATCATTATTAAAATGGACTTTGGATCCAACTTAAGAAGATTGAAAGACATATCCAACAAAGTAATATTTCCAAGCAGCCTATTGTTTGATTCATTGTGAAAGATACATAGTAACTTTCTTGATAATTCACACCGTTTTGTTGCATCTTTTGAATCTGATGATGAAAGTTGATCAACTGCTATGATTCCATATTGATTTAATGCATCAAGAATAGGATTATCATTGATTTGATCAAGTTTCTCAATTTCCTATCCCTCCTAAAACACAAGGGCAACATGTTGGGCTCAACCCTCGTGGGAGCCACATTTTACTCCACATGTTGTAATAAGTTGAAACAAAATAGTAACAAAGTTTTGTCCTATATTTGCACAAAGAGAAAACATGTTAGATAAATAGAGCATATGATAGATGTGTTTGATAAATCTTTTGTTTTCTTGGACATCTATGATATGCTAGCTATTTTAATGTTTATAAGGATCAAATTATATGTTTACATATGTTTTCCTATGTACTGATTGGTAATCCTTCATTGCTCTAACCAACTTCTTCTCACAAATGCAGGGAAACTTGGAGTAGCAAGGGCAAGTGACAACTCGAGGTTGAATGGGTAGGAGGATTGAAGCTGATGCAAGGCAACTCAGCCGGGATTCATCATTCATAATGATAGGTCCTCCTTCTTTACATATGTATTTCCTTTTATCTGTAAATGTATAGTTTTTTCTTTATATGCATAAAAATAGCCAGTCCCTCGACTTGTGAGGGACACTATACACTTATGGTTATCAATAAAGACTACCTTTGCAATAAATGTTGACTCTCTTTTCTATTGTATGCAATCCCCTTAATCAAATAATGCAATATTTTGATACTTTCTTTTATGCACATGGATGAAACTTAGCTGAAAATGATATGTACCTTTTATTGTTTAAATGCAAACACAAGCATAAGTCTACCTGATTTAGTTGGAAGCAAAATCAGGTAACAATAATTATCTTGTTATTTAATCATATGAGTTAAATAATTAAATTACTTACTCTATAATCATGAGTAATTTAAGAGGCGTGATATATTTAACTAATTAAATTGAAATAAAACATATTATTTAATTTACTTACTTTATAATCATATGAGTTATTTAAGAGGCATGATATATTTAACTAATTAAATTGAAATAGAACATATTAAATTAATAAATGGAAGCAAAACAAGAATCTTTTTTAGAAGCAAAAAAGGAAGCAACAATGGAAGCCAAACTAGAAGCAAACCAAAAACAATCTTGGAAGCAAAACTTGGCGCTATCTAGGAAGAAAAAATAGAAGCAATTAACTGGAAGCAAAAGTGGAAACAAAAATGGAAGCAAAATTGGAAGAAAAACTGGAAGCAAACCTTGAAGAAAAACCAAAAGCAAAACTAGAAGAAAACTTAGAAGCAACACAAGAATCAAAACCAGAAGAAAAATCAGAAGCCAAACTAGAAGCAACTAAATCTGGTGCTAAATCCGGTGCTAAATCCGGCGCTAAATCCAATGCCAAAGTGAGCATGCCATTTTGCGCCGAGTTTTGTATTGACATAAGTGTCCAATTCATGAACTCAAATGCACTAAAATCCTACGCTATTTTAAGCGCTAATTGCCTGTTTTGTTGTAGTGATGGGTGTTGCCACAATAGTGTGTTTCACTTTTTGGACATGCTGATTTTTGCTTGAAATCACTTATTTTTAGAAAAGCTAATTATTTAAGCCTTGAGAGGTTCCATCTAAAGGGTTTTAATTGAAGAGGGTTAGATAAGACCCCCTTACATCAAACCCCCTTGGATAGAACCTCTCTAGTATTAAATCATATCCACAATGGAGTCTCCTTCACACCTATCAAAATGTTTGTAAAAAAACATTTTCTTTACCTTTTGAGGGATTAAATAAATTCATTTAGAAATTATATTTTGCAAGATCGTAACCCTCAAAATGATCTTTCCAAAAAGTATAGTTTTGATATGTTTTCATTTTATCATATATTTAATTTTCAATTTTTACTGAACATAGGTTTTTCACCGAACATCAAGATCTATGTTCTACAAAGGTGGAAAAATAGCAAACCATTGTAAGAATATTCAAAAAATACCTTTGCCCTAGGTATTGATGTCCCTATTTCACAAAAGAAAAAAAAAGGATTTTGATATATACAACAAGTTATGTTGGATGGCATACACCTATGTCCAAATTATAGTTACAACGACTTAAAAATTTAATTATATATATATATATATATGTAACAAAAAATTATGAAAATATATCCTTGCCCTAGATATTGATGTTAAGAATCTATATTCTAAAAATTATAATTTTATCTTTTATAGAAAACATTTATGTTGGATGACATGAACTTTACTTTCTGAAAATGTTGTTTTTGATTTAAAACTAGTTATTAAAGGAGATGTTGAAAGATTCATGATTTATTTCATAATTTTTCTTTAAATTAGAATCTTCACATAAATTTCCACAAATCACTAGTTCACATCATCTTCAAATTCCTAACAATTTATTTGATATAGGTCTCAAAAGGTGAATATTCAGTTAAAAATGTTGATATAAATGTTCATCTTGGCCAAAAAGTGAGACAGAGTATTGTGATTTCTATTGGAAGAATGAAGATCATGCTTTGTGTTGTCATTAATGTCACCATGTTGATTAAGGTGTCAGGTTGGTCTGGTACTCTGAACCGGTATGAAGAACATGTTTACATCCTCTAGTGTTTTTGGTCTGGTATTCAGGTCCACATTTCCCCTCCAGTGATCATTGTTGTTCACGGTTTTGAGAAATGGTTTATGAATGTTGGAAGCTTGTAAGTATATAATTTGGTGTGCTCATATGATCATATGGTGAGTTGGCATTGGTTTGGTGTTGCATTTTGTTATTAGGTCTATCCATGGCCGACCTAATAAATAGTTGATGGTATAATGGTTTAATTTGTGTTATGGATATATGAGCGACCAATCTTAGGTCCAAGTCGACATGATATAGCATGCTACACGGTTGAATAATTTTTGGAGATGTTTTGTACTAACTTGGAGCCGACAGTTAAGTATTTTGTGAATAAATATTGCATCGAATTAGGCTAATGTAATTGATGCTTGCAGACAAGTCGGATATATATTCAGGATAGTTTGGAGATTGAATGGGTGAGTGTGGAATGTGTGGATTGAATGTGAATGTGAAGTAGAGCGAATATTAGTCTGTTGGCATGCAAATTCTCTGAGCATCAAAGGAACTAAATCTGCACTTGTGAGGTGTATCTTCATCGATTCATATTATGGATGTAAGTCATTTTGTTACAGTAATATTTTGTAGGTAGTGAGCCTCCTTTTTTGTACAGTGAGTCCTTCTTGTAAGTAGTGAGCTTTTATATCTGGTAGTAAGCCTCTCTTATTTGGAAGTGAGCCTCTTTTGTATTCAGTTTTGGAACTACTATATATAGTGAGCTAATCCTCATCGTGGTTTTCCCTCATTGGGTTTTCCACATAAAATTCAAGTGTTCATGTGTTGTGTGGTTTCATATTTTTTTATTGCTCTTTCTCATCTTTTCTAGTATATGCATTAGAGTAATTGGATGATGTTTGTTCAATAAGTTAAAGAAGATATTGATTCACCTCAAGTATCTTGATATTCAACAATTGGTATCAAAGATTTGGTTCCTCTGAGGAAGCCTAACAGCTTGAGGAAAATCCTGCAAATTGAACAAATGGATAAAGAAGAGCTCTAGGTTTCTCTTGAATATCTTGACAAGACAAAAAATGAAAACACAGATTTGATAGAAATTCTTGACGAGGCAAATGAATGCATCCATAAATTGAAAGAGCAATTCAAGAAATTCAAAGAAATAAATAGAGAAGTGAGTGAGTAATTGAAACAAGCAAATGAAGAGATTACCATATTAAAGGTGCAAGTGGAAGAAAAGAAGAGAATTAAAAAGTGTCTAAATATAGTGGTGCAAAGTAAGTCTGATGTATGCTCGAGGCTTGAACAAGAAGTGATGAACCTAAAAGCAGATCTAGAGAAAGCAAAACTCTGTGAAGATAATTTCAAGACAAGCTCCACCAAGCTTGATGAATTGATAGCGGGATAGAGACCTTATGAAGACAAAGGTGGCTTGGGAAATGAAGCTAGTGAAAACTCTAAGAATGTGCAAAACTCAAATCCAGTGGACAATCAAAAGACTCAAGATAAAGGGAAGCAGAAAAGAAATCCAAGAAGAAGACCACCTATCAGACAACCAAATGTTCAAAGGTACCCATCTTTCAATGGCACTTTCTTTTCATGTAATAAATTTGGCCATAGGGAAACTGAGTGTAGAAGTAGGATGAATCATTTTTTTGGTTCCTTCTCTGGACAATACTATGCATGCAAGAAAATAGCACATAGAGCTAGTGAATGCATAACTCAGATAATGAACTAGTTTAATGGAGGTATAATGAATTAATCTTTTGATGGCTACTACTATACTTGCAACAAGTTTGGACACAAAGAAAATCAGTGTAGATCAAGGATTAATGGAAGTCATACAAATCGGAGAAATGTTGTCTGCTACAATTGCAACAAATTAGGACATATTTCAAGAGTATGTAGAAGTAAAAAGGGAAAGAAATCTACTCTGGTAAAGGAAAATGAACCTATGAAGAAGAACTACAAAGATGGGATTAAGCAAGAAATAAACAAGATATGGAAGAAGAAAGAAGAATCTGAGATGATAGATGTGTTTGTGCCCTCATCCGGTGCAAATGATTCCTTTGGGAATTAGACCTAGCATGGTCTTAGGGGGAGTTTTTTAAAAAAAAATGTTCAAAGCCCCTAAAAATATGGTGTGTCAGATGTTGGCATGAGGATATGTTGTAAAGAATGAATGGGTAGAGGTTATGTAAAAGAAATCAGAAGAAAAAGTGCAAGCATGTTCATTTGCAGAGCAAATTAGGGTTTGCCAGTGTAGTGAAGAAGGGTTTTTATCAACTTTTTGAAGCTTATTGCATTTAATATGAATTAGGGCAGAGTGATGGTTTATAAAATGAAATTCACAAGTCATTTTTTGATCACCTATGAATTTGAAGAACTCAAAGAATGACTAAGAGCAATCTTGGAGCGATCTTGAAGCAATTTGGAGAAATTCTAAGAGATCATTGTGAACAATCAAGAAAAAGTGACGAAAGTTTTCTCTTGCAGTTACAAAAAGGAAGAATTTGAAGAATTTAAGTACAACGATGGAATCTATTAATAGGGGATCAAGTGGCAATATTCCACTAAGGCTGAAAGGAGTTGAACTGGAAGAATTTGATCATCGAAAAATAAAGGAATTGGAACTAGGGTTAAAGTCAAATGATTTGTAAAACATGAAAACCCTAGGCATGGATTTATGGGGAGAATTCCCTTGGTTTACAGACAAAGAATCCATCCTGTTCCTATTAAGTAAATTCAAGGACAACAGTATCATTTTGGAAAAACCCTACCCTATTACAAAGGAAGTGATTGAAGTTATCACTGGGTTATGTAGTGTTGGCGACCTCCTCGAAAAGAAAACAGTGAAGTACAAAGAGGTGGAGGAACTGACTAGAATCGACAAAGACCCCCAAGGATTGTTGATAAATACTATTGTTGACCCCACTGTAAGGTATGTTGCATATGGTATTTCTTACAAAATCTATTTTAGAAACCACAATGGTTCCACTTCGGCTATTGTTGTATATCCGGTGCACAAAATGGTGAAGGAAAATAAGCAATTTGATTTGTGTAGCTTAATCTTGGAAAACCTAACTAAAAATGTACGAATGTCCTTGGTCGAGGGTTACCCTTTTCAGTTCGGGTCCTTGCTTATATGATTGTTATTTTACTTTTTGAGTTCGCTACCGGGAAAATAAAATGTTAAGTGGGAATCCAGGATCCTTGTTGGAAAACAAATCTACAAATATTTGGAAGGTATGGAGGATAATGCAAGTGCTTGCAAAATATTTTTCTTATCCCTACAAAAGGATTTGTGCTTCGGTATGCCTGTGTCTAGTCGGTTTGAGGAGGGTTCATCTTCCGGTACAAAGGAATTGGAAGTTGTTATTGGTGATTCCCCTATGGAATCTAAAAAGAGAAAAGTTATCACAGAAGATATCATCATCATTCTGAAAGAAAAGGAGAATGAAGAAGAATCCCTGCCTGGATTTGAATCTTCTGATCCAACTGAGGTCCGAACAATGTTAGATAAAGGTAAGATGAAGAAGATTGGTGAATTTTGGAGTGCGTCCTCTCTGGTGGATAGACTAAAAATTGATGATGCTCTGGTTGAGTATCTACTCAGGAAAGGCATTGATATATCAAGTGTTTCTGATTCTTTATTAGACAATCTAGTTGAAGTTTTTGAATAGAGAATGTTACTAGAAGGTCCAGAAGGATGTAAGTTTGAAGCCATGGTTGAGAAAAGATGTGCTAAAGCTAAGCATAATTTATTCGAACACATTAATGAGACAGGGAAATGCATTAAAGAGATGTCAGACATCTACAAGTATTGTATCCAATGGCCTGCTGCAGTTGACAATTTAAGAAGCAAAATTTAAGCAATTGAATCTGAAATGAATAGTATTGAAAATAATTTTGATTTCTTTAAAGACAAAGAAGGAAAACAAAGAATAAGAGTTGGAGAATTGCAAACAAATTTGTTAACTGTTCAAAGGCAAAGAGAAGATTTGGTGAGAACTTTCTAGCTTGTTAAAGAAATTGTTGAGGTCTAGTTAGATCATCTCTCTAGAATACTCCATGATACAAAAGATTGTGAATGCTAGTACTCGTCTGTGGATTGGTCATCCTCATTCACATTGTTGTCTTAGTTGGACAACATGTGCACCAGAATGAATTCTGTTGTGTTAGACTGGAAATGGATTCTTCCAATTGTTAGACAGAGATACAAGAAAGTGTTTCAGGTGAAAAGAGTTATTTTTACTTGAGCTTCTAAATGTTCAAATTTTTGTTGTTTTTCTTTTGTGGCAAAAAGGAGAGAAAAGGGAAAATGAAAAGGAAAATAAAAACAACACATTTTCTATATGTATGAAGCATTGTGATAACATAGTTTAGGAATTATTTGGGACATATGTATGTTGTATGAGATATTGGGATAAATATTTAATGTGGTTGTCACATTGTGAAAATATTTAATATTGGAAAAATATATGTTACACCTCGTTTCTCAGTTACAGTATTTATTTTACCTTTATGAACTTAAATATGATATTAAATGCAAATCATGACTTTGATATGTCACGTGCCCCATTGTGGGATTACCAAATATTTTACTGTATGATTATTTTTTGTATATTCGGATAGAAAATGTGATGAATGAATATGTGTTGTAATGTGATTTCTTTAATACTTTGATGATGCAAATGAATTTCATGTTATCGGCTAACTACCTTTGTGATGCACTAAATTGGATGCATGAAGGGTCGATCCCTCTAATGAAGAGAGGGAGAGTATCACCTAAGAGAGGATCTTGGTATGGTAATCACTAATGTGCCTATTTGAGCTATCACACACTCACAACCTAGTTAGTCATGTTGAGTCGAGTTAGTTTGTGAATTGGTAAGTAAAATCCTCAATCATAGTTTGGGGATGATTAAAATGACTTTGTGTATTAGTCTTTGTTTCTTTAGTTGAATTATGTGACTAAATCTTTGTATCGAGTATATGTTCTTCATGTAATTATATTTGTATACTAATCAATATGTGAATACATTAATTGTATATATGTATAGATACGATAACCTGTGCATATGAGCATATGTGTGTGTGTGTATGTAAGTATAAATACATATGCATATTCATACACAAATATATCACATACATGGGAAATCGATTGGAGATATATATACACTTTGTGTATGTGCATATCAATGAACATATATGTTTTGTGCTTATTGTGAAATAGTAAATATGATATGTATATATATATATATATATTAATATATTGTATATATATATATGTATATATGCACGTATTAAATAAAGCATATATACATATGTATATATGCATGTATTAAATAAAGCATATATACATATGTATATAAAAATATACGTATATATATATTTGATCTAATATATATGGATAGAAATTAATGGTTTATATATATATATATATATTATAATGGTCAAGCATTGTAACGTGTATATATATATATATATATTAATATATATAATGTTATATATATGAAAGGAATGTAATAAGTGTCTAAAACACATATATAATACAGACTAGGTAAATAATGAAAGGCTTATATAAAGCCAACAACTTAACCATGCTATATAGTCCATGTGCAAGACAATGTACAACAGGTTTTTAAGTGAGCAACATTACTATTGGAAAAGTTGCCACATATAAACCAAGTGAGAATTACCTTAAAAAGAGGCATTGCAATGGTTAATGGACATGCTTGAAGGAAGTATTAAAAGTCTAAGTCTCACACACATGATGAGGTGGTATAAGAATTAAAGAATCCTCGATAGACAAGCAAACTATTGCTGAGTCAAAACCATGCATAAACTACATGCTATGCATAAACCAACATATGCGTGAGGTTTGTTATTGTTGTAAATGTAAGTGCACAAATCTAAGCACATGAAACAATGTGAAGGGAATTTAATAACAAAAGGCTGCACCATGGTTAAAGTAGTAAAATGCAAAAATAAATTTGAGTTGAAACCACACACAACAAAGGAAAAGCATGTAACTTGGTCAAAGCCTTAAGCTGGTTGCACGGTAAAAGAGTTTGTATCAAGAGTTTTACTGGCTGCCTCCTTTCTAGGCGCTATAAGAAAGTGGTGGCAAGCTGCAAAAGCCATGATGGAGGAAGTAAACCTGTGGAAAACATTGATAGGTTTGATTGAGTAAAAGAGTTATTGTCGACAGTTTATGAAGGCAACTCAACCATGGTAAAGAGGCTGAAGTTTTTGGGACTACATATGTGTTTGCATTTCAATTATTTAAACAACACATTGCACTTAAACTTGCTTAGTTGACTCATTTAGAAGAGAAGTCAATTTTTTTTGTTTAGTGGTGGCAAATGGAAGAGAAAAGGTGGCAAATAGTAGAGCTTGATTATAGCAATAAGTTTCTCAATTTTTGGTATAAGTAGAGGTAGCCTCTTAATCTTTTGGATTCATTCTTTTCATTCATTATTTTAGAGTTCATTGTTGTAGTTTTTTTTCTGTGCAAATCATTGTTGAGTGCAATAGTGAGAAAAGAGAGATTTCTTGAGAGTTTGTAATTTGTTGAGATTTTTAAGAGATTAGAAAGAGGCTAGGAATAAAGATAGGTTGATCATAGAAGGAGAAACAAGCGTGACTATGGGAATTAAGCTTAGAAGATAGTTTCTTCGTTGGGGGCTATAATTCCAGGCATGACAGTCTTTCTTACCCATTATTCTTTCTATTTTGGAATCTATGTTTTTATTGAATGAATGCAAGTGCTTGAGAAAGTTATAATTGTTTACCATAGTTGTTAAGAAAGCTTGTGTATATGGCTAGATTAGAAATAAGTTGTTAGTATGATACCCATATATAATTATTATGATCTTCATATTTGTATGACATAGTTATATTAAACTATCTAGAAGGTACATGTGTATGATACTGAGATAATTTCATGTTACCCATTTTCTTGCATGAATTAGGATGTTAGTAATGCACATGAATGGTAGTAAGTTAGACGAATTATGTCTTCATTGATAAGATATGATGTTTTGCAAACCATGTTGGTAGATTATCCTTGAATGGTTACTCATATTTCCTTGAAAGTAGGAAGACGGTCTTTTCCCTAAGGTTAGTGTGTAAACTTTATTGTTATATTAATATTCAATAATAGGGTTGGGAAACATATTTTTTTATTATTCTATTTTCTTACACACTCGAATAAGAGTTTATTCCTATTCATGAGATTCTATAAGAGGACTTATGTTCCGACAACCCAAAGCTGTAATATGAATAGGAATTATGGGTGTAGAAGCACAAACTCCTCTCAAGATAATAATGTCCTCCAAACTAGGTATGAATGTAGTGAACAATGTAAGCATGTGAATATTTGAGTCATATTGAAAGATAGGTTTTATGATTGTTTATGATCACTTGATTGTTGTATTACTTTTTGATTGAAGGGCCATAGGTTGGGATTAACCTATATGGTCAGTTTGAACGCTTGATTGTTGAGATTATATTTTTGAATGGAGTCATTTAATGTTGTGTTTGGATTATACTTTTGGAATGGATCATGAGGTATGGGAAATGATATTGCATTGAAGTGCTATATTGTAATTGTCAGTTTCTGATGATATCAAAACCTGTGTGGGTAATGTGGTTGTTCTTGGGGTTAGGATAATCCATGGATGGGAGTAACCTAGTTGGTTAGTTAAGATCACTTGAATGAACATCACCTTATGGGTTGTAATTATGTTATGTATAGCTTGTAAAGAGTACTTGTGGTTATTTACCAAATCGAGCTAAGGGGTGGGTGAACATACGAATACCACTTCATAAGACTGAGAATCCATTTTTTAGAAAGTGAGTTTGATATGTAACTATCAAATCTTTGACCAAAGTAGTGTAAGTGCCACTTATTACATTTGTCGGTTCACCATGAGCTAGGTTTGCATAACTAGGTTGGGAATATCATGCATGTAGGCGGGTATCCATTATATGGTAGCTCTAGTTATGCAAGACACAACACCATGCTCAAGAAGGCTATTATTATTATGAGTGTTACCAAACCAATCTCTTTGTTGAAGGGAGGGCCATCTTACCAATTAGGTAGATGTGCGGGGACTGCAGTAAGTCTGTGGTTGGTAGAAAAGTGCTTGGGTGATACTCTCCATCATACAACTGGCAGTCAAAATTTGAGGATGTATGCTCAAGAAGGGACATCTGGACCATTTGTACTTTGTTTCATTGAGCTCTTGGAAGCTGTGTATGTATTCATGCATCTCTATCTTTATGGAAATTGTACTTGGAAAATGTTATCATTACATGGGATTATGTAATATGAAATCTTTACTTGAGATTATGTAATGTTTCTTTATAAATGCAATGAAAATTTAAAATGGGATTTTTTTTTAATATGCATCATTGTTATTGAATTGGAATTTTTTTATTTTTGTGTGTTGGTAAACATAAATTTTTTACATGTGGGTTAAATCTTAGGTAAAATCAATAGGTCAAACATTGGGCTTATTACAATATAGTACCAAATATTTAATTTTGGGGTTATGTTTTAGTGAGTTCATGGTTTCGAGGCACATGGTATGTACCACTTAGCGGTTTTGCGCAAGCTTGTATTATAAAAGAAAGCATATGAGTAATTCTTTAGGTTGGATTGTGTAGCCTCTGTCTTGTTGGATAAGGTTTGATTGAGAATCTCTTATAGTTTGAATAAGCATGGATTAGGATGTGTGGCCACGTGGTTCTCATTTTCTTATTCACATGGAGGAATGCAACTAGGGTACTTGATTTTTTAGAATATTTGAATGGAAACTATACAAGTGTATTATACTCTTATTTCTTGAGATAATATAGGGAGTTGTGTGCAAGCCATATTTTGTCTTATCTTGTGGTATTTTTATTATTTTTTGTATTATGGATTCTCAATATTTATTTCTCTCATTAGGGTTAGTGGAAATGATATATTATTTTTCTATAACTTCCTCTCAAGTTCAAGTGGTGGAAGACTTACAACATCATCATAATCCTTATTCATTAAGATGTATTAATTCCACAAGATATTCCATTTTTTATTGTATGCACCTTAATTACAAACACAACATGTCATTTTCTTAGTTACGACGAAGATTTAATAAAACATCTTTTTGACTTCTTAGTACCCAATAGTTAGAGTTTTAATATTGATCATGGTGGGAGGTTCAAGCATCTATAATCCACAAATAGCACAATAAAATATTGAATAGTGCATCACAAACATAACAATAAGAGAACAATTGGGGTTCAATATCATGTAGACCATACTTGGTTGTGAAATAGAATGAGATCTTTGGGATAGAATCAAATTATACAAGCTCAAGGATTTTAACTAATTCTATGAGAATATAGTAGATGACTTAAATAATATATTTTGTTTCAATGTGGTGGATGCATAGAGTAGAAAAACAAGATGGAAATAGAATCAACTAGGAAAGTTGTTCCTTTATGTTCAACTCATACAACTATATAAGTTGCTCTAGTTTGGAATCCCTAACTTTATTTGATGTATTTGAATGATAATTATTGTCCATGTATCCCCATTGTCTCTTTTTGAAATCATTAGCCTTGCTTGCATGTAAGCATGGGAAGATAATGATTTAAGTAATGCCTTAATACTAAGAAGTTATTAGAATCCAAATATGAGACTATGCATCTCTATTCATTGGTTAAAATTCACTAAGGCAATTGAGGCACCATTTTACCTAATATATATGATGTAAATGTAGCAAGTGCATTTCTTATTAGCTCATAGACATGTCGCTACTGTACAAAATAAATTATCAATTGGTTTACAACATATTATATATGATCTATGTAGGGTTATTTATGAATGATATAATTCTCAATATATGGGAGAAAGGAGATGGTTATAATTATGTGTGCTCGTGATTTTGTACATGATTGAAAAATATTGAATTCCCACTATTGAGGAAAAAATTAAAAGCTAATTTATTCTCTAATTAGTTTTTATAATCCACCGAATGATGTAATGTTGCAAAATTTGAGTAGTTGATAGACAAGTGCAATATGGTGATAATGTTGTAATGTGGAGGATACTATCACATGGTAACATCTCTTGTGGTTGAATTTCCTAATGTCACATTCTTCAAGTTGCCGCATAATTTCCACAATATATTTATAGGGTAGAAAGGAGTGTGCACCTTCCCAATTGCCCTATTTTTGGATAAGCACTATGTAGAGGTAAAATTACTATGGATAATAAACATGATCGCTATTGATACCTTGATCCTTCCTATTACTATTTACGTACTATATAAATCATCTATTAAATAAATTGCACAAAAGAAGAGGAAGCACAACATGGGGAAAGGAAAATAGAAATCACCACCTCCAAAGTGTGAGTGCAACAACATAAGGATCTATATTTGCACAAGGGATTCAACCAATATTTAAATTTGATTAGGGTTAATATTCCATTTATTCGTGCCTCTTTTGTTACACATTCCCTTAGGGTTTTTTCCTTCATTGTGAGAAGTTATTTTACGTCACACTACCCACCCTTATTTTTGCATTTAGCGTTTAATTTGAACATTCATTTTTAAATCTTATCATTTATTAATTTTTATAATTTTTAGAATATCTACATCCTTCTTATATCATTTAGAATTTAGGGTTTTTATGATTTATTTTACATTTGAAGGTATCATCTATATAGTCATATTCCTTTGAGAAGAAGTTATTGTTTGATTAATCAAATAAACCAATCTATTAAGAATGGTGTCCCTAATAATGTTCCAATAAATGTTCTTGTCAGTCCTATGTTAAGAATGAGGGTGAATATTATGATCATTAATCACATTTTGAAAAGAAATAATTTTCCTTTAAGCTATATATAGTTTAGTTGAATTGGCTAGCCTTACAAATTTATCCTAATATTTTCAAGATTTATTAATCTAAGCTAATTTGTTTAAAAGTGCTTCAAGGAATTGGTGCTAAGTTTATTCCTTCTAGTATTTTGAATGGGGAATTCTCTTCATAGTTCCTTCTTGGATTTGTTTCTACTCATTATTATGGAGCCTCTTATTGAGATTTATACATTTATACCTCATTCCTCCCATCCTTCTATCAACTGACCTACCTTTAATGACATTCTTACGAATGCCTTGACTACACATAGTTCTTGTGCCTCTTCTACCATCTCCACTTCACCACTATTGTTACCTTTTCTACTACCATCTCTATATTGATAATGTCCATACCTCATTCCATTTCTTATTCTATTCCTAGTTCTATATTCCATCTCATTCCATCTTATACCTCATTTTATTCATCATTATACACTACACTCCTTTCAAGTACTACTATAGCCATGTATATGCCCTACATTATTATTACTAGCTATTGTACTTTAGGTGTCCAATGGGTTACGTCGAATAAGTGTATGGCATAATAACGTCAAAGTGAATTCCATTGAATTTGTCTTATTATATTTATTTAAAATTGTAATATACAATTCCTATAATACATTACTCTATACATTGAAAATTCAACTTTTATTATTTTGAATAAAATATAATTTTATAATAATAATTTCATTAACACCTAAATCTTAACCCCTTGATCTATTACAAAGTATCATTATGAAATATCTCACTAATATTATCCCACGTGTAAAGGACCTCACTTAATATTAGTTATATAAAATAAAACTTTTGTGACTAATACATTACTAAGAAAATCTCTAATGATGACATTGTTGAGTATAAGATATTAAAAAATATCTAATGACCATATTATCCAACATAATACATTAATTACAATTGGCATGATTGATAAACAACAATAACAATAATCCTAGGCTGGTAGACCTTCAGTCTTTGCTTCATGTCACATAGATTCCCAAAGAGTCTAGGTGTTGCGCAAACTGTTGTCGCAAGATACATGCTTCAAATAGGCGATGGATAGAGAGAGGGAGACATGCCTAGAGATAAAGGGGGGAGGAAGATAGAGGTAGATATGAAGATAGAGTGAGAGAGGAAGAGGGAGACAAATAGATAGAGAGAGATATGGAGAGGGAGAGGGAGAGGGAGAGAGATATAACAAACAGAATTAGAGATAGATAAATAAAGATGGAGAGATGGAGAGATTAGGGAGAGATAGAGATATATGGGAAGAGAAAGGGAGAGAGAGGTAGAGATAGAGATGTATATAGGGGGATAGGTAGGGAGGGAGGGAGGGAGAAATGGGGAGAGATAGAGAGGGGGAAGATAGAGAGAGGGAGGGATGGAGAGAAAGAGAGAGAGATAAGTAGAGGAGGGAGAGATAGAGAAGAGGGGGAGAGAGGGAGAGAGATAGGTTGAGGACAAAGAGAGAGAAGAGGAGAGAGGGAGAGAGATAGGTAGAAGAGGGAGAAAAAGAAGGGGGGGAGGGAGAGAAATGAGTAGAGAGGGAGAGAGAAGAAGATGGGGGAGAGGGAGAGATAGCTCAAAGAGATGGAGAGGGAGAGATAGAGATATATAGAGGAAGAGGGAGAGGGAGATGCAAAGAGATATAGATGGTGAGGTAGACTGATATAAAGATAAATATATAAGGAGACATAGAGAGAGTAGGAGAGGGATAGAGAGACAAATAGAGAGAATCAAAAATAAATAAATAGAGAGGGAGAGAGAAATAGGAGAGATAGAGAGAGGGAGAGAAGTAGGGATAGATAGATATATATTGGAAGAGAAAGAGAGAGAGATAAATGGGAAAAGAAAGGGAGAACAAGGTAGAGATAGAGAGATAGGGGATAGGGAGGGAGTGAGGGAGTGAGGGAGGAAGAGATGGGGAGAGGGGGGAGATAGAGAGAGGGAGGGAGAGAGTGGTCAATAAGGAGGGGGGATAGAGAGAGGGAGAGATATAGATAGAAAGAGGGAGAGATAGAGGGGGTAAGAACGAGAGAGAGAGAGAGAGAGAGGGGGGGAAGGAGATAGATGGATGGAGATGGAGAGGATATAAGGAGAGGGAGAGATAAGGAGAGAGGGGAGGGAGGGATAGATAGATATAGAAGAGATACATATATAGAGAGGGAGAGAGAGCGAGTGAATGAGAGAAGGAGAGATAGAAAGATAGAGATAGACATAGGTAGTGATATATAAAGATATAAATATAGAGGGAGAGATGGAAGAAGAAATATGGAGAGATAGAGATAGAGAGGCAAAGAGATATAGATATAGAGGTCTAGGAAGAGGAAGAGGGAGAGAGAGAGGGAGGGGGAGACATGTCTAGAGATAAAGGGGGGAAGAAAATAGAGGTAGAGAAGAAGATAGAGCGAGAGAGGAAGAGGGAGACAAATAGATAGAGAGATATAGGGAGAGGGAGAGTGAGAGGGAAAACGAGAGATAGGGAGATATAAAAAAGAGAGGGAGAGAGTATGGAGAGATAGAGATATATGGGAAGAGAAAGAGAGAGATAAAGATATATGGGAAGAGAAAGGGAGAGAGAGGTAGAGATAGAGATATATAGGGGATAGGGAGGGAGCGAGGCATAGAGAGATGGGGAGAGATAGAGTGATACATAGATAGATATATAAGGAGATACATAAGGAGATATAGAGAGAGTAGAGGGAGAGAGAGAGACAAATAGAGAGAATCATAGAAAAATAAATAGAGAGGGAGAGATAAATAGGGGAGATAGAGAGAGGGAGAGAAGTAGGGAGAGATAAAGATATATGAGAAGAGAAAGAGAGGGATAGAGATATATGGGAAGAGAAAGGGAGAACAAGGTAGAGCTAGAGAGATAGGGGATAGGGAGGGAGTGAGGGAGGGAGAGATGGGAAGAGATAGAGAGCGGGGGGAGATACAGAGAGGGAGGGAGATAAAGGGAGAGAGATAGGTAGATAAGGGAGAGATATAGAAGAGGGGGAGAGAGGGAGAGACACAAGTTGACAAAGAAAGAGAAGAGGGGAAGAGGGAAAGAGATAGGTAAGAGAGATGAAGAGGGGGAAGAGAGGGAGAGAGATACATAGAGAGGGAGAGAGAAAGATATAGCTAAAAGAGATAGAGAGGAGAGATAGAGAAGACGAGATACAAAGATACGAAGGAAGAGGGAGAGGGAGAGATAGAGAGATATAGATGGTGAGGTTCCTTCTCATTATGCTCAGTTCTCCACAAGTCAATTTACTACCTAGCATAGTACCTGCTATGAAAAAATTTAATTATTTTCTCATTAATAAGTTGAGATTGTCAATCATTAAAACTAAAATTCAAGCAGGAGGGCAATTTGTGGAAAGGTGGCCAGTAGAAGTGGTTGGGGAGGATAGATCGATTGGGTATCTGGATCCACATAAAAGATTAAATCTTGGCTGGTTTCTCGTGGGTTTTACTTACTTATATAGGCTGCATCAAGCCCATAAGTTATAAGATCAGTGTCATGTATAGTTTCCCAGATCTAGAGTGTATCTAGTTCTGCTATGCTTGTCCGAAGTTTGCCTTGGAATTAATAAGCCTGGAATAACGTAGAAGTTTGTTTGTGGATTTTGACATTCGGTATTTGTAAAATGTCTATTGATGTAAGGAAAATTGGAGGAGATTTTCTTACACTGTCTATGTTTGCAATGTTGTGAAACATGATTAGAAAGGATCGCTTTAGTGATAGCACTCCTTCCTTTGAGGTAAGGCATTGTTTGATGGAAGGTTTATTTGCAAGAAATTGGAGTGATTTTCTAAGAGAGGATTTATATGTACATTTTGACATCTAAGAGAGGATTGTTTGATGGAAGGTTTCTTTGCAAGAAATTGGAGTGATTATCTAAGAGAGGATATTTTTACAATTATGCTCTCTTTTATTTTATGTACATTTTGCATACATATCTAGTCCCTTGGATTTGGTAAAGATTTCCCTACTAGTATACATCTTGACTATATTAATTGCATCACATTCAATTGACCTAATATGTAGATGGAATCTATTCTAATGGATAGGACCACATAGATGGCCTAACATGTTTAGCAAATTCATGTAGATGGACCATCCTTAATGGTAGTCCTAACCAATGATATCATCTATTTGGAAATAGTGTTGGGAAATCCATATCAAGTAACCCTTCTAGTATTTTGAATGGGGAATTCTCTTCATAGTTCCTTCTTGGATTTGTTCCTACTCATTATTATGGAGCCTCTTATTGAGATTTATACACTTATACCTCATTCCTTCCATCCTTCTATCAACTGACCTACCTTTAATGACATTCTTACGAGTGCCTTGAGTACACATAGTTCTTGTGCCTCTTCTACCATCTCCACTTCACCACTATTGTTACCTTTTCTACTACCATCTCTATATTGATAATGGCCATACCTCATTCCATTTCTTATTCTATTCCTAGTTCTATATTCCATCTCATTCCATCTTTTTTACCTCATTTTATTCATCATTATACACTACACTCCTTTCAAGTACTACTATAGCCATGTATATGCCCCACATTATTATTAATACACTAAGATCTATATCCAACATTTTGTGTATCTCACCCCAATTACCACCATTCATAACTCTATCTTGGATGCACTTATTCATCTTTAAATTGGTCATCAACTACACATTTGAGATCTTTCAATATTACATGTTTACATTATGTGTATGAAGATAAATTCTTGGCTATGTTATTTCTATATAATTTAAAAGACTATGATTGTGAGAGTTTATTCTCTTTGCCTCATGGATCCATTTATTTATTTGGATTTAGGCAAAAACTTATTTAAGAAATCCATGGTTAACATGGGTGTTCCCAAGTATCTAATGAGATAATACATGAATATATTATTAGAATAGAGTCTTGATGCTCCAAGTTAGACCACTAACTCCACTATGACGAATTATAAATACTTTTTATTAAGGCATAGTTGCAAGAACTTAGAGATAATGTGTATTTTGAATAGTATTTGCCTCTTTATGGATATTTGTACACATGATGTTGGGAATAGGATTCCATTTAATTGTAATTCTAAACATATTTCATGTATCTCCTAAGTCCTTGGAAAGTGTTCCCCAACACTAAGATTAGAAAGAGATTAAATTCAAATGAAATGACTATTTAAATTGAAATTTGTAATTATTCCTAAATAATAGGAACATATGGGGGCGTCCAAGATGAGTTCCTAAATAATAGGAGCACATGGGGTGCCCACATGAAAGGTGGAACCTACCTTGTTTCAGTTAACTGTTTGGAGGATTGATAACACTTCAGTAATGCATGTCTAGGTTCCTACAAAATAGGGATTGATAATTACAAGAGTGGAGTGGCACTATTAGTCCAATATCAGTTCAGTTCAGTTATGGTTTAGTTATCTTCAGTTGCATGTAGTTATTTTGCGTTGTATACTAGTTGACTTGACTAATGACTTCAGTTGCATGAAAAACAATAGATGGATACTTTCAGTTAAGTGGGGATGATCAATCATGCATAATGTTTACATGAATTGATGGAGAGATATGTTTTAGTTAACCAAGATTGACTTGGGCCCACCTTGGGCGCCCAAGTTGGTATCTTTCAGTTAATACCTTTTGCATGAGAAGATATTTACAAGGCTCTGTTAAGTGGGACCCATTATTGGGCACCAACTTTGAGGTGAAGCTTCCAAGATATCTTTGTGACCAGAGTTTAGTTAAGTGTTTAGTTTGGGGCGCCTAAATTGAGGAGACTTTGGTTTTGATTTCATGTTACAGTATATAATTCTACTTGCACAATTTAGGCATAGGTTTTTTAGAGGAGCTTTATGCTCTTGTAATTGTCAACTCTTAGGAGTTTACAATGGTCATTATTGTCTATATATTGCAGCAAGTGTATAAGAGTTTTAGGAGAGTTTATTGTAGGTTGTGAAGAAGCATTGTTGAAGAAAAAGGAAGCATATCAATCAAGGATTGATACAATGTTATTGTAATCTTATTCTAAGGTTAAATAATACAAGCACTATTAGTTTTGGTGGATTTTTTTTTCCGAAAGGGTTTCCACGTATATGTTGTGTCTCTTCTATCTTTTGTCTACATTCTTCTATAATATTATGTCTAGTTCTATAAATGATAAAATTGATCTAAAGAGAATAATCATTTACAAAAAAATGATCTAAAGAGAATAATCATTTACAAAAAAAACCTAAACAGATTAATCATGCACAAATAATTGTGACAAAGAATACTTAATTAGATCTACAGTCACATAGTTTTACAAGTTTTATGCTACAAATTTACCTTCATTTTCAACACATGCAAAGAACATTGAATTAAAATTTCTTGGATCCATTATTCTTAAGTATGAATCACCTTCTCATATTTCTTTCACATCTTTTGACCCTTCCAAATTTAAAAATTAGATTCTACTTTTTTGAAGGGTGATGATTCTAAAAAGAGAAAATATAATGTGCATCGTGTGGCTAATTCTTCTGATATTTATTCTTGTAGGTTGCATGCTTTTAGGAAATTTACTAACTTACAAGATCCCTTGGACACTATGCTTTAAAGTTTTCTAATTCCTAATTTAATTCCTCTTCCACCTATTCACCCATTACCTCAAAACATAATGCTGCCTAAAATATATTATGAGAATGTTTTTTGTAATTTTGATAGGTTTAATGTATATCATTTAGTTAGAGTTGCATGAATTTGAAACACAAGGATCACAATGTGATTGATAATAATAGTATTCATATAGAGGGTGTCAATAATGGGGGAAATCCTTTCATTGCTCCCTTTAATCAAAATTTAAATATTTAAACTAATTTTTTTCCCTACTCATGTTAATAAACTTAGTGAATCTCATCAACAAGACTCTTTTTACTATAAAACATACACATGTTGAGGAAGATTATGCAGTTGAATTTTAAATTAATTCTCATGCACCATAACATACTATTTATTTTGATGGTACAAAACACTTTAGATATACATTTTATTCTCCTTGTGTTAATGCATTGATGCTTTTTTGACAAGGAGATCTCATAAAATAACTAGTAATGGCTCATTATATATAATTAGTATGATCTAATGCACTTTACGCATTTAGTTTTTGATTGATCTTGCATGGGAGCTAAAATACACACTAAAAATATTTTATTTAATAAGCATCAAGACTATGCATATTTTGAATATCATTGAAGATAATTAATAAATATTTGATTGAAACCATGGGTATCACATTTTACATTTGATAGTAGGTCCTAAAGTGATACTAGTATTATTTCACTTGATTTTGTAAGTTAGGGGGACCAGCCACACCAAGGCTCCAAGTCACGAAGAGTCGAGAGCGGGAGGCTACCCTAGCTTACCTCAAGCTAAGCAGGTGTTTAAGTCAAGGACAAAGAATCAAGAGCACTCTCAAGTGCTTATGTCACTCTGTTGATCTATGAATACTTAAAGAGGACTAGATGAACTAGTTTTCAAAATCCAAACCGTACCTCATACAACTCTCTACCTGAGGACGACAACATGGCTCAAGGACGACAGTGCGGTGCATTGGCGTCTCTTTGGTGCGTTGGTGCCTGTACGCCCAAAAAGTGAAAAGTATATTATGGAAAGCCAAAAAACCTACTGACAACCTAGTAAATAATATTTAATGGACTAAACAGAATAATGAAGTACGATAAATGACTATAGAAATGATAGGTACGAGAAATACCTATGAGTATAATAAAGGAGATAATGAAAACTAGGGTGATGAAGTCCAGATCACTGAGAGTCCAACTCGCTAGAAATCTCCACACACATGTACACCTACACACAACCAAAAGAGGAAAAATGTTGGCATTGTATAGGGGTTTTCCACAGTCAAACCCCCATTTTGGTGTTTCCACCTCCCCGGACAACCAAGAAAGCCACGAGATAGAAACTACGATAAAGGAAATAATGGAAAGAACACCGAACAATCACAACAACGTTATACTGCATAAATAAAAAAAGAAATATACCTATTATCACACGGGACCTTCAACCCTCATTGGTACCCTTTAAACCTCTTTGATGTCGCCCTCACTAACAACTTAGGCTTTTGGTGTAGTTGCAGTTGGTCTGTGTTAATAAAATTGGTGAATCTACTGGGGAGGGTTTGAATCCCACTCTTGACGCTCTTTCCATCTTACAGTCGATTCTTTTTGACGACCTCTTGACTGGGGGGTAAAATGTTGTCACACGGGACCCTCAACCCTCATTAATACCCCTTAAACCTCTCTGATGTCACCCTTACTGACAACTTAGGCTTTTGGTGTAGTGGCAGTCGATTTGTGTTAACAATCTTCTCAATCGAGGTGCTCTGAAGCACGTAAAGGAGGTTGTAAGCTTGGTAAGTTCTATGCCGTCACAACAACGAAGAAGTAGTCCTTCAAGACACTAAGTCACAACTCCAATGGTGGAAAAAGTGCAACAAGATGGATGGAATTGCTCAAAGAGAATACTGTGAAATGCTTAGAGAATGAATTCCAATGCTCCAGAGATCGTAGAGGTCGGAATGAATGTGAAATGAATGCATTTAAAGATCAAAATGGGAGGGAAGGAGTTGTTTTTAGGCTGACTATTCGACACAAAGGCGTTACGGTTCATGCCCAATGGAGAAAGTAACGTCCCTATAGACTCTAGGGGTAGGCATTTTTCAAGGATGGTAGCACATCATGCAAACATCCATGCGCCATGCTTGCGTTCTTGAAAAAATTCCCCCATTGACACAAAAGACGAGCGCCAAGTGGATGTGAGGTAGATGGCTGATGTGGAATTCACATTCGGGTTTGATTTTCTAAGGTGGAGGTATGAATAAGGGGAATTTACACAAAGGGTGCAAATTCACTCCTATACAGATTTATATTAATAAAAAATATATATCATTACTTGGTATACCATGGATTAAGTAACTTAAGTTGGTCAGTTCAACTTTGCATCAATCCATCAAATTTATACGTGAAGGAAAAGTAATCCAAATTAATAAAAATAATTATAAACTAATAGTAAACTTGAGTCATTTTATATTGGTCACATTTGTGGAAACACCTATGGAGGTAGTTAAATGAGTGCACAAATGATATACATGATTTATATAGTTTCTATAGAAGAGAAACAAATAGAAAATATGAAAAAGACTAAATTAGGTACTTATGTATCCTCTCATCCTATGTTTTCTAAATAAAAATAAATAAATAGCCTTAATATTGAGCATAAAGGTATTGATATTGTATGCATTATAATGATCATGTGTGTACAAAAAGTTAGCCATGCACCAAGAAATCCAAAAAGAATATAAATAATATGTTTCAAAAACCTAGATTTCATGATGAAGGATCTACTTCTTCATGGTACCAAAGATATTTTTATGATTCAACCAATCTAAAATATACCTTTGAAGCCACTTCCAAAGACACAATAGAATTGGGTAATATTCTTACCAAGAGAACAAATTCTTATTTAGAGGAAAGTCATATAATTGAGAAGATCCATTTAATTAAGGATGAGGAAGTTGACACTACTTGTTGGGATGAGGATGACATCATGTATGAGTATCTTGCTAATCTTATCATTAGCATTCTTATGATTTCTTTATTTATATAAGTATATTAACATTTTTATCTCATGTCTTTTAATTACATGTTTATCTCCTACTTACATATTACTCACATATTTATGATCCTTATCATGCTCATATCTTATGATTAAATGTTTATGATCCTTTTTATACCTATAATGAAAAATTGGATCATATATATGATTCTTATCATATCACATGGAATATGATTATATGTTATTACACTTGTAATTCTAATATCCTTTACATCTTAAAAATTCTTACATGATCCTTATCTAGTATTTATGACTATCTTGATGTTATTATCTGCATACATTGGGGGTAATATTGGGGGCTATGTTGTGTCTCCCTTATTACATATGCCTTCATGACTATATCTTTCTTATATCCTATTTTCTTATCATATGATTTGATATTTTATCATGTTTACATGTCTTATCATGCTTATTTGTTTTCTCCCTCTCCTTCAATTCACAAACCAATTGGAGGGAGGAATATATACCACTAACATTCCCTTTTTGAGTTATATTTTGTAATGACAAGCTCATGGTAATTTCCATGTTCAAGGGAGTGATTTTGTTTGCATGGTGAGAGCCCTAAATTGTATTTCCTCTTAGTCAAATATTTACCACTTTCTATAATAGGTAAAATATCTTACCTATCTCATTTTTGTTTTTAATATTTTTGTAGGATAACTTTCCTTTTAAAGAAAGTTATTATTAGTGCTTCATTTAAATGTGTGAAAAATATTACTCATTATATGAATTTTTTATTTTGTAAGTTTCCAAAGGAGTGCTCATTATAAGAAGAATTCAACTTGAATGATCTGTATAGTTTAGATATATCCATATCTATTTAAATGTTTAAAAATATTTAATGTTCATGTTGATTTCTTTGTTTACTTTGACATGTACATCCACCTAGTAGTTCACATGCACATCAAAGTGGGGACAAACGTAATAGCAAAAAATACATAGCCACACCATTTTATCATATGTTTTGGGCTCATTTTGATTAAAGTTATATTATACAATTATTAATCTATAATTATAACATATTCTTGCATGAGACATCACCATATATAACTCCCACTACTACTCATCCTTAGAGATTAGTCCTAATCCCTAGATCTCCATCTGTCATCCTAGATCATATAGGTGGGTCTAGACTTGACTGAGGTCATTTTGTATTTATAGACATGAACCTTGAACTTTGAAATTTTAAAATTCTAATTGATGCCTTGCTAAAATTTTGTCTAGTTGATGTGATCCGACCTAGTACATATTTGTGTTGATTTGTTTGTTACATTATTATATTTAAGGATATTATTTCATTTATTTTGAGATCATATAGGGGTAATTAAGGATAACTAGGAGTTATTAAAGAGAATTATCGTAGCATTACATCAACATACATCATCTAAGGTGCATTCATTACAAGTGCTTGTTGTTATTGATCCTTGTTCCAAAATTGTTGAATTTGTCCAACTAGGGGCTTAACTGAGGAGAATGTGATTTTCACAATTCACTAGATCCATAAAGGTGTTCCTAAACACCACCTACCCTTACTTTAATTGAGACATTAGAAGATCAAGGTGATAAAATATCAATAGTCTATTTCATGCTAGTTTAGTCTTGTAACTCATACTTTAGATCTACACATCAAGTTTATGTCTACACTTGTAAAGATCAAGTCCACGCATGCATAGTTGAATCAAAGTAAGAATACAATTAGTTATTCTATTCTAAGATACCTATTTAATTAGTCTTAAAAATCGAGTACTATTATCAATCAATTCCTAACATCTTCAAATTCACTTTTTGTATCCTTAGAATCCAACTAAATATGACATTAAATTCATTTACTTTAAAACATTTATTATTTCTACCTCCAACTTATTATCTTAGATTAATTGCATTGTTATTCTAAAAAAATTATATAGAAGGTACATTTTATTTCCTTACAATTATCAAACAAAATATTTTATATTGAATTATCAAATTTAGACACAAAATATCCGACCACACTTGAGTTTAACCTTTCTAGCATTAATTAATTAAGACCAATCATTTAATCAACCTTCCCGCTTGTCTTTCAATACTCAATAAAATAAATATAAATAATTTATTTAATTTATTTATTAGTTATCCTCTTTCCTCTATAATTCACCCTTAATTAGATAAATTCTCATTTATTTAATTGTTCATATTTCACATCCTTATAGTCCAAAAATTAAAAAAATATAAACTATTTATTTAATTCATTCTCTTCCAGGTTAAATCATTAGTTGATTAAAATGAACTAATTAACTAATTAATTCTTTGTACACTTTTAAAGGTGATTAATCTAATTAATCACTAATCAAATCTATCTCATTTATCCATAAAAGATTCCAACAAAATTTTAGCCATACAATTATCCTAGAAGATCCTCACCCTCCATTGTGTACATGTGACTCACACATGTGTGAGTCAATATTTGTCACATCCCACGTCCCTAGGTGATTTGTCATACATGTGTGAGGACTCACATGTCCCATCACTCTTTCCCGGGTGATTCTCACATATATGTGAGAGGACTCAATGTCCTATCACTCTTCCCCATGTGATTCTCACATATGAGAGGACAAACAAGTCATATCACTTTTTTGTATGGCCTTATCACACAAGCAAGATGAATTTCAATTTCATCCCTTTGATCTAGTCAAACTAATCCTAGTTATTGAAATCTCCTTAATCCTTCTCTCTAAAAAAATTGAAACTCTACTAGTTGACATAATTAAATAAAATATAAACTATAACTATAGTTGATATATAAATATAGAAAAACTAACACATATAAATACATATACAAATATGCAAATGAAATCAAAATAAAACAAATGAATGAAATGAATGAAAAGAAACAAAAGGTAAAAAGGAGCAAAGAAATGACAAATAGTAGAGGCCTAATCTTAAAATAGTAGCGATTTTTTGGTTTCTTATGTTCATTAAATATTTAAATAATTTGATATGTTTAGATTGAAAGTGAAAGAATTGGCCACAAAAATAATATTTATTAAATTGTTATCTGGATTAATATTTTTCAATAGCATTTGCCTTCAATAAATAATTTTATAAAATATTAAATATAATACATATAGATATTTATATTTAACTTCCATATAAATTTACTCTAAAGTTTAAGTCTACTAATATGATAATCTGTTATATAACTAAGATTTATATCTAGATTAATATTTTATAAGAGACATATTGTAGACGAGATATGTATACCTTATAACCTTGGCCACAAACCATATAATATTATCAAATATTGTAAAATTGAGACAACAAATCAAGAAAACCACCAAGTAGTACCTAACTGATAACAAACAAAAACCACATATTCTCTATTGTACTAACTATGAGCCACTAGAGTATTAAGTTGAAGACAACACTCCTTTGTACCAATGACATTGGGAAGGCTAATACATTTTCAACACCCTTCTACCTAAATCTCTTTTATCTACACCTAACAACCACAACAACCAAAATATTTTTTATATCATTGTAAACCTTTTTGTTGATACACTAAACATCAATACCTTACAAAAGACAAAAATAATAAAATCGATATCGACTTTGAACCTACCTCAATAATAATAAACACAAAAATTAACAAATGCTTTACTAATATCATTACAAAAGACCCTCATTCAAAATTGACCATTAAGTATATCTTATTTTAAAAGAATATGTTTTAAGAAAAATCCTATAAAAATATTAATAGTCTCTCTAAATCTTCCTTTCAAATAATATATTCTTCTTAATATTTTAATTGTATATATAATAAAATTACCTAAGCGGGAGACTATTTTTGAATTTGTCCTTTGTTTCATCTTTTTCGTGTGTAGTCCCCTACCGTACAGTCATGTACCATTACTTTTGGAGGGGCAGGAAAATCATTTTGTTTTTTCTGATTATTTTATTTTCTCTCAACGCGTTTTGCGATATTTCGTGGAAAGTACAAATTCAATTAGTTTATTTTCTCCCAACGCGTTATGAGATATTTCTTGGTTGTCGTCGTCGTACGTCACAAAACATAAATGGAAAATAATAATAGTAAATAAATTTTATAGACATTGTTTTTCATCATGTGGATTTTCTTTAAAAGGACTTTAATTTTAAGCGTGTGAACACTTTTTAATAGTGAAAATGTATTCTATAGATTTATATTTTATTTTATTTTATTTTTAATAATGTAACATTATTAGTTGTGATATAAAAGTTATTACTGTTAATTATTATTATAAGATATTATTATTGTTAAAATTATTTAGTTAATTATTCATCTTTGTATTGTTAAGTAATTAAATGTGATAAAATTTTTATTTAACAAAAAATCTTTAAAATAAATATGTAAAATTTTTAATTAATAAATGAATTTATAATTAAGGAGATTTTGAACACAAAAGTAGGAGAGAAGCAACAAATATTTGAATGCAATAGTAGATAGTTGAATGTAGAAGAAGATGAGAAGTGGTAGATAATTGAGTATAATTTAAGCAGATAGTTGGAAGAAAAGAGTTGCAAATGAAGAGACAAGGTGTGAGAAAAGCTTGTGCAACTTCTAGTAGCTTTTTAAATCCTAAAGTTGTAGTTGAGTTACTATTTTCATGCCCTAATATTGTTGAAGGAAGCAACTAGGAAAGTAGGGACGAAGAAAGATATGTCAGCTACTTTAGAAATAATGATGGAAGAAGTCAACATTCGAACCTAAGTCACTAGAAAGTAATTTAGGGGATCACTAGTCTATGAAGAATGATGGTGAAGCTAAAAATATTGGTGAAATATTTGGAAATGAAGAGGGGGGGAGAAATGCTTTGACTAAACAAAGAAAACTTCAAAGAACAACATAAAGAACAAGGTAAATATTTTAGATTTTAGCTTTGAGATGATATAATGGATATTATAATTGAATGTCAATCTTGAACTATTATTTTATTTTTATTAAGGGGGGTTCCTACATAAACATATTTCTATAAATTGGCTAAAATGAATCAGGAAAATAAGGTTGTGAAATTGAAAGTATAAGGGGATTGGAGAAAGACTAGTACAGTGTTTATTTAGGTCTACTGATCATGGTCAAGTAATCTCTTAGAATGACACATGGGTTATTTATGGACAAGTTTTCTATTTTTAGGCTTAGAATTTTAAGTTTTTCCCTAAAGGTCCATCTCATTCACACTACCCCATGTGAATAAAAATTCCTTATTTAAAGCTATTCCATCATTTTTGAGAGATATTGTAGCCCAACTCAATAGAGTCATTTGATGAACCCATATCTTGGATAATTTTTCTAGTCTAAGAGTTGATCTTGGGATTTATGTGGAAATTTATTTGACTAAACATTTGTCAAAGAGCATTAAATTGATAAGTTTGAGTTTTGAAATGAAACAATCAGTAGTTTTTTTAAGTAATCCTTATAAATGCTTTTTTTTGTCAAAAGGAAGGGCATTTACTATATGGCTACCTTGTTAGAAAAATAGAGTCTCATCCCCATGTCTCTCCCTCTCTCTAATACCCTCCAAACAAGCTTCTACTCAATATTATCTTCCTTGTAAGATGTCTCTTAATTTTCCTATGCAATCTACATCATACCCTCTTCCCCTTGTTGAATAGGACAAATGAGAGGGGGGGTGGGGGGGGTGAATCAGTTGTCACAAAATCAAACCTTTAAATCATTCACTAGAACTAATCCTTAACATTGCTTAAATAATTAAACATTAAGTGCAAGTATAGAAACTGAAAACCATCACACAAACACAACACCAGATTTATGTGGAAAACCCAATAAGGTAAAAACCACGGTTAGGATTAACTCACATTACAAAGAATATCAAAACCAATTACAAGAGGCTCACTGCAAAACACAAACTCACTAACCAACAAGGCTAACAACCCAAAGGGCTCACTACCATAGAGATACAAAGAAGATAGAAGAGATATGTTACAGAGAGTAGACAATTTCAATGCAATAGAGAAATCCACCACAATTTGCTCAACCACTCGCAGACATGCATGAATGATAGAGTACACCTTCTTCTCATTGCATCTGAAAACTTGACATTTAGGATTCACACTGATCTGCCACACTCGCATCACACACACTCACTAATTAGCATCAATCTTGCATCTATCTACCCTATTTCTTTGCACTTATCTCTCTTTTTCTTGCCTCCTTTTTCACCACTAACTCATCCTGTATTTATACCATCTTCAACTTTGAAAACATATCCAAAGTCAACCATCCAACATTAAATTCAAATTAGGTCAACACCAAAACACCCTAGAGTCGAATTAGAATGAGGACAACCCAAACACATGCTTCATGAGGACCCAAACAGATCCAACACACTTCATTAACTCTGAAGATAGTGTTTAACACAATGTCGACCAAACCAGTGTAAAAAACATAGAACAATTAAGCATGAACCTTCTAGATGTCGAAATTAACTTCATCACGATCATAGCAACTCAACTCTCGGACCACAAGCCATAAGACTTTAAAAAAGACAAATATGGACCAAAAACATTTCTCCTGGACCTCAATCAGAACCACAGAAAATCACAATTCACAATTGGTGAACATAACTCACACTGTACAATGAATGAATAACAAAAAATCCGGATGTAGCAACTTCCAACAATCATGATCAATATATCTGAACCACACAAACATAGGAGGAAAACCCAAAGCAACCATTGAACACCTGCAATCTTTCTTCAATATAATTTTCTTAATCTCCTCTACCTATACAACCAATAACCTACAACCATGACATCAATGACAATAACCAGTTGATAACCAATTGACCAATTGACATCAATGAAAAAAACCTTCATGCTTCTCATTCTTACAACAATCTCCCCCTTTGTCATTAATGGCAACACATGATGTGAAAAACCATCAAAGACAACATACTAGTTCTGAATACACTTCTTAAGATTTTTCTTTCTGTTTCTCCCCCTTAGTAGATAATCTCTTTTCACATTCTTCCTCTTTTCTTTTTGTTGTTTTTTTAACTTTTTTTCACATTCTTCCTCTCCCCCTTTGAAATCAATGGCAAAGGAAAAAGATATTTTACATTGATTTCCCCTTTGACATTAGAAAACAAAATACTTATATTGATAACACCTGACACTACCTGCTCCCCCTAAGAAGTAGCCACCAAAACATCAGTGCAGAAGAAAGATAGATCCATAGATCCACCAGATTGATGCATCTCCATATGCATCTAATTCAAGAAAGAAGGGGCAATGACCCCTAACTTCTCCCAGAGATACTCAAAATTATCTTTAGGAAGGGCCTCATAAATATATCAACAATTTGATCCTTCATCGGAACATACTCAAGCTTTACTTCATTCTCCACAACCTTCTCTCTCAAGAAATGATACCTGATAGATATGTGCTTTTTCCTCAAGTGCATCACTGGATTCTTTGAAATGTTAATTGTACTTGTATTATCATAGAAGATAGAAATAGGATTATCATACACCATTGTGATATATTTCAATGTTTGTTTCATCCATATAACTTGTTTACAACAAGATGCAACATCAATATACTTAGCTTTAGCAATAGACATGAAAAGTAAATCTTTCTTTTTACTCAACCATGCCACTAATCTACAACCAATAAAGAATGCACCACCACTTGTATCTTTTTGTCATCTACACATCCATCCCAATTTGCATCTATATAGGCACTTAGTGTAAATTCAATATCCCTAGGATACCATAAGCCATAATCCGAAGTGCCATTCAAGTATCTAAATATTCTTTTAACAACATGTGTTTCCTTAGTATTTTCTTGAAATCTAGCCACAAAACAGACAACATGCATAATATTTGGTCTAGTAGCAGTCAAATACAATAGTCCATCAATCATAGATCTATACTTTCTCTGATCAACCTTAGGTGAATCATCATCTTTACCCAGTTTGTAACCAGTCACCATAGGAGTACATACCGGTTTGGAACCATCCATCCCAAACTTCTTCAACATCTCTTTCACATACTTAGATTGTGTAGACATGCAAAATTAACATCATATTTAATCATATTCGCCTATCAAATAAATCAAATTTTTTTGATTAATATCCTAAAGTCCTCCATTTAAATTAAATAAATACTAACATCATCCCCTTTAGCTAAATAAATCAAAATATTTATTTAACTATGTCTAAATCATTTTCCATCTCTTTTTGATTTATTTTAATCAATAAATCTAAATCAAATAGGTCAAATCATCTAATCCCTCATTAAATTAATTTAATCTAAAATCATGTCAGATCCTCTAGCTTTTCCCACTTGCACAAATAAATCATTTAATTGATTTATTAAATCTTCTTATTTCCTCCAACTTGGCATCTTTGAGGGAATTTTCTCCTAATTTGAATTTTCCCTCCCACATGACTTGTCCATCCAACAAAGCATTTATGAGCTCTTACATGTCTCTTACATGTCTCTTACACAAGTCAACTTGGCATTTAAGACTCTTGCTTCTCCCCCCAACAAGCCATATTTCAAATTACAAATCTCCCCCTCTTTGACATATTGACCAAAATGTGCACAACCTTCCTCCTCTCACATCTTGACAAGTGGCATCTTGTCATTGGCTCATGAATGATCCCACATTCATCCAAATCTTTCAATCTTCCAACCTTGAATCTATAAATGCAAAGCATTTCAACACAACAACTTACAACAACAATTTACTACACAACTGGATCCAGAATATTAGCATTTGCACTATCACTTGCATCTTGGCATTCTTGCTTATCAGGGGGTGGGAAAGGGCATCCTTTCCACATCATAAGGGGCACCACTCCCACTATGGGATAGGTATGAATATTGTTTGAATGTGCTTTCAAGTTTGTTTCTTTGGTCTTTTAGATTTTTGTTTAGCATGTTAGACATGATTCATTATCTCATAGGGAGGCTTTGGTTTGCTTTGTTTAAAGTAGAATAGACATGCTAATGTTGTTCTTGAGAAAATGCAGAAAAAGGTCTCCACAAATTGTGAAATAAAGATTCCTTTCTCTGTTTGATTAATTTGCAGCCTAAGAAATAAATTCATCTCTCCAAACATAGAAATTTCAAATTCTTTTTGCATCTCTTCCGCAAACATTTTACACATATTTTCATTTGCTCTAAAAATAATGTCATCAACATATACAACTACAATCAAGATTTTGTCATTTTCAATCTTAAAATATAGATTACTATTTGTCGTACCTTTGTTGAAATCTTGCTGAATCAAATACCTATCTAACCTTGCATACCAAGCTCTAGGAGCTTGCTTCAATTCATATAAGGCTTTCTTCAATCTGCACACCATATTCGGTTGATCTAACAATTGAAATCCTTCTGGTTGTTTCATGTAGACCTCTTCTTCTAGCTCACCATTCAAAAATGCAGACTTGACATCCATCTAATAGACCTTGAAGTTGTTATGAGTAGCAAATACTAAGAACATCCTTATAGCTTTCATTCTTGCCACCAGAGCAAAAGTCTCCTGAAAATCTATGCCTTCTACTTGTGAGTAACCTTTACACACAAGCCTCACTTTGTTTCTAACCACTTCTCCATTCTCGTTCAACTTATTTTTGAATACCCACTTTGATCTAATAATGTTTTTATTTGCCGATCTTGCGACCAATTCCCAAGTTTGATTATTCTCAATCTGCATAAGTTCTTTTTTTCATAGCTTCCACCCAATGTTCATCTTTACATGCTTCACTTACAGTCTTTGGATCAATCTCAAAAAGTAAACATAAATTTAATTTAGCATTAACTTTGCTTCTTGTCAATACTCCTTTAGACTTATCTCCAATGATCCGACTTTTCAAATGATTCTTCTGCACATACCTAGGTGTCTTAGGGGACACCACCGAAGCTTCTTCTTCTCTTTCATCTTGTTCATTCTACTTCTCTTTCTTATCCTTTTCCTATTCTTCCACAATTTCTTCAATTCTTATCAGGTTCATCTGATACATATCCATCAATGTCAATTGAATTCTTCATTGTTTCATCAACCTTGACATTTGCACTTTCTACAATCTTTCTTAGTCTTTTATTGAAACATTTGTAAGCTTTTATTTTAGTAGAATATACAAGAAAAATGCCTTCATCACTTCTTGCATCAAACTTTTCCAAATTTTATTCATCTATTATGATATAACCTTTGCTTCTAAATACCTTGAAATACTTAACAGTAGGAATTCTTCCATGCCATAGCTCATAGGGGGTATTTGTACTGTTTTCTCTTGATTGAACTCGATTGAATACATAAACAATAGTATGAGTAGCTTCTCTCCAGTAAAATTCTGGTAAACTAGCCTCAATAATAATCAATCTAGCGGCCTCTTGAATTATTTTGTTTTTTCTTTCAACAACTCCATTTTGCTGAGGAGTTCTCGGATCAGATAACTCTCTTTATTCCATGCACTTCACAAAACATATTAAACTCATGGGAGGTGAATTCTCCACCTCTGTCATACCTTAATCATTTTATCCTCAAATTCACTTCATTTTCAACCATAGCTTTTAATGTCTTGAATCTATTTAACACATCTGATTTCTCTCTAAGAAATGTAACCCATGTATATCTAGGATAATCATCAATCAAAAGCATAAAGTACCTTTCACCTTGTAGACTTCTCACTCTTGTAGGAAAACATAGATCTATATGAATTAAATCTAGTATTCTAGTAGTATATTGTTCCTTTGATCTGTAATGGCTTCTAGCTTGATTTTCAAACTAACAATTCCTATAAATAGAATTAATAGCCTTTGTAATCTTTGGTAAATATCTCACGACCTGAACTGCACTAATCCTTTCTAAGTTATCAAAATTCATATGACACATTCTCTGATGCCACAACCAATTGTCATTAATCTGAGTCATAAAGCGTCATCCATCAACACCCTTAAGTTGATACATATTTCCTTCGTATTTCTTTTCTGCAACAATCATTGTTCCAGATCCTTTCTGGATCTCACATCTCGCATCCTTAAACACAAAATCATATCCCTTACTACACATCTGTCCAACACTCAAAAGATTATTCCTTAAACCCTTAACATAGTAGACATCATCAGTATTATGCTCGCCATCAAAACTTATTGAACCTGTCCCACAAATTTTAGCACCAGTATCATCTCCAAACATAACCAAGCCTCCATCATGTTTTTCAAGTTTAACAAAATTACTCTTATCACCAATCATGTGATGTGAACAACCACTATCAACAACCCAATAATTATTTTCATTTTTAGCATGTAGGGTAGAGATAACAGTACCTTCATTTTTCTCCTTCTCCGGAGGGCTTTCCTTCACCTATTTTTCAGAATTAGCAGAAGTAGGTTCATCCTTTATAGCCAAGAACAAGCATTCATTTTTATCAGGATCCTCATAATTGGAATCCTCATCAGATATACTAGAATTCTCATTCAAATAACATGCTCTATTTATCTTCTTTCCTTTTTTTTTTTTTCTGATATCTTTGTTTATTCCTTTTAGCTCTTTTCAGACACTTTGCAGCATAATGACCTATTTCTCCACAACTAAAGCATTTAAAGTGTAACTTTCCTTCATACTTGCAAGAGCCTTTCCTTATCCTTCTCACAAAGTTAGCTTCTATATCATCAATATTTTCTTCATCCGGATCTTTAGCTTTCATAGCCTTAAAAGCAGTCTCTGATTTGCATCCATTCCTCATATTCAACTTTTTCATCTCATAAGATGTCAGAGATCCCAACAACATATCTTTAGTGTGTCTTATAATATATACCATGTTCAATAGCACACACCTTCTCACTATAAGCATCAGGGAGAGTTCTAAGAATCTTCTTTACAATCCTGGTTTCATCTACAGTAGCACCAAGTCCTCACATTCCAACTACTATCTCATCCAATCTCTATACATAAGCTTTAACATTCTCATCTTCAGACATATGTAGAAGCTCAAACTATGTCTCCAAATTCTACAATTTTGCCTCTTTGACCCTTTCATCACCTTCATGTGCCCTTTCCAAAGCATCCTAGACTTCCTTAGCAGTCTTCAAACTCTGAACCTTAATCAACTCAGAATGTATAAGATTGTTCTTCAAAATGTACTTCACCTTATTGTTCACTTACTGTGCTTTTATCTCATCAGCCATACTCAGACCATTAGCAAGAGGAGTATAAGGATTCTTGTAAGCTTTCTCCACATCATATCCACAATACTCTAGATACTCTTCCATCAATATTTTCTAGATAGCATAATTAGTTCCATCGAACCTTGAATAATCATAAGTCATTCTACCAACCATCCTAGACCTTCCTCAAGCGGTTAAACTCTTCACCAAGGAACCAAGCTCTGATACCAATTGTTGAATAGGACAACTGAGGGAGGGTGAATCAGTTGCCATTAAATTAAACGTTTAAATCATTCACTAGAACTAATCCTTAACATTGCTTAAATGATTAAACATTAAGTGCAAGTGCAGAAAATGAAAACCATCACAGAAACACAACACTAGATTTATGTGGAAAACACAATAAGGGAAAAACCATGGTGAGGATTAACTCACACTATAGAGAATATCAAAACCAATTACAAGAGGCTCACTACCTGAGAAATAAGGCTCACTGCCAAAATAAGGACTCACTGTCCAATAGGGCTAACAACCCAGAGGGCTCACTACTACAGAGATATAAATAAAATAGAAGATATATGTTACAGAGAGAAGACAATCTCAATGCAACAGAGAAATCCACCACAATTTGCTCAACTACTCGAAGACATGCATGAATGATAGAGTACACCTTTTGCTCATTACATCCAAAAACTCAACATTTAGGCTTCACACTGATCTGCTACACTCGCATCACACAAACACACTGATTAGCATCAATCTCACATTTATATGCTCTATTTCTTTGCACTTATCTCTCTTTTCTTTGCTTCCTTTTTCACCACTAACTCATCTTGTATTTATACCATCTTCAACTTTGAAAACATATCCAAAGTTGGCCATCCAACATTAAATTCAAATTAGGTTGATGCCAAAACATCCTAGGGTGGAATTAGAATGAGGGTGATCCAAACACACGCTTCATGAGAACCCAAATAGATCCAACATGCTTCATTAACTTCAAAGATAGTGTTCAACACAAGGTTGGCCAAACCAGTGTAAAACACAAAATAATTAAGCATGAACCTTCCAAATATCGAAATTAACTTGATCACGATCATAGCAACTCAACTCTCAAACCACAAGTCAAAAGAATTTAACAAAGAGAAATACAGACGAAAACCATTTCTCCTGAACCTCAACCAAAACCACATAAAACCACATAAAACAACTGGTTAACATACCTCGCACTGTACAATGAATCAACAACCAAAAATATGGATATTGCAACTTCCAACAATCATGATCAACATATCTCAATCACACAAACATTGAAGAAAAGCCTAGAGTAACCACTGAGCACCTGCAATCGTTCTTCAATACAATTTTCTTAATCTCCTCAACATATACAACCAATAACCTGCAACCATGACATCAATGACAATAGAAACCAGTTGATAGCTAATTGACCAGTTGACATCAATGGCAACACTATCATTCTTCTCATTCTTGCAACACCCCTATCCCCAAAATATTTTTTGATCAATATTCCCTAGATACACCTACTTTTGTGACAACTCTAATCCAAAATATTCTTTAAAATGAGTCAATATAAATACCCAAATCAAATATATATCTTGAAATTCCTAGATACTAAAATACCCATAAAATTATATTAATGTAAAATTCTCAAATATGAAAACTTAAAACTAATAGAGTATAATTATTCATATAAAACTTGTTAGAATTGGTACATTTCATTCAAATATTACACTCAAAAATATTTTTTTCCCAAAGGGATACAGGTTTAACTTGTATAAAATATGTAAAAGTACTTTGAAACTACCCAAAATGGTGAGATGCTCAAAATGTTGCTAAAATATCTCATGTTTGAAGTAGAGTTATAGCATCTAGATGAAGCCACCCATGAGAAATCAAAGGATTTTCATACTCCAAAATCCAAGGAAATCAATAGGGATTCATCCAAAATCTTAAAAAGCTAAGGGTTTTCATCCTAATATTGACTAGGTGAACACAAGTGTTTAACTCTACAAGTTAGGGTTTGATATGATTAACAAAAGACCCAAAAATAAGCAACCAACCTACATTAATTAGAGATTTGAGAACCTATCATATGTGTATTTGTAGGTGTTTAAAATTTTCTCATGCATTTACCATATTCAAATGAGCCCATTAATAGTGTTGTTGGTCATGTGATATGGTAGTTGGTGCTCTTTGTTTGAATGATGTGGTTTTTTTGAAAGGCATGCTTGAAGGTGACGATCCAAGGAAATCTATGCCGAAGAGTGCATTTGTAAGAGGTTTCAAGGATGAATTCACATATTAGAGGGAAAATTTACAAGATGGGATAGGGGTCTAGGGATTCACATACTAGACGACATAATTGTAAGAGGAATTAGGGGTCTAGGAATTCACATGTGGGGAAGTTGGTGGATTTAGAACTTGAGGGAAATGAAGGGAAAGGGATGTCGATAAAGTGAAATTTGAAATCCTTATGGTTAAGACAATGTAGGAGTTTAAGGAATATGCAACCAATGGACAAGATACTAATGCAAGATAAGCTCCAAAAATTGATTAAAGGTAAAGGATTAGACAAGTGTAGAAGTGAGAGATGGAGGAAAGACATTACACTAAGAGAAAGCATAGAGGTTTGAAGCATGAGGAAGTTGGAACTCATAAAAATGAAGAAAAAAGTACCAAGGTAAAGGAAAATTCACAAAACCACCCAAGACTAGAAACTATCCTAAACAACTTCACACTTAGAAAATTTGAGAAATATGTAGTTTAGGCACAAGGAAAGGTAAATTTTTCAATTTTAAGGAAAGGGATAACAAGAACTAGAAAAAGTAACATTACAAGTTTTCCCTCCCAAGAATTTCTTTCCCTCAAACAATGCCAATTTGGATGTTTTCAAATTCCTTGTTCTTTTCAAATGGTATCCTTTATAGGCAAGTCCTTCCCATGAATTTGATGCTTTGTATTGGATTTATTTTCCAGATCTTTAAGCCTTATGATACTTATATCATCTAGTTATCATATGAATGGAAATTTTCTAAATATGTATCATAAATCAATGAAAGTAGATTGTAAACATAAAACTCCATAAGTGGAGGCATACCAATGAGCATATACCCATGTGCCCTTGTAGTAGCAGTCTCCCAGGTGCAACCAGTAGATCCATGTTTCTTGTTGATAGGTGGAATAGTCTTTCAAGCCTCCTTCCATCCACATTTTCATTGAATTTATTTTTCCACCTATTTACATGTGATAACTAGTACTAGGAATTTGATATTGGTACTAGTCAAGTAGCACAACTTTTGCTAGAAAGTGCTAGGAGAAATGCCATTTTCACCATTGAAAATGCTCTTGAAAAAATCATTTAGCCTAAAATTATCTCTAAAAATTAAGTCATGATTCTATAACACATTATCGCTTTCTTGATTAGGGATACGCAATGAATGAAGTGAGCCTATAAGAAATACATGCTCTTAATTAATCTAATTATAGTTGGCACACTCCCTATTGTGATTTTAATCATCCTCCTTGAACATCTTTCATGAGAGTCTTTATTGCATTGATCTACAAATATTGAAGGATTCAAACTAGATCCCACCTTGAGTGGAACATGGAAAGCTTTTAGAATATTTTGTTTCATCTTACACTTAGGCATTGATACTTTTCCATCCTCTATTGTTACATATTTATCATCCCTCTTATTTCCATCTAAGATGTTAACAATAAATGCATTATTTTCATATTCTTCCATGATATAAACATTCCAAACATGAGAAAGGATTGTCATAGAATAAAGAGGGGACATTCTCAAAAGAACAATAGTAACTGCATGCTTTCTCACCTTCATGCATTCTATATCCCAATGAAACTTGGAGTTTCCTTATCCCTTTTTGTTGTTAGTTATCCAAGTCATGTTGATTTAGGGAAAACTTCAATCTAGTGTAGTTTATCTCAAGCACATGCATTACCTTAAATTAAAGGTTATTTGTAGATCCTGTAGGATCTTGGGTGCCCTAATAGTGAACCATCATGTAAGGATCTTAAAATATTCTCTATTTTTGTATGGAGGTAGGCCATCTACAAATAAGAATCTACCATCTTCCCTAATCTCATTTGGGATATTAGTAGCACATGTGTCCTTACCATAACATGATAGAACAAGAACCTCCCAATTAATAGAAGTAGAAAAAGGGAGTGTATGTTTCCTAGAAAATGCATCAACAAACACATAATAATCATATGCTAAATTCTCTCATTTTTGTTGTTAATCATACACGCCAAGTTGATCCATGAAGAACTTCAAGTTATTTTAGTCCCCCAACCACACATTTACCATAAACTAGATGTTATCTAGACTTTGTCAATGCATGCATGACGGTAACAATCTCCTTATTTGTTACCTAGATGGGGCACAAAATATACATCATTAGGATGAGGCACAAAAAATATACATCCTAAAGATAAGGAAAAAAATATACATCATTAGGATGGTGTATGTTTTGTGCCACATCTTGATGATGTATCACAAAGTGTGATTTGAAATGTTGATTCTAAAAAATATTATTTACATGTCTCATCCTAATGATGTATATTTTGTGAAAAACATCTTGATGATGTATTGCATGGTGTGATCCAAAATATTCATTCTAAAAACTATTACATAGTTCTAGAGCCAAAAGCACTCACAAGCATGATCATGAACTATGAAAATTTGATATGTTATATTTTTATTAGTTATCCATTTTACAATTTCATTCTCACTTCACTTCAATTGATGGATACTAAATAAATATCACAATTAAATATGTTGAGATATAGAACAAAATTATTGCACTTGATTAGTTCTAACATTGATCATGTCAATATTAAGATCTCAAAAACATTTTTCCTTTCTTTTATTGTTACATAACTTACCTTTGCTCTATATGAATGATTGTGTTGATATTGGCTATATTATGAAGTAGGATTTAGGCCTCTAACCTAACAATCTACTCAAATATCACACCTTTCAATAGTCCAACATTCGATAAGAATTTTGGACCTTAGTCCTACCAAAAAATGGTAAATAGTTAACCTATTTTAATTAGCAAAAAATTACCTTTGATCATTGAAATGGGTGATACTTAAGAACAACCCCTAGACTATAGCATACCGCAATTTTAATTCTAGAATAAATAATAGGGTAGCATCATTATTCTGTCTTTTCTTGAATGAAAAAATTGTATGTCAAGAGACACATGATCTCAAAAGTAAAAATACTACACCCCATCTTAAGATAAGTCAGATCCTAGTTTAAGTTTAATGTGATAACTATTTATGAATATTTTATGGCATAACATTAATGTGGTTAATTGTTATTCTTCAAAAAATATTAAAATTTTTACATTGCAATTTATGGGTCATATTGAATTTGAGAATAAAGGGCTTATGATTTTGTACTAACATAATGTATTTGTCATCTATGTAAGAATACAATTAGCACCACGTATTAGTTCCTAACAATGGAATTATTGTTGCAAGCTAGTTTTTAATGCATGATTAATTCATATAATTTGGACCAATCATTATTCGATTTTAGCTTGAATAAAAATTTAGGACAATGTTTTAGCAATGATCATATTTTTTAGTTCAAATATCAGTAAAATGGTTTATTCCACTCTACCAATGGACTAGATTTTAGAGTGAAGGAGTTGTTGCAACTCTCAATGCAAGAGAAATCGTGATGGACAAGAACATCTCCTAATTTGTTTTTCTTTTGGTAGGTAGTCAATAAAGAATATATTGTATATGGATCTTATCAAAAACCATCCTTGGGTGTAAGTGAGGTCTAGATATGTATTTTGTAGACAACTAGTGTTTGATGGGTCAATCACTCAAGGGCATAGGCATGGGTAATCTAAGAAGAGATCATTAAAAAGTATGAGCACAAAAACATACCATTTGAAAGTATAAAATTGCTTTGGTGTCTAGGTAAATTACTATTTTCCTATAAGTTTTGGTGGGATTGAGCTATAATGCCATTATGGTATAGGTTCCTTCTAGCTCTAAACACAATGACAAGAGCTATAGTGTTATCAGGTAGCCAAACATCTCATCATTCCTTCACTTTCCAACACAAGGTGATGCAAACCAAGCCTTTATTCTCCTCAATTTTATCAGGTCTACATAATGTATACCGTTCTTTACCATTATTATTTGTAATATTTGTAATACATGATGTTATCACATAACATGTTTAGGTGATTAGGGTTTAATTGTCTCTTTTTGGTATTTTCTTCAAGCATTTACTTTTAAATGAATGCACCAGGTATATACAACATAATCACACTTATGAGTATAGGTTTTGGGCAAGGGATTATGGTGGGATAAACAATTAAGAGATTAGTAGTTCGTTATTTTCCTAAAAACTTCAGGTTAGTGACTTTTGTTTATTTGTTTTTAATCTATTTGAAGTAGATATGTACAATGGTGTTTCTATATTAAGTTGTACTTTAATTGGGTTTTAATCCATGATGTGAATTGTACACATTTTTCCATATCCCAATTTCTTTCTTTGGGTGTGTATTTTGATCTTTATGTTGTCACAATGTGGCATTAATATTTGGCAGCTTTGTGGTAGTCTTTGTGTCAAGATAGACTTGTTTTATTTTGTCATATGTTCCACTATTTTAATGTAGGATCCTAAAACAAAGAATAAAGATAGGTTTTAAAGAGCATAGTACTTGTAATTTTTATTTTCTTTATCCTTTCAATTTGAAAAGAAACACAAGGTTTTTAATGTGTATTTTTATTGACAGAGCATTATAATAGTAATAATTTTAATTGTGTTTTACGAATGACACTTGCTTCTAGGTCAAGTTTATGAGGCCTAAGTTCATAAATTAGAACTCAAGCAAAATATGACATTATAGAATTGAGTCCAAACAAGTTTTGGTTGGGAATGTGTGTCTCTTGCAAACATAATGAGAATCCAATTATCTCTAGGTCGTAGACCAAAAATAGAGACCAAGACAAACACATTTCATCATGACAAACAATAGTCATGACTGCTCAAATATAATTACTTGTGTTCTTTGAAACATTAACTCTAGTATCTTTGTGCTGCTATGTTGCTTTAAATTGTTTGACTTTGGAGGATTTATTGAAATGCATTTCATACCAATTTCCAGTTCTTTCATTTTAGCACACATTCAAAGAATGTTGGCTAAGGTTGATGAGCATAGCTTCACACCTTTCAATTGCATTTGGTTAAGAATTTCAACGATTTTTCAACATATCTATTTTGTACATATTTAGTGGTGATTACATTCCATTCTACAACATCTCATTCAGACATTTTATCAAGCACTTCGTTTGTTTTGTTAGTAACACTTCATTTATTTTGCATACTAATACATTTTATATACATGTTGAGACATTTTGTTAAACATTTCACATACGTTTTATATGCTTCCACATATCACATGCATACCTATCAAGTTATTCGCCACAGTAACATTAACCCACACCTAATGATTTTTCCATGAATAAGAGATGTCATGCTGACACATACATAGATAATAGTAGAGAAGGTCAAGTGATTAGGCTCTAATTTATTTGAAAGATGCACACTATTTTTGGTGTAAAATTAATTGTCTGACTAGCATGCAGAAACAAAAGAGAGACATGTGTATTTTGAAAAAAAGTTTTAATAGTATACTTATTAGGGCTACCAAATGAATCAGATGCCTTTACCATTAACATCTGGACACGTGACTTAAATCCATGGTCTGCAACCGGTTGGTTACTACCATTATTCCTAATAAGAAAACAGTGATTTTAAATAAATTGAATCAATTGATTAATTACATGTGTGTATTTTGATAAATTGTAGATACTCTATGTTTTTGTGGAGATGGGGAACACTTCTCTCCTATGAATTATTAATGCTGTGATGAATGAAGCATTACTCTTCAAAATTACAAACCACAGAATGCCATTTGTAGCAATGGATGCCTCATATAACACCGTATGATACAATTATAGTGGTGATATATCTTTGGCAGACTACAGATGTTCTCCTTATAGTAGGGTGAATAAAGGTTCACAACTTTGTTTGAGTTGGGTATTACAATAAACAAACCATGCATCCCACCTAGTTCAAAATAGGAAAGAAGATGAAGATACAGTTCATCGCTCTGGAATATGCAAAGAAGAAGATTACCACTTGCAAGTTCAGACTGGATTACTTTTTGGGTCATGCAATGCTTTCATTGTCATACTTTTTTCTATTCAAAGCAATAGCATGCTTATGATGTATGACATAATATTTAGGGTTTTCCTCTGATAATCTATTTTGGCCCTGTTGTTTGCCTTCATAAGGACTATTTCCTCTGTCAAAATTATCTTGAAACCAGTTGTTATCAATTGGCATAGTGCCCGCCCTAAGTCAAGTGTCATATGGAAATAGGGTTGTTTGGGGTATGCATAGATGACACTTGGAGCCCACATCATACTCTTCCAGTTATTTCATATGCCAATCATCTTCTTTGGAAGAGATGCACCAAGTGATGAAGTAGGAAAACAGAAAGGGCTTGTGCTTCACAAAGTCCATGACTATTTTATTGAAAATTTTCCTCAGTCACCGCAACGCAACAAGGGCAATGGAGGAAATGTGTGAGTGAACTGTATAATATTATATTCCTTCAATAGATATCATGATATCATATTTGATGTCATTTAGAAGTCTAAATGTGGATGTTTGAATTCATGTGCTCTGCTTTTCTTTTGTTCATACAATTTGTATAGCATGGAATTCTAAGTTGATGATCCATGCCATTTTCCTCTTTCACATTTTAATTATTTTTGGTTTTTTTTGTCAGATGCTTCATACAGTTATCTTCTATATTATATTGTTTAGATGCATTATTGGTTTATGTTCTAGTTCTGTAATTTCTAGATTAAATTATATAAATTTCTGAATTCAAAATTTTTGCCTCTTTTCTTAAAAGTTGAACTATCACCGGGTCATTCCTTTATGACGTCTAATAATCACTGGTATTTTTAGAACTTTCTACAAAGAAAAGTGATGGCATTTAACTAAACAGAACAACTAGATAACTGAAGAAATATTTGTGCATTTAAGAAATTCCTTGAATGAGAAATATCAGGATGAAAATTTGTATGTTGGAGTAGACCAAAAATATGGAGAATCAAAAAAATTCATGATGATAGAATAATATTCTAGTATATTATTAAAAAAATGGAAGGTTGGGAGAGTTACAAAAGATTACATCCTTATCAAAAGAGTTTGCACACTTGAACATACTCCTTGCACACATTAAAAAACCTGGCAACTTTTCCTGATATTGAAGTGATATGATTTTGATTCATATGGTTCGTATCTATGTGGCTATATCATTGTAGTCATCTTTCAATGATTGTTTCATCTACTCATCTTCATTGCTCTTTTAGCTTTTGTAGATGATATGTTCAGGAATCATCTAGTGGACTCTGTAAAGCATGTGTTTTTCTTGAACCCTAATAATACTTATCAGCTTATTACAAATAAGGTGAGTATGATGTTGGGTTACAATGATTTGTAAAATGTATAGTTACGATCTTGGCCCTGTGGAACGGTAGGTAGTTGACATCCTTGAAAGAAGTCTATTATATTCTTTTATATGATTGGCAGAGACTGTGTTGTAACAGTCAATTCTTCTTTGCCTTGGAGGTTTAGACTGAAAATTTGATAGTCTGCTTTATGTACCTTAATACTTTTACTGCATTGATGCCCTGACTCAAAATAAGCTCATATTATTGTGCTTGTCTTAGTCTTCACACCAACTTATTGCTGGATATTTTTATAATAAAAGTCATAGACAGTGGGAGATATTTTTGTACACGCTGCCACTGAGCAAAATGTGGAGCCATTTGTAACCAAATGGTTTCATAGAATACAATGTTTTATTCAGCATGATCCATTTTGAGGTTTTATAAAAACTACTGTTACAGAAAAATCTCACTATAAGTGCCACCAATTGGCAATGAAGCTCCAAAAGAAAATGCTTAAAGGGTGATGTAAGATTCTAGCTCCCTCTCTTGAGCAGCCACTAAAGGTTTCTCCAGATTTTTTTGTTCCTATTTCACATTTAAAAACTTTGCATAGGACCACCCAATGAGGATATATGAGTTATAGTCTCTTCCATGAGGACTATAACTATTTTAGTAGCTCTTACCATAATCAAAATAAAGCTATTAGGATATTGTGTTTACTGTTTAATATTTATAAAAGGACTTTCGTTATCATGCTATCTTGGTGCATATCTTCCAAAGGGAAGATTGGCTCACCAATTGGCTGTCACACCTAGGATTGCATGTATGGGTGTTTACTATTTTGTTTGCATTCATTTCTTTACCTGTGGAGCACATAAGGAACCTTACATAGTTGCAATGCACTGAAAAACATATCTGTATTCCATGGAAACCAAATTATACACAAACATATCTTTACTCCATGGAAATCAAATTATACAAAGAAGTTAAAGAGCTAGAGAAATATTTATTGTGTTTGAGAACAAGACTTATAGACCACCTGCCAAATAAAAATGAGTTGCCATCCATGTATTTATGGAATCCAACATCTTTCTTCTTAAAAGCCGGCCCATCCTTCACAACAAAAAAATCAGCTTCCACGTTCATTGATTCTATAAGGAATCACATTTAAGAAACTTGTGTCACATCCCCTGTGGAAGGTAGCTCGCAAGCTAGACATCGGACAACTAAAACAAAAATAAATAATCTGACCAACTAAAAGATGAATTTATAACCAAACAAACTGATCAAAAGGTAAATACAAAATTCATTACAAAAGCATGGGCGTGATAAAAGGAAGGCAAGGTATTGGGAGTCTAGGAAAAAAAGCCCTGCAATACCATTAAAGAAGGTATGTTATCCATTTGTTGTCCAGAGAAGTCTGAGGAATGCAGAGTATGGACGTCCATCTGTCACATCCCCGTCGGTTGCCTCCACGGTGGACATTGGAGAGTAAAGAAATAATAAAAGAAAAAGGGAAAAGAACACAGTCAATGCCCAATTAATGAGGCATGGTCTACGATATGGCCTTGCTGTGCACTTATTAAACAGGAAAGAGGACGGGAGATGGTGCATTTAATAAGGAAAGAGGACAGGAGATGCATTTAAGAAGGCATGGCACCCGTCATTTTTTCTCCAATGTCACGTGGAGGTATGGATGCCCATTCTTTTGCATGTTCGAAGACTGCAGGATGTAGGAAAAGATATGGCGTGTAGAGAAAGATGGACTGGCAACCTCCATAAAGGCACATTCGCAGGCAGTTGAGAGATAACGTTTTTCCTCAGGATGTGAGCAGCTGAGGTCGACGGTGAAGAATCGAGCAAGGGAGGTGAAATATCGAAGCTAGGCTAAGAATGGCATGCGCAAAGAGGGAGAGAGCATAAAATGGGGACGAAATTTCTTAATAAATCGGGTTTCTTGATCTGCAATGGCGGCAGGATATTCACGAGATGGAGTTATTGAAAATGCCCAAATAGCTATGAAGAAAATGCAAATTGGCAGATGTGAATCGGGAGTCCATAACCTTTGATGCCATCCTCCCTACCTATGCTGAAATGAGGAATTTGGGGGTCGTTTCTCATAATGGTTTGGCAGAGAGCAACAAGGGAGAGTTTAAAGAGCAGAAGGAGCTCACATTAGGATTCGATGCCCTTCAAAATTCAAAGAAAAATATCAGACAAATGGCGCATGAGGCAGTAGACACAAAATGGATTTGTTGAAAAGGCTGTAGAAACCCTCGTGAAAATGTAATTGGATGGCAAAGAGCTAAAGGCTGTAGAAACCCTCATGAAAATGTAATTTGATGGCAAAGAGCTAATCCCACAACTTCTAACAACAACCTCCCTGCCTGCGATGAAATGGGAGCTTTCCAATAGGCTAAGAACATCCCTCAAAGCATAAATGATAGAGAATGTACATAAGAGCCGGTGTGATGGCGATGAAAGAGAGCTCCTCCAAGAGAAATAAGGTAGAATGTTATGATTAGGAGTGTTGAAAAACACGATACAGCTTTACAGTGAAGATTTTATGCATTCAAATTAACAGATAGATAGCAATAAATTAAAGATGAAATTATATTACAATAATTCAAGAATTACATGGAGAAATCCTTTTGAAAAAAAAACTCCACACTCGAAGAGATCCAAGACTTGTATTAATCTTTCAAATGAGTTACATCAATACAACTTTTCCCTTGAATCACTACACCACTTCATGACTTTAACAACCTACAACTTGTTTTCTCTACTTTTCCTTTAGAATCACTACACACCATTTCATGGCTTCAACAACCTACAATTTAACTTGTTTTCTCTTCAACTCAAGCACTAAATATATAGGCATGATGGCTTCAACAACTTACAACTTTAACTTTTTTTTCTTTTCGACTCAAACACTAAATATATAGGTATGAGAAAAAAGACAAATTAAGAATGGTTTCCAAAACCATTTAGTCATAAATCACAAAAAAAATAAACTTTATTTTCCAACTTGTGATTTTATCCATTTTTTAGTAATGTGCTCATTCAACTAAAAAATCTTTTTTACTTTTTTCCAAGCTCACATTTAACTTCCCCTTATTTCATTACTCTTTCTAATTTGACAATTAAAAACACTTTGCAAGTTGTCATAGTTGTATTTAGCAACTTTCATGACAACTAAAAGATAATTATAAATTGTCAATTAATAAACTTACAACAAAGCAAGGTTGAAACACTTTCTCAACATTCTCTCACTTGTCAAACACCTTGCAAAAAACATAAAAGAAACTGAATAAATCAAGCTTTAGAAGAAGTAGGTTGAATCTGCCTACAAAACCATAATTTTTGATTAATCGTGTAAAAATTGCAAAATCACTGTGTTTACAGACACACATGCAAATCCATATCCACTTATCATCTAGAAGAACCACAAGTCTATAAAACACCCGAATAGTTAAGCTAGAAGAATGGAATATCATGAATATGCATTACTATAGATTTTTAATGAAAAAATCCACAAAACCCTCAGATCCAACCAATATGAAACTGAAACATGCAAGTACAACCAATCAAAGGAAGAAGAGGTCCATGAACTCCAAGCCTATCACTAGGCCAACTCCACAAACACCATCATGTACAAGCATACAAAGAAGCTAGGCTATTCCAGAAGCTTACAAATCATCTAATGATCAATTCCATAGCCTCATTGCATTTGAGGTTAATGAAACCGTGTCTTCCAATGTCAAGGACTAAAACCAAGCACCCAACATAAGCACATCAAACCATAGTCATAACAATAAAAGTTTCTACATATGACTAGGGAGCCAAACACAGGTATCCAACATGAATACTCTATTGCATATGACCACAAAATGTAAGAAAACCACCATGCATGAAGATTGCAAAATATTGTCAAACAGGAGCTCCAGATTAATAACATATCAAATGTAACCACATGATCAACTCCATAAAACTCTATCTTCAACTTCCAAAGCTCATATTCAGTACCATTGAACTTTTCAATGTCCAATCGAGATGAAATTAGATTACAATAAATATGCAAACCATAATTCAAGAATTACGTGGAGAAACCCTTGTGGAAAAAAAACTCCACACCCAAAGAGATCCAAGACTTGTATTAATCCTTCAAATGAGTTACATCAAAGCAACTTCTCCCTCTGAATCACTACACCACTTCATGGTTTCAACAACTTACAACTTCACTTGTTTTCTCTTCAATTCAAGCACTAAATATATAGGCATGAGAGAAAACACAAGTCAAGAATGGTTTCCAAATTGTGATTTTATCCATTTTTAGTAATGTGCACATTCAGCTAAAAAATCTATTTTATCTTTAACCAAGCTCACATTTAACTTCCCCTTATTTCATGCTCTTTCTAATTTGACAATTAAAAACACTTTGCAAGTTGTCATAGTTTTTTAGCAACTTTCCTGACAACTAAAAGATAATTACAAATTGTCAATTAATAAATTAAAAAGAAAGCAAGGTTGAGACATTTTCTCAACAAGGAGCTAGTAAAGAATAAGCTTCGGGAGCTTGTGTAGTGGCAGTAGGAATGAGGCATATGAGATATAATATTTTTCCTTAAAGGGAAATTCTCACCTCAGGTATATGTGTAATTTACAACTTCATAAAGCCAGATCAGAGGTAGGCATTGTTTAACTCCATCCTAATTGGTTTTAGGTTTTAAATTTTAAATATCTCAAAAATTTCTAGCTCTTATTATGGTTTTTTCAAATATTCAGTGAATAAGTGAAGGAAATTTTGTTCACAAATTGTCTTAAATCACTCTGTGTTTTAATGCCTTTGAAAGGGAACATATGCATAAAGATTTTTCATTCAAATCAAACTGAATTCGAGTCAAGTAGATGGAATGTACAGATTATCAATGTTAATAATTTAGAGTTTGATATACAAATCTCCCCATTTTATGCATATTAACAGATAAGATAAGAGTTGGGGTGGTCATTACACTTGTTCTAGTATTATTCTCTTATGACAAATGCTATTTTTTGTGATGATGAAAAGTTTCAAATAGTTTATTGATATTGTATAATAAGTTTACCCTAGAAGGTTTCACTGTTTTGAGTAACATAATAAGTGAATTTGATTGTTATGGTTAATAAATATTAATTGAAATTCAATCAAACTGAACTATAGGTTGCAATATACCTGTTGGGTGAATCCATCTTGAAAAGTTGTAACTCTTAGGTTCACATGCATCAAAAAATAAACAAATAATGATGAAAAGCCCATAAAGTTATGCTATAATGAGGTGACAATTTTAGGTGACTTTGAAGTATTTAAATGCTTGAGTGATTTTCAAATCATTGATCATGGTTTCCATTCCTAGTGCACACCACCTTGTTTCCCACGATCATTATAGAATCTATCAAAAACTCTGACACCTATAGCCCTAATCTTTTTATAAAATATTAAATAATGGTGTTGTTCAGTACATGAAAGAAGAAGTGAGAAATTAGAATACTTAAAGAAGCAACCATAATTGTTGAATAATATACAATCAATACGAGCCTTGGCTAATGGTTGCATAATATTATAAATAATGGTGATTCCATCTAATGGCATTGCAACCACATTTTACTAAATATATCTTTAATGTTGAATCTTGATACTTTGATAATTCATTGATACCATGGTAAATGCTTTATATGACTACATGTCTATCAACCTCTTCAATACAAGAACCTCAATATTGGAGTTATCATGTGAACAAAGGAAGGTGACTAATATTTAATTGACAATGTTGTTGAGAGTGAGTTATGAGATAAATCTTATACATATAAGCATCTCTTGATACCCAATTGATGACCATTAAGGTCGGGATTAGTATAAATGACAAGTATGAATAAATTATCCAATCTATGAACTAAACTATTTAAGAATATGAGGTTGCACCATATTATAATAGAAATGAAAGATAAAGAATATTACTAGTAAAATTACTATTGGGTTTATATATTTTCATAAGTTGGTTCAATGGATATAGTGTTGCGAACTCTCTGGAGTAGGATTTAGGCATTGATTATACTTAAAACAAGTTTATAAATACTATTGGATGTCCTTCAAAGATATCTATTGAACCCTTGTGTATAAGAGCCTCAATATTGAACCTATTATATGAGTTCAAGTGGAAATGATTTCCTATGGGTTTGTGTGATCCAAGGTTATTTGGTATTAAGTAATAAGCCTAGTTGGGCTGGGTCAATGAGATGAAAATATAAGAGAGTTAGGATGTTCAAACAAGATTATAAATAAACAGGGTGGAATTTGATCCAAGACCTCAATAAAATTAAGGGGGAGTGAGACCTTGGGTTATGGGAACTTGTACATAGGTATCCTTGAGAGAATTTGTAGGGAGAACTACGTGTGAATTTGATCCGTTTGGAAGTGAGTACGTAGGCGGTCCTTGGACGAAGGATGTCCTTGTGACCTCAAGTCCGTAGGGGGAGGGTTTAGGGGGGATAACTCCAAGGGTTGGGGGTCTCTCTTAATTGGTTTGACCTTTCCTCTTTCGTAAGCTTCAGTTTGAGGCTAAAATAGGTACTGAATAGGTAGGGAAGGAGTTAAGGAAATCTAATAGATTATATTTAATGCATGATGTGTTCTGAATAGTAAATGAATAAAGTGATTTAACTACTTATAATTGGTAATTGAATATATGTATAATTTTGGTAAATTCCATCTCATGTTGGTTCCATGTGACTTTATGTGTTGTGAACAACAACTCCATATCTAGAGGTCTAGATATGTATAGGCTCATAAACATGTTGATTGTTATCGTGTTTCATGTTATGTATGACCCTCCCAAGTGCGAACCTCTGAGATATTCAAGCAGTGACAGGAGATCATTGGACCGTGCCAATTGTCGATGTTTGGGCTACTGTTAGGGATTAGTCAACATTCACCTGGTTCATAGAGGTGAAGGTAGCGGGCTACCCTGGTTATGATTAAGATACAATAACAGTTGCATGGGTAGGGACCCATCTGTGTAGGTAACAGTAATCTAGGGCTAACCACAGTATCGAGGGGGTTCACTGGCTGTTACTGAGGGCACGAAAGTGACTAAGGTCAATGTTACTTGGGTTTGAGAAGAAGATAGTTGACAATATCACTAAGGTTACAAGGTGGTATATGTTGGGAGCTACTTCTTCCTAGGTGGACAAACTTTTCGCCAGTGGCCTATATGCGATTGAAGTCATAATCCACTGGGTTTGGTAGGTTCACTACTTGGGGAAAGCCTTGGGATGGTGGACAAACCTGTGGTATAGTATGGGATGCACTGAATCCCCTGCCTAGTTGTTAGATTGTATACCTAGCCTTGTGGGGTTGAGGATGGACCTGTGGTGTAGTATGAGATGCACCAAATCCTCTTCCCATTTTTCTAATGGTGTAGAAGACCGAAGGAAAGGATAGGACCCATGGTATAGTGCACAATGCACCAATATTCTTTCTATCTGGGATTCATCATGGACATGTGTTATTCAGCCTTTATGGATTTTTTAGCTAGTCACTTTGTGTATGTGATGCTTGTTGGAGCTCATTATTGTGTATTCATGATGTATGTTGGAGCTTGTCATTGTGTATGTGAAGTAGGATGAAACTTTTCACTCTGTATTTGTGATATATGATGGAGCCAAACACTAATGTAAATATGATATGTGTATAAGATAATTATTGTCTACTTATGATGCATAAATGTGGTAGTTATGGTTGCACTTGTGATGTACATATGAGCTGATCACCATTGTACTTGTGATCTGTGAATGATCCAATCATTATTATACTTGTGATCTATGTATGGTCTAGTCACTATTGTACTTGTGATTTGTGTATGATTCGATCATTATTGTACTTGTACTGTGTATGAGCTAATCAGCTTGTGTATATGGGGGTATGCTCATGACAACCATTATTTATAATCTTTGATATTGTGGTATGAATGACCTCTTCTAAATATTGTAAATGTTTGTACACTAACGTTTGGTAAGGATTAGTATGGACCCAACACTTGATGGCAAGTTATTATCACTACATTATAATTGATTGTGTTGATAGCTTACATTTACTAAATTAATAGTTATGGGTTAAAAGTGAGATAACATATCTCTTACAAGAGGAGAGATTGAACTCCCTTTGTCATTGTCGGGTGGATTACAAAGCCTCTGATTCCCATGAGGGGATGCGTAGGTAGGGTCATCATGAACCCTCGAGGGTTAGGTTGTAGGTCTAGGAAAGAATTTAACCTCAGGACCTTATCACTCTTTTTTCAACCATATAATTGGCAATGATGAGTTGATACCACCACCGAGAATGGAGAAGTAATGAAGTTAACACTATTAAGCTTCATGGAAGGTTCTCAATCGTTTAAGTTGGTAGTTGTGAATGCAAAAAAAAAAATGTAGCACCCGAGAGGCGGATTTTACACCATCAGATCATAAAGTATAGAGGATTTTTGTGAGAGAAGTTTTTGATACTTTCCTTTGAGGCATGACGCTACAGGTAGTGAGAGGGGCAGTTTTGATTGATGAGAGAGGTGTGATGGAGAAGGAATCAACACCATACACATTGTAGAAATAAAAGGAGTGAACACTTGAGAGTAGGGCCATATGCATTCCTATATTTTCCAAAAGTTATGCAGACTCAACAAGGTTTCTCAAGGAAGCAACTACAATATTGGGGAATCTTGACGTTGGCAGGAGAAAGTTTGGTATATTGGGAAGAGATCTCTTGATGAGACCCACAAGCATCTCATCATGGGTTGTCATGGGGAGCCACATTGGGTGCTCACAAAGGCCACCAAGGAGAAAAAGACTTGGATCCCAGAACCCATGTCTACTGCCACATAAATTGTCAAGGGTTCAAATCTCTTTGTCCTTATAGTGGCTAGGGAACTGTTGTGATGGGGTGCCGATAGAAGCACTAGGTTTCAAATTTGAGAAGAAAAAAAATAAACAAATCCACTGAGTGAATACCATTAAACATTGTTTTGTCAGCTTACTAGATACGGTACTACTCACAATCTTTCTTTGAGAGTAATTTTGTTCCTTATTCATTCACTGTGAAGTGTGGACTTCCAAATTGTAAAATTCTTACCTTAAAGCATTAAGGTCCTTAATAAGTCAATAGTTTGTTATTAGTCCACATTTATGTGTGTGAGAGATATACCTGATATTTATCTCATGAGAGGAACATGAGTGAACATCATTATCATGTATATGGATATAGGTAAGTTAGTTGTCATGATTTCGTAATATATATGTTTTTCAAATTTTAGAAGTCAAAATCTATCTAATCTCGTTATTATGGAACTTTGATTTGTTTATGTTGACATGAAGATAGTGATATTATGTCATAACATTGATCTATAAGCACAACAATAGTTTAAACTTAAATAATATTATATGCTAGAAATAGTATGATATGCCTACTTTTTGACAAAAGTAGCATTGTTAGATGAGGGAAAATAAGACAAAGTTTGGAATATATTAAAGCTATATCTTTACCAAGAATATTATAAGACTATTTAGAAAACCCTTGGAAAATTGAACCTAGTTCATTGTATTCATATGAGGAACACGTAAAGTTAAATTTGAATATAAATTAATTTTATATTGTAATTCTTCATGGAAACATGATAAGAGTTCTCTTGATTAGCACAACTATTGAAAAACCATTTGTTGCACTTGTAGTAGATGGTCATAATGGTAAAATGACTATATTCTCATGTAATATTGTTAGTTATGATGATTTTTTTTAGTAATAGTAAACATGGTGGAGTGTGGCACATTATTAGGCTATTATAGGATTTTTTCATGATATCATAGTGCATGTGAATGGTAAATGCAAATGTATGCACATGTCAAGTAATTATTTTTACATTGAGAAACATAATTATATAGGTTGTTACTCCTTAAAAATGTTGCAAGCATATGTGAATCTAGTATAAATAATCTAGATTACATGATTAAATGTTATTCGTATTGGAACATATGTAGTGATTGATCATGCACATGCTATTATTACTAAAACACTATGAGCAATGAAATGCTTGAATATGGATAGTTGTTTTGGGTAGTTGAATAAGTTAATTTACTTTCCTTATGATCATATATCATGCAACCATATCGAGGCTTGCATAATTGTTGCATTTTGAAGATACTTTGGCTACTATGGTCCTAGACTATGATGTGATTGGACTTACTTTATATTGACTATGTTGTAGTGCATAATTTTTGTGTATAGATTTGATTTGAATAATTTGTACTTATAAGACACTATTGCCTAAGGTATGTTGTCTATGATGGGTAATATTTTAAAATTCTCAACTAAATATACAAATGGCTGATGATTGGGACTGGTGTATGTAGAGGTAATTTAGGAACCTTGTTCTTAGTAATGTGTCATTTGATGAGCCTAATTAATATCTAGTTTTATGTTGTTTATTCCATATATTTTAAACATTTTAAGCTTCTTATTTCATATAAATTCTTGAACTTATAAACCTTTTATATCCTTTATGCAATTCAAACCATACTTTGATGAGTGGAAATATGATTATAATATGTTGGTATTTGCATGGATGAATGTGTGAATGCGTATGAATTTTAGTTTAAATCTGCGTTTAATTTCATGATTGTTAATAATATGTATGCTTTGGATGAAAAATAGCTCCTTCTAACTAGAATAGCAACCCAAGACAACTAGAGGACTCAATCCACAACCAAAGGATTTCAAGCCGATGGGAGGGGAGATTGTAGAATAACTGGGCATGTGGCAGTTGCAAAGAATGATGAAGGTGATAATTGAAGTGGTCAATTATGAGTCATTAGAGCATTCAATAAGATGATGAAAGGGTAAATAATTTTGTGATGATCAAGAAATTGATGTCACTATTTGTATAGAGCATGTCTTTGTCATGTCGTTAAAACAAAGCTACAAACCTAGTTGTCTTCTTCTATCTTTTTTAGTTATATTTTTTGTTGCAAAGATTGTCTCTACTTATTTTGAAAGAGAGTGGACACATTCATTTATTTTCAGTTTTCAATCCTTATGCAAACAAACCTCCTCCCGAACCTATATGGTTGGATCGGTGGTTGAGGAGAAAATCTAGTTAGAGGATATGTTTTGATAGTTTTCTGTTTCATATAAAAACAATATCTTTGTTATTTTATATTATTTACTCATGAATAAGAAATATATGAACATTCTTGTTAGATTGTAGAGTTCAGTTACACAAAATAGAGATGTTTTAGTTTACTATTATGTTCAGTTGATTCAAGTAGAACAACTTTGGTTTATCCTATGGGTACAACAACTTGAACAAAGGCCACTCAAGGTATTATTCACCCACCTTAATTTTTGTTGTTAAATTTGATATAAATTGCATTATTACATCCATTTAAAATTGGATTCTTCTTTTACATGTACATGAATGATACCTTGTCTTATGATTAGTATTCTGTACTGAGTCCCTAAGTCATCCTCCAGAGTGAGTTAGGTAGTTAGGAGTCAGAACTAGGAGTGTTAGTGAAGTTGTAGAGTCCAGGTTTATCAATTAACTGTTTCATTGTTAAGCCGAAGGTACTCAAAACATTAGTAAAAAATTTCCCCTATTTTGTAGTTTATACTTTATTTCCTTTTTCCAACCTTAACTATTTTCTTGCACATGTGTAAACCACCTATACTTGATGATATAGGCCTTGTAGAGTATATGAATGCACATACACTGCCAACATCATCAAAATCTTATGAAGACCTTGTTGATAATTAAATGAAGCCTTTGCAAGGGTTTAGTGACTGTTCAGCTAGGAACCCTTCGTCTGAATTGTGTGTCTAACACCAAGTTGACTAGACATTAGTGAGGTCTTACATTTTTGGCGTCGTTGTCAGGGATGGTGCTACATTCACGATTCCCTTGTGTAATTTCAAGGCTTTCATAGTTAAAACTTTTCTTTCAAGCATTAGGCTAATTACGTTTTAAGTATCAATATTAAAACACTTTAATAGCAATGTGTAGGAGTCATTGATCTAAAGAGTCACAACTATATTGTATGTAGAGGTAGCGAGACACTCTGAGAATATTTATCCCTTCAACACACAAAAGTTTGGAGGATACTAGTGAACATAGTGAATAAAGCGAGGGTATTACTGAAGAAGAATCTTGCCTAACACCAATATCCACACCAGACATAGAGGAGACTTCCCACACAAAAATCATCACCATGGGTGATGTTGCAGTGGAAGACCCACTAGAGCATGCAACCTTTGAGTTCCCTATTGTCAACCAGGAGAGAGAAAATGCATTGAAGAACATACCTCCTTCAACATTACTTGTCTTTTATGGGTTGGTAATGAAGGACCCAAATACATTCCTGTTTGAGTTTGATGTGTTATGTAGAAGTTATGATTATACTACAAATGCACATAGGCTAAAACTGTTTCCAACAACCTTGAAGGATGTTGCTTTGAGATGGTTCATGGGTTTAGGAAGAGATATTGTTCCTAATTGGAATTCCATAAAGATAAAGTTTCTAGAGAAGTACCAAGACTACTGTAGAGGAATAAATAGAAAGAGAGATGGCATCTTTAAGATTTCACAAAAGGAGGATGAATCTTTGGAAGACTACATGGAAAGGTTCCAGTTTTGCCTTAAGAAATCCCACCAAAACAAACTCTCTAACGAGTCTTTAAAGCTAATATTCTTGAGGGGGATGAGTGAGGATTGTATGGATTGTATGGATTCACTTAACCTCATTGGGGTAGGAGATATATATCAAGCACCATTTGAGAAAATTTGCAAGGCATGCAAGAACTATTCAAGGTCTTTGACTTATGGTTAGCATAACCCTTAATTAAGTCATATAAATTTATATAGCCTTATATAAGTGTTACCTAAATTTTGGCCCTCGCCCTCAAAATTGACATCCCCATTCAAATGTTTGATTGTCTATAAGCCAGGCAGTGCTTTATGAGGTGTTGCTAACCTAGGTGATGATTTCACTAGTTCCTCTAACTCTCCTTTTTACCACCCTTCATTAATTTGTTCTTTATTTTCTCATGGGTGATGCGTTGCAATATTGGTGCAACTTACCGAACACTTTAAGACCTTGATTTGGACGCCAACTGTCTGCACTTGAGGTTCATGAACTAGCCCAAAAGATTGCCAACAAAAAAGTTTTGAAATTTTCAAGTTTGAGCGAAGGTTTGGAAGGTTTTTAAAACCATCAATAGTGTTTTTCCTAGTTTCGTGAACTCCCCGTTTTATCGCCTCAAGAGCATTTTTCAAAAGAAAATAAAGGAAAGACAATGCAGTTTGTTTTATTAAGATGCATTCCAATTTTAAAAGACAAACCCATTGACGTAGAAATAAATACAAATATATGCCATCAAAGACACATCAAATGGAATTAAAAGAAAGAATTGCTCAGAAAGAGTGCAAACACTAGAATATCAAAATGCTATAATTTTATTATATATCGATGAAATTACAAAATGTGTTGTTCAATTACAAAATTAGGGGTATAAAAAATTTATTTAGGCACACAAGAAAAACATGAGCATGCAGATTCCTTCAACCACCACCTGGAGATGCTCTATCTAGGCCAGTGACAACATATTTTCGTGGGATTGCAGGAATTGGGCAAACAACCCCATGTCATTCCTCACCAGCCTTGCATGGAGAAGGGTCACGACTTCCTCAGTGGCTTTATTTTGAGTCATAGTCACAATGTAGATGGTGTTGCCAACCAGTCTACTCTATGGATAGTTGCTAAGATTGGTGATAGCTACATTAAATCTATGATGAAACTCAGGCCTAACCAGGCACTCTACTGCTCTCATCCCCTAGTCTCAATGACCAGAGGTACAAATGATAATATACATAAAACACTCGAGGAGTGTAGCATTGTGTACATGTACTTGATTCAGGAATGCCTCTCCCAGTATACTATGCAACACCTCCTATTCTACCTTGATCTAGACGATGAAGACTTCTCTCAGTTGGTCGAACAATCACCTGAAGAGGGGACTGTACTTAATCTCCTCAATGACAATGAAGTCATTCATGGACACTTCATCACTTTGAGCACTCGCCATGTTGGATACTTCTGGATAATGAAGTGTGGTAGTGCCTGTTGAATTTATAGGAAGTTGGCAAGACATTTGAGCTAAAGATTGCTCAGATGATAGGATGACAATATAATCAAAATTAACTATTGATGTGACCATGATTTAATTTATATTCCCCATTGATATTTCAGTTGGATAGTTTGCACATGCGATTCTATTGCACCCCTAAGATAACTATTTAATGCTTGGTTTGTGAAGCATGCTAACTGCACAAGAATTGATAGCCATGGGGTAGAAATTAATGCAAGAAATGTTCAGTTACCGCCTAAAATCGTATCATTGGTGATGTAATCATTCCAACCATTCATTATTTCTTGTTTATTAGTTTTCAAGATGGATAGTTAAACGAAAAGAAAACATTGCTATGTTTAGAAACTGATTTGTAACCGTCAAAGAAAGGAGAAGGACCCCTATATCTAGGTGGAGAACTATTCAATGAATGTCCAATTCTTGAAGATTGCACTATGTTGTAATCGAGGGAGGAACATTTATTCTATTTTGAATTTAGTTCATGTTGTAATCACTCATAATCTATGAGTTGTGAGTCTTGTATGTAATGCTAATCATACTGATGTATGTGTCATGTGCATAATTAGAGTGCATTTTTTGTGAAAAATATTCTCTCTGCATTAAATTCATTTATTGCATTTGTGAAGCTTTTCTATTTTCATTACATTGGTCATTCGTCATTTCAATCTGTGTGCTAGTTGATTAATGACTCTTTTAAGGTTTACTTCGCATTAGCATCATTCTTATGAGTTGATGTTTGTCACCTTTATTGCTTTCTGGTTAAAAGAATATTGATTATCAATTAAATCATACGAGGGATCTATACCTCTAAAATTTAGAGGAAAGTCACAAATGCAATTGTGACATTTCCAGATTTGTTAGTGACTTGGCCCTAATGCATTACAGGCTATAGAGTTAATGATTCAAGTTATATTTCTAAAAGGCCAATCCATTCACTAACAAATTTTTGGCGACTCCATTGGGGTAGAATGGATTGTAATCCCTGATAAGATGCCATCATGTCATGCAACAAGATGGTACTTCCCCATAATGATGTATTTCTTGTACTTCAACTTGACTTAGATTGGATATAGGCAGAGTAGGAGGATATCATATCACAATTAAATACACTTGCTTGGAGTTACAAAAGGAGTGCGACAAATTATATGCAAGCCAATTTTGTCTTGGAAGAAGAAGAAGAGCATACCCAACGTCCACCTAGACCCTTGATTGAATGCCCTCCAAGGTTGGTCTTTGAATATTAGGACGATCTACCCTGTCATCCCAATTAAAACCCAAATCAACATCCTAATCAGCCACAAAACCCCCCTCCAACTCATCCACCATCTAGGAATCGACCTAGTGTTACCCACCCCCTTTTACTCCTTTAGGAGTTGGCGACTTTGAATACCTATGGCTTCAATTCCCTAGGGTAACTATATTGGACCTTTCACCCTATCACAATGCAATGACTTGCCACATGGCTCTAGAAAAACATTCCCCGAATTATCTAGTAAAGGCACACAAGATCTAGAGGAACATGTTCAAGCCATGACTGGAGTAAGTGGAATTATGCGAGTTCAAGAAGAATATGTTTTCGTAAGGTTGTTTGTTAATGAAAAATCAGACGAATGGTTTAGAGGACTGGAGAAAGGTTGTGTAACTGGTTGGAATATCCTTCAAAAAAAAAATCTCCAACATTTTAAAGGTCCTCTCGATGTTGCTGCCTTATTACGATAGTTCTTTCGGATTGTGAAAGAAAGGAAAGAGCCTATGAGGGATTTTGTTTATCATTTCAATCAATCACTTCAACAGATTCCTACACTAGAACAATCAAGCAAGATAATTTAGTTTCACATTTTCACTTCCATGCTTGATTTTGACGTCCAACTCATGTTAAAAAGGTATAAATTTATGAAATCGAGCAAGCTTAGCTTGAAGTAGTAAATATTGAAAACGATTTGATTGTAGTGGGAAAATGGAAGCAATATGACACTAATACGTTTGTCGTTGCTTACTCATTTCCCATTTGCAGATTCTCTGGGTCCTCAAAAGTTACTAATCAACCTCATCCTACTACTAAAATTATGAACTTGACAATATTGGATGGCATACAACCCCTACATGAAAGGAACGAGGATGAAAGGAAGGAAAGCCAATGTTGGTATTCCTAGGCATACAATTTAAACACTTCAATTGAAACAAAAGATGACCTCAGCTCATAAAGTGATGATGAAAACTTTTCACCACAAAGAAGGTATGCCCTCACATTCTAGTTTCCTTCCCTCCCTAAGGATAATTCACTTCCTTGTAGCTCTACCAGAGAAGATCAAATGTCAGACTCTCTTTTCATTCCATAATACGAGGCCTTTACCTTTGAAAATATTGCTGATGAAATTGCATGTGCAATTGAGAAGGATAATGAAGGTCCTTCAAGTGGAAATTCTAAGGGTGGGGTAAAGTGGTTGATCAGTTCAAATCCTTTCGATGAATCTTTTGAAATTCATGATAATCTTATTTTTGAAGATCCAAATTTTGATCCATTAGAATTGTCAACAAAAGAGGTTACTCATTTTTCAATCGATAGTAAAGGGGAAGATACTGCCAAAATGAAGTATCAAAACACTATAGAGTCACAAGGTAGTTATGATGATAGAATAAATGCTTGCAAAGAAGAAAGTTACGTTGTTGCAAATGGTGTAAGAGATTCAAATTTTTTACAAGGGAGAGATTATTTAGATGATTAAATCTCAGGAAGAAGCCAAAAAAATTATGGATGTTTCAATGCGAGACTATTCACATTAGGAGGAGGTCTATGACAAAAACTGGTTATTTGGGGACATTAAAATTGTTGGATTCCTCTACTACAACACCCATGTTTGGGTAATTCTAATCTCTACCTTACTTCAAAGGTTGCATGCAATGATGAGCCTTTTCAAGTCAGGATCATTCTTTTCTTAGCTTTCCAATGGTTTCGTGTGAGTGTTCCTCTCTCTCTCTCTCCTTGGTAGGTTTCATCCTACCTTGTACATAGTTGCTTTTGGTGTGTTTGCTTGGGTTTTGGTTTTTGTTCCTCCTCTTTGCTCAACTCTATGCCCAATGGATGTAGGATTGGTCATAATACCTTTGGGCCCCTTGCTACATCTTTTTCAGTCCTTGTCCCCAGTTAGAGCCACTGTTACTTGAATTTTGGTCCTTGCCCTAAAAATTGACATCCCCATTCAAATTTTTGGTTAAGTCTATAAGTCGGGCGATGTTTTATGAGGTGTTGCTAACCTGGGTAGTGATTTCACCAGTTCCTCTAACTCCCCTTTTTACCACCCTTCGTTAATCTGTTATTTATTTTCTCATGGGCTATGAGTTGCAGTATTGGTGTATCTTCTCGAACACTCTAAGTCCTTGATTTGATTGTCGATGATTCGTACTCGAGGTTCATGAACTAAGCCAAAAGATCGCCAGTGAAATTTTTTTCAAGTTTTCAAGTTTGAGCAGGGGTTTGGAAGGTTTTCAAAACCATCGGCAATGTTTTTCCTAGTTTCATGAACTCCCCGTTTTACCGCCTCAAGAGAATTTTTCAAAAGAAATTAAAGGAACAACAGTGTAGTCTGTTATATTAAGATGCATTCCAGTTTTAAAAGACAAACCCATTGATGCAGAAATAAATACAAATATATGTCATCAAAGACACAAAAAATGGAATTAAAAGAAAGAATTGCTCATAAAGAGTGCAAACACTAGAATATTAAAACACTGTAATTTTATTATATATCGATGGAATTACAAAATGTGTTGTTTAATTACAAAATTGGGGGTATCAAGAATTGGGAAAACAACCCCATTTCATTCCTCACTAGCCTTGCACGGAGAAGGTCACAACTTCCTTAGTGGCTTCATTTTGAGTCACAGTCGCAATACATATGGCGTCACCAACCAGCCCACTCCATGGATAGTTGTTGAGACTAACAATGGCTACATTAACTCTATGATGGAGCTTAGGCCTAACCAGGTGCTCTGCGGCTCTCATCCCCCAGTCTCGATGACCAGAGGTATGAATGACAGTATACATAAAATGCTCGAGGAGCGTAGCATTGTGTACATGCACTTGATTTAGGAATGCCTCTCCCAGTATACTATGTAACACCTCCTCTTCTATCTCACTTTGGATGATGAAGACTTCGCTCAACTGTTCGGACAATCACCTGAAGAGGGGATTGCACTCAATCTCCTCAAAGACAATGAATTCATTCATGGACACTCTATCACTCTGAGCACTCGCCATGTTGGATACTTCTAGATGATGAAGTGTGGTAGTGCCTATTGAATTTATAGAAAGTTGGCAAGACATTTGAGCTGATGAATTGGAAGCATTGAGGTTTGAACATCTTTTTGCCTTAATTTTTTTCATGAGCAACATACTTCATATGTGCTAAGAAAGAAAGAAAATATAAAGTTATTATAGATGATTATCACATATCTACTATGTTTTCAAAATATAATCAAGCTAGACGTGTTCTAGAGGGGTTATCCCACAATGCTGGTTTACAATTTCTGTGAGATACTGATTTTTGTTGAAATCACATATTTTTAGAAAATATAATGATTTAATCCTTACAAAGTTCCATTTGAAGGATTCCAATTGAAAAGGGTTTGATCAAACCACCTTAGATCAAACCCCCTTGGATAGAACCCCGCTAGTTTTAAACCATACCTATAACGTAGTCTCCTTTACACCTATCAAAATACTGATAAAAAACCACTTTTGATTTACCTTTTGGGGGATCAAATGAGTTCATTAGAAATTTACTTTTTGTAAGTATGTAGTCCTTATTATAAGCTTCTCAAAAAGTATAATTTTAAATAAATTTAATTTTATTATTATATTTATTTTTTATTTCTTGTGAATGTAGGTTTTTCACCGAAAATCAAGCTCTTTGTTCTGCACATGTGGAAAAATAACAGATTATCAATTTTTTTTTTGAAAAATATCAGTGCACTTGATATTGAAATTCTTGATCCAACAAAAAGAAAAAATTGAATTTCGATACATACAAAAAAAGTTATGTTGTATACAGTCTGCTTATGTTTGAGTTGTAATTGGTTTGACTTTGAAACTTGATTAAGGAAAAAATATTCAATAAAACACTATGAATCCAAATGAAAGCACTAGATATCATAGTTACAAATCTAAATTCAAAAAAAAAAAAAAAATTATCCTTCATGGAAAAAATGTTATGTTGTATACGGTAAGCACCACTCCTTAAAAATGGTGTTTACTGAAAAACTAGTTTTCAAAGGAGATGGAAAAGAAGTGCAATTTGATTCCAAAAAAAATCAAAAAAATATATTTAAAATCTATAGACAAAATGTCACAAATCACTAGTTTTCATCATCTTTAAATTCCTCACGGTTTAACTGCTATAGGTGCTTGGAAGTGAAGATTTAGATAGAAAAAATCAGTTCAGTGTCCAGTTTGGCCAAAAATTGTAAACTAGTATTGTGGAATCACCCAAAGAAAGAAAAATAAAGTTTAGAATCTACAAGAAAATAATCCTTGAAGAAAAGAAACATATTGGTTAAATAAAATTCAAATTAGAAGTTGTCGCTCTCTAGGATATTTATCAAGAGAACCATAATACATGGTGATAGATGGCCTACACTACACAAAAACTTCTTGTGTTAAGTATAATGACATTGAAATTAATAATTGTGATGATAATGATATTCCTATAGAAAAAGCATATTAAATCCAATAGGGTGAGATCTTTTGTTCATCTTCCATGCTTTATACTTCATTATATTTTCCATGTTCTTAGTTAGCATGTGAAAAATGTAAATACATATTTAACTTGATGCATGTTGATACAAATGACTATGAACATTTGATTTTGGTGTGATCCTAACCACAGGGTTGTATTAGATTGTCTAGTCATGCAACTAAGACAAACATAGTCCATAAAAGAACATTCACTATAAAACTTAATACATTTTATTCATTACATCAAAGGAGTATTTCAACATATATTCATTTTCATTCATACATGCCTCTTTCCATTGGAATTGGTATTCAACCTTACATGAACAAAACTAGAAGTTTTTCCAAACACTTATGTTGAAACCCTCTATAATCCTTAACTCCTATAAAAATTGTCTAGAAGAAGTCATTTTCTCAAAGAAATAAATCCCAATTTAATGCTAAATTTATAGAATTTGATGGCCACTCCATGTTCTAGAGTGATGAGGCATGTGCCAATTCCTTATTGGCCTCAGGGATATGTATGTAGGTTGATAAAACCATTTCTGACACTTTTGTCACCTTTATGATAGTTGTGAAAATCTTAGGGGGTTCTGCCATAGACACTCATACAAAGAAATAAAGGCCATTAGGATGTTGCAGAGATGCAAGGGTCATCAAGATATATCCCTTCCCTATATGAATCTCCACCATTTACTAAGCATGCAAGGAAATAAGGACCATTGGTATCTTGCAAAGATTCAAGAGGTGCCGAGACAATTGCAAGGTAATCAAGGGGATTTGGATCAGGGAAAGGGTTCCACGACGTCAGGTTTTGTAGGGGATCATGGACCATTAGGATGGATCCAACAACAAGAACAATTTCTACCTTAGGTGATTGTGGGGGAAAATGAGGGGCATAGGGTAATGCAAAAATTTGAGGTTTATTAGTATTTATAGAGATGTGAGGTGGATTTAGATATATTTGGTAGTACAACGAAGTTCCACATGAAACACCCTTGGCCGATGATTCCGAGAAATGAGGTTCATGTGGAATGTTGCAGGGATTCAAGGGGTAATCCAGATATGTTCTAAATTTGTGCAAAATCTAGATGTAGGCTAAATCTCTACAACTCCATAATTTGCTCCATTTTTATCATATATTCCCCAAACTTGAAATGTGGCTACCCTTTTGGTTTTTCTTCAAGATAAGTATGAATCCTTAGGAATTCTTTGAAATTTTGATCATATACTCTTGCAAAAAATAATAACAACAAAAAATAGATAAACTTTGCTTGGTTGATGTAGGATGGCAAGTGACCCTAGATGCTCTTGCAACAAATTTTGTTTCATCCTACTTCTTTTGTTTCTGTGTATTTTTGTTATGGATTTGGAATGATGCAAAGTTATGTAGTTCTTTGTAAACACGTTGACCATATTGATAAAAAATATAGCTTATTTTTTGTAATTTTCCTAACATGTATTTTAACAAAACTTATATATATATATAGATTTTATTTCAATTTAACACATGAACACACGAAGATGCTCCAATATATTGATATATCAATTAAAACTCACTACAACATGATCTAGAATGATAAACAAGATTACCACAAATCAACATGCAAAATTATTGTCTTTGTTACAAAATCCTTTGAAGTGCAGATGCAATCCCGAATGAGAATGCCCTCAGGAACCAAAGGGTTTTTGTCCTTTGATCCCAGTGAACATCGGGTTTTCTTCCAATGAACAAAAATCCTATGGGTTTTCATCCATGGAAGGAATTAGAACACAAGTGTCCCAAAATATAAAAAACGACATAATAATTCGATGCCTTTACATTAATTGGTTTCCCTACATTTATATGCTAACATTCCCCTTTGAGGAATAGGTTGGCCTTGAGCCCAATTGGCGCCAAAGCCCATAATTGAATTCCCAACATGCTACATTAGGTCGGTCTTAAGACCAATGCATATTCCTTGGGATAAGCATTCCTTCTTGCGGACCCATCCACACACTTGCCTTGCTCATTCCAGCTTCCTAAAAAATTCACCATTACTTCCGCATGATCCCATAATGTCTTTATGCTTCAAGCTTGTGGACATGGGTGCCAGTTGACTAGCAGAGTCATCTTCTGTTAGGGATATCTTTCTGATGCCCAATCCTCCCTTTTGGATTTTTCGATATGATGTGCAATTGCCATCATAGGTGCTATGTTCTGAGCCGCACACGTGAACATGCTTTTGCAGAGGAATGTAGAAGGATTCCTGGAATCGACTTTGTTCCGAAAAAGTGATCCTAAATTGGCAATCTTCTGATGGCGATATCTTCCTGGTAGGTGATCCTTTTCCCATGAGCTCCAAATATGTTGTGGAGCCTTCACTACAGATGCTATGTCCCAAATCGCAAACTAAGATGAGCTCTTGAAGAGGAATACAGTAGAATTCCCAGATTTCACTTTGCAACCGTCTTTCCGAAAAAAGGGACATGCCATTTTTCTTTTGGTCTTATGTTATTGACCTTTTTGATGGAACCACACTTGTTTTTCATATTTTCTTTTATCTTTTGATATTGTTCAAGGCCTTTTGCATGTGCCTTGATTCCTATTCTTCTTATTCTCGTGTCATCTTCTATATATTCATCATTTATTTTTTGCACATGCCTTGATTATAGGTTGATATTAAGAACACGAGGCCAAAAGACATAACTTGTGGATTAGATGAGAAAGGGGTGGTAGGTCTATAACTAGATAACATAGTTCTAATATATTTGACTTACAATTAATGGTACAATTTTAATATACACACCATGATGTTGTGGATATATCATGATAAATGTGTGGGTTGTTAACAGCTAAGTTTATCTTTTCTATCAAATTTCTACAATCATTTGAAATTCATACCAGTGCTTATACGTGTTTGGTTTGATTTAATTTTTTTTAAGATTTGAAATTTGTATGTTTTTTTAATTTTTTGTAAATATAATTAGGTTACATAGATATTTGTATCTTTGTTTTTATATAGTGAATTATAATATTATGAGGGAGTTTAAATTTAAACCAGAAGTTGTGTTTCAGTGAAGCTGTCACGAATAAAAAGATTTAGTGTACCAAAATAATCCAAAAATCGAGCTTAACTTAACTACATCTCTAAAAAAATAATCAACCAAAAAACATACAAAATATTTACAAAAATATAACCAACCAATCTACCTCAAATTATAGTTTTAAAGTTTTTATATTACTCATACATATTATAAAATAACCTTTATTCAATTGAATAAGAGCTGAGTAAGGTAACACCAGATAATGAAGATAAACAGCACCAATTACAGTAGTAGAACAAAAGCATAACAAAGAAATAATAAACCACCTCAAGAATTCTTTTTCTAATATCAGTACATCTGTATTCATTTGATCAGTCATCTCATTAACTGTGTAGAATATATCTCTGAATATATAAAAAACTGTTAAAAGAACTGAAATATGCCTTTTTATCACTGTATTACAATCCCTCTGTACAACATACTCTTTCTCAAAACTAAAAGCAAAAGATTACTTCAAAACAGGGCAGCTTAAAACAAATCTGATATATTTAAGTTCTAACAGTAGATTGAACAGAGAGAATTGTGCACCTTGTTTTTTATTTGAATCTGCTCAATTTCTTTTCGTTTGTCCAAATCGGCAATGTAGCGAAATCTCCTTTTGCTATTCTTGACTACAGAGCAGAGTTTTCGCCATCTCTGAAGAGCAGCCTCGCTCGAATGCTTTGCCTCCACTCCTCCAAAATTTTCATTCAGATATTTCTCCATTCTTGTGACAGAACAAGTTTGGAATGAAAAGGGTTGTTTCTGTAATCCTTTTTTTCTTTTTCTTCTTCTTCATTGCGTATTGTAAACTTCCTGGTGTTGTGGTCATCCTCCACCATGTTCTGCGAAGCTTCAGGGAGCAGAACATTCCAAAGTTTCAAGACCATTCTTGAAGTTTTGGAGGATATGTCAGGGGCCGTTTGCAATACGGAGACGCGTATACAGATCGACGGTGGAGGCTTTCTCCATATATGTGGGAATGAATCCAAAGAGTTGATATCCATCGGACAAAGTCTAGTCAACTCCGTGTACATTATTGGAATATTCTGAGGAAATTAAGTATTACTTATCATAAATATATAATAATATAGTGATTAAAGTACTTAATATCTCAATTAGTTTAGATAAAGGAGTTAGAGTGTAGATATATGTATGAAACTCTAAGAATTAAAGTAAATGTGTATTTTAAAGTGTTATTAGAGGAAGACTCAATTGATTCAGAAAGAAAATAGATGGCTAGAATCTAAATTCGAATATAGAATTAGAATGCTATGATGAATGTATTATGTGAAAATTGGGATTATGTGAATATAGAATTAGAATGTTATGATGAATGTATTATGTGAAAATTGGGATTCTGTAGAGACCTAGATTGAGGTTGCTAGGCTGACCTTAATCATCTTGAGGACAACCTTGACCTTCAAGAGGGTGACTTCTTGATGTTTAAATCTTTAGAATGCCAATACTTGTAGAGAATGTAGGTACAAAAAATAGAAGATTTAATGGTGTTGAGAAAATCCACTAGGTCTTGTTCTGGTAATGGGGAATCCTTGAGACTTCCTCTATTGCAATCAAGAGCCATCGATCAATTTAATAATATTGTGAAAATTTGGAAGACACAACAAGAATGCATGTGTAAGTAGTTGACTAAGTGCAATTGAATTGTAATGAACATTTGAGATAATGATGCAATGAATTTCTAAGACTAAAGTGCAATATATACTTGAGTATAAGAATAAGAGTTTCGATATTGCTAAAACAAGATCTAACATAGTAGATGTGTAATTGATTGAAAAAAGAGATATAAAATAGGTATTGTATGATTCTCATGTATCTATGTTGATGATCTTGGGATTTAGATGGATGACAATGATTTCTCTTGATCATGAAAATGACCTATGGGTGATGTACTAGGTGCACAAATTTAATTTTTTAGTGTAAATGCCAATGAGCGACACTAAATATTAGGCCAAGTCAACTTGAAAGTACAATAAAATTTGAATTTGTGTTTGAGATGGTTAAGGTTGTAATGGAAACCTTGACTTGGGCAAAGAAATTACATGAAGGTAACCGAGAGTGGTCTAAATACACAGTTTTTTGTATTTTTCGAGCAATAAACAAAACATGGAGTCAATGAGTGTGTCAAATAAGTGGTAAACCAAACAAAGTCATGTGCTAGAACTATGTAGTTAGGAGCTACATGTGAAGTAGTTTAAAATAAGAGGGGAAATCATAATGGTATGCACTTTTTCCTTCTAAAAATATAAAGATATAAAGTTGATCCATAAATAATAGATTAATTCATGTTTATTTGGTAAACCTATATGTCATTATATGATTTGTTATTGTTATATGTGATTTATTAGTACTTTATATAGATAAATACTTATTTTAAAAGACATAGATCTAATAGTTTTTACATAGAAATTATCATTTGATGTCTTATAACCTCATAAATAATAGATCAATTAAGCTATTGGTAATCATTTTTTATTATTGATGACTACACATAGACCTTATCATTGTCCTAAAATAGATTTGAAAACAACACCTTTGGTGCTAGAACTATGATTGTTGATACATTAGACTCACATCTATGTATATGGAAAATAAATTCACCCTATATCCAAACACTTCTATGTCTAACCCTTGTTAAATTGAACTTGGAAAAGGACCCAAATTAAAATAAAGGCTTAGACCTAAGTAACCTAGACTCAAAAATGAAATAGTTGATAAGTGATACAAGAGCATCTTAGGCATAACACAATCTTTTATTAGTAAAAGTATTTTATTCTTTTCTAGTGTGTCACACAAGCTTAGCTTTAGTGTACATGTATTCTTAGCTAGGTGTTCCAAAATATAAAAAAGCATGTAGATCTTATGTGTTTCAAGTGTTATAAATTCAAAATAGTATACCTAAGAATTACATGTTTTTTTGTGACTTAACCTAAAGCTATCAAACCAAAATAGATTATTGACACAAAATAGGATATGATAAACTATTTTAGATCAAATGATGAACTGGATTAATACAAAAGAGAAATAAAAAATGTAAACTAAGGATACATAAGAGAGAAGGAGAAGGATGTTAATATAATGAAAAAAAAATTTGCACTCCTAATGCATAATTTCTTTCATGTATCCATACATATTAGAGAGGGTACATGGATGACCTATTAGGTGAATGCGAGATGAGATTGTTTAATTATTCTCCTCATTTTCCGGTTCATTCAATTTTATTGTATTTTGTTTATTAGTGTTGAACGCACAAGACAACTAAGAGGGGGGTGAATCAATTGTACCTTAAAACTTCAAAACCCTCACAAATATTTAGATCCACATTAATCCAAGTAACCCTTAATTTGTTATAATGATTTAGCATGAAAGGAAAATAATAGAAACTGAAACAAATCAACACAATGCACAAAAGAACACCAAATTTACGTGGAAAATCAAAGATGGGAAAAACCACGGTGAGGGTTAGCTCACAATATAAAGTAATATCAACACCGAATACAATAGGGCTCACTGCCCAAGAGAAAGAAAGGCTTACTACCAGAATAGAAAAGGAGATAAAGAAGAGTGTTACAATGAGAAGTCCATCTCAAAGAAACAAAAAAATCCACCACAATATCATCAACACCTTCAAAATATTTTTGAGGAATTGTAGACACCTTTTGCTCATTGCATTCAGTAATCTAATACATGAAAGCTTGCACTGCACTTTACGAATTTGAACCCTACAACTCTGCAATTTGCATTACATGCATCACATTAATCTCTCTTCACATTCTCCAAGGTCGGCTATGCACCTCAACTGTGCAAATTCAAATTAGGTTGGCACCAAAACATTTTCATAGTGGAAAGGAATGAAGGTAAACCACAAAACACTTTAGCTAGGACCTAAATCCACTCATACATGTCATGCCACACTTCCACAAATTTTGCAAGTAGTGTAAACACCCAAGGTCAACCGAACCTATGTTATCACCATTAAATTTTGAAGTACATGCTTCCTTTGATCAATAGCAACTCATAGAAAAAAAATTTCACTTGAACACAATCTTGAATATTCCACAAACACCCTAAAATCCAACAAACTCCTTCGCAATGACTTTCACCTGAAGAATGTATAAACCCAATACACTCAAACAACTCAACCATACACTATAACTTAAGAAACCGACTTCCAAAGAACCAAACCATGAAAAAATTGAACTGAAGAAATATACAAACACTATCAGCATGCCTTAAGATTCGTAAGACCTAAAACCAAACTGCAAAGAAATGCGGAGCAAAAAAATTTCTACCAGAAACCTCTGCAATACACAATTCACACATTGGTGAACACAAATTCCTCTACAAAACAATCTAGCACACCAAATTTTGAATACTCCACCTTTGAACATCTCTGATCAACATATTTGAAATGTACAAGTAGATCTTCAACCTAGAAGAACTGTGGAGCAACACTAGAACACTACTCTTCAACCTAAAACACACTACAACTCACTGTTTCCTCTTTTTATCAAATTTTATCAAAATCACTTGGAAACCAAGCACCAAAGACACATCCTCGTCATCTTCATTACTTATTCAACACTACAGAACCAGCTGCAACCTAGCAACTCAACCATACATCCATAGACAGAGTCTTATCAAAGCAACACTAGAGGTTGACACTAGTAGCTTACTAATGACAACATAATGCAACTAATTAAATTATCCTCATCAATGACAATACCAACTCAATACCAACTGCACATCCTCTTGCAACAACCTTTTTCTCGTACAATTGATACCAATGGCAACATAATCTTGTTGACATCAATGAAAACACCAACTTCTCATACTTACAACAATCTCCCCCTTTGTCATTGATGACAACACATGATGTGAAAAACCATCAACAACAAACACAACTTTGCTCCATACCTATTTCATTTTCTCTTTTCTCCTAGATGACTTTCTCTTTTTATCTTACTCACTCTCCCCCTTTCAACTTAGCTTTTTTCAAATGCACTTTATTCAACCCCCTTGATTTTTAACATTATTCTCTCTCCCTTTGACATCAATGGAAAAAGACAAAAGATTTGTATTACTTATGTTTCTGCTTTGAAATCAATCAAAATTCTCACAACTGATTTGCATCTGTCTTTCCTTTACTTCTCAGTATACTCCCACTTAGGAGCACACACCATACTACACTAATCAACAACTACTGGATAATGACAACACCCACTCTCACTGACTGCAACAACCAATAGTGCCACTACCTACTCCCCCTAAGAGGTATCCACCAACATCAGTCCAAACCAAAGAATGAATCTTGAAATCCACTAGACTGACGCATCTCCTTATGCATCTAGTTCAAAGGAAGAGGGGCAATAACCCCCAACTTCTCCTGAAGATACTCAAATGTATCCTTAGGAATAGCCTTAGTGAATATATCAACAACTTGATCCTTTGTAGGTACATACTCAATCTTTACTCCATTATCTACAACCTTCTCTCTCCAAAAGTGATACTAGATTTAGATATGTTTTGTCCTTGAATGCATTAATAGATTCTTTGGAATATTGATAGCACTTGTATTATCATAGAAGATATAAATTGGTTCATCATATACCACCCTGATATTCTTTAATATTTTCCTCATCCATAACACTTGTGTGTAGCAAGATGTTGCTACAATGTATTCTGCGTTTGCAATAGATAGAGATAGTGAATCTTGTTTCTTGCTTAGCCATGACACCAATTTGCATCCAAGAAAGAATGCATCACCACTTGTACTTTTTTTGTCATCCACACAACCAACCCAATTTGCATCTATGTAAGCACTCAGAGTAAAATCAATATCCTTTGGATACTAGAGGACATAATGGGTGCTTCAGCTATTTGTTGTTTGAGGGTGTCAAAAGATTGATGGAATTGTTCTGTCCATGTGATTGTCTTATTGGTCTTCTTTCTAAGAATTTCTTCTAGGGGGCGACATATACTTTAATTAATTTCCAATAGTATCCAATGTAACCTAAGAATGTTTTAACTTCTAGGGTTGTTTTGGGTGGAGGGAGTTTTAGGATTAGAGCTGATTTCATCGGGTCAATCATTAATTCTTATTTACAGATAATATGACCTATCAGTGTGCTAAAAGGTACCCCAAAAATACATTTCTTGAGGTTTAATAAAATTTGCATACTCTTACATTTCTCCAACATAGTCCGGAGGGCCTGAATGTGATTCTTGACTAGCTCATATATGGTCCAATCATCTAGGTAAACTTCTAATAAATCATGGATGAGTTATTTGAATGTATTGACCATGATCCTATTGAAGAAAATTGGTGTGTTTTTAAGGAAAAATGGCATGACAATATACATAAATTATCTACATTTTGTGGCAAGTGTTGCTTTGGGTTGGTCCTCCTCTCAAATATGCACTTGGTGATATTCAAAGAACCCATCAATAAATGAAATTATTTCTATGCTAGCTATGGATTCTAGTATTTCTTCAGTAAATGGGGTAGGAAATGGGTTGTGAATGCATGTGTTTTTTAGTTCCCAAAAATCCACGCATATTCGAATATCTTTGATCTTATTATTCTATACCATCATTGGGTTGATCCATTCAGTGTCTTCAATTGGTTTAATAATACTCACCACTAGCATCTTATCTTTTTCTACCTTGAATTTTTCCTTCATTTTGGGGTTAAGACAATAAGGCCTTTTCCATTGAGGTTTAATGCCTACCTTTAACTATATATTCATTACCTCGGCTTCGAGTTTTATACCTTTCATTTCACTGAATGTGTGTGGAAATAATTCTTGGTATTTTTTCAATACTTCAGTAATTGCTGCTACTAGTGAATCATCCCAATAGTCTCCAAGTTTAGCTAATTTGGGTTTCCTTCTTGGGCTATATTCTCTTCGTGTAATTAGAGAGTTTGTTTATAGTATTGTGCTTTATGATGTTGGTTTAGTTGTATTTCCCTCTCTCCTTCCACCTTGATTTCTATTTTTGGATCTGATTCATCTTCCTCCTTTTATATATAACAACATTGATTGGATATTAGTGTTGTAGATTTGGCCATCCATTAGATTAAGTTTCCATATGCCTTGGTTTTATCGGGTGGTTTTATTGATTGTTGAGGGATGTATTATAGAACTAGGGTGAATCTAGGGTGAATCTAGGGTGAATATAATTTCTTTGATTTTTCTTAGTGCATTGTAAATGTGTTTATCTTCATCCCAAAAGTAAAATATATGTATGAAATCATTTTGAATTTCTTCCCAATTTCTAGTCTCTGCTCTTCTCTCTTGATTTATGTACTAGGTTTGAACCATTAGTGTTAGTTTTCAATAAAAAAAATTATATTCCCCATCTTTCATCCATGTAATCACACAATTGTGGAGATGGTCTTCGAGGGTTATTGTCCCTTGATATTTTGGGATGGTGGGTTATTCTCCTTCATTTTATAAGTATCATGCTTTTACCAAAATATGAAAGGAAAGACAACCTGGAATAGTAGTTTGGTGTGTGTTCCACTAGCATGCAATATTGAACATTAATGTATCTTGTAATGTTGTCATCATTATCTCTTCTTCTTTCAAAATTCTCTCAATTTTTGAGATGTATCTCGTGATTTCACCAATTTTGGAAAATCTGGGTAGTTTAATATGTGACATTGCACATCTGATATTGATCATTTCCAATTTGGTTTCCATATCCTCTAATTATCTGATGGGATAAGTTTGAACCATTAAGACTCGAAAGAATCCATAAACTCTTTTGGATGTTAACTCCAGTTTGTTTTGCATCCAAGCTTCTAGGAATTGATCACTATTTAATCTAGTTCTCCTTCAGTATTTGGATTTTCTTCTTCCTCCCATACAAAGATTTGGATATGGTATATAGGTTTTTGATGTCTTCTTCTTCATTTTATCGTATTACTTCTACATAAGATCTATCTTCTAGTTCTCCCAATGAAATTCGTACAACTCTAGTAGCATCAACAAATGAAATCTCCTCTTTTTGGGAGTCTACTATACCGCAAGTATTCACAAACCATCTTAATCCAAGAAATGACCTGAAAGTACTAAATGTCTCTTTCATCTCAACCACTTCAAAATCAACTAATTGTTTAGTTCCCTTAATGTTTACTTCAACATTCTTCCAAGTTCTTAGGGTTTGCATTCTAGAACCATCAAAGAGACTTATATATTCATTGGTGTTTTTACTAGTTTGGGTCTTCCTAATTTTTCCCATGTAGTAGATGGAATGATATTCAGATCTGCACCCAAATCCACCATAACATATTTTACTTTGAGGTCATTCAATTGGGTAAGTGAAAAAATATGGGAGCCAAAAAAGGGTCTTAAGTGGCCACTTTTTTCTCTTTTTTTTTTTACTTTTTTTTTTCTTCTGAAATTAGGAAATACTGACCTTGGATGAGAAATTAAGGATAGTTACACTCAAAATGTTAAGATGCAACAAAAACAATGTTTCAAGTGCTCCAAGTATTCTTTCTAAACTACTATTTTTTTAAAAAAATGGTATGGATTAAGGGGTTCAAAAGAGGGAGCCACAAAAATTGGTGTTGTTTTTGTCAAAAAAACATAACATAACGACTTTTGTAGCTCCCTCAAAAGCTTAAATTTTTTTTTGTATTTTTAAAATTGATTCAATGAGAAATTAGTTAACAACATGTAGTTTATGCCCATTTTTTTTGATAATTTTTTAATGAATAATTTATTTTTTAAGCAATGTTCAAAGTGGACACATCCTGAAAAATAGAATTTTGGTCGCGTTACCCTTATAAATTTTGAAAACTAATTGAAAATATATATATTTTTAATATGTGTAGAATTTGAATCTAGTTTCTAAAAATTCAATTTATTTTAAATTTCAATGAGCAGTTAATTTATAAAGAAAAAAATACCAAACACTATTTTTTTTCCAAAAAACAGACACACAAACAAAATAACTTAAAGATGAAAGGCTTAACATTGTCAAAATGTGGAAAAAAATTACATCATTAAATATCTAAGAGAGAGCCTAACATTACCTAGGTGTTTGATTTTTTCGACCTTGAAACACATGCAAACTTGATAGTTAACACAAACACAATTATGTGAAATCTTGTAGAATATGCAAAAACACATCTTTGAATGATGGGAAGGCACTCCAAGTCTTTGGGTTGGTAATCCAAAGAAAATACCAAGCCTAAGTCTTGGGTATTCCCAAAGAAAATAATAATATGAGTGCCTTATAACTTGCTCGAGTTATGCCTTGCTTTGTTTTAGATGCTAGTCTGCTAAATGTATGTATATATATTTGTATGTATGTATGTATGCTTGTATGAGATGTATGTATGCATGTGTGTATGTATGTATCAATGTATGTGTGTATGTATATATGTATCATTGTATGTATGTAAGATTTTATGTACATATGTATGTATGCTTGTATGTATGTATGCCTTAATGTATGTATGTATACTTGTATGCATGTATGTATTTAGAGGGAGGGATAATTTTAAGAGAGAGAGAGTTGTTTAGGTAGGGTGGGAGGGAGAGAGGGAAGGAGAAACTTGAGAGAGAGAGGAGAGAGAGAGACCTAAGAGAGGGAGAGGGGGTGGGACAAAGATACCTAAGAGAGAGGGAGGGAGAGAGAGAGGGAGTGGGAGAGAAGGGGTTGAAGTGAGAGGGACTTATCTAGGTAGGGTGGGAGGGATAGAGGGAGAGGGAGAGGGAGAGGGAGAGGGAGAGGGAGAGGGTTATCTAGGTAGGGTTCCAGAGTGAGATACCTGAGAGACAGTGGGGTGGGAGGGAGAGGATTGAGAGATAGAGAGAGAGGGAGTGTGTGTGTGTGTGTTTGAGAGAGAGAGAGTTATCTAGGTAGGGTTCTAGAGTGGGAGACCTGAGAGAGAGAGAGTGAGGTGGGAGGGAGAGTCCTGAGAGATAGGGAGAGAGAGGGAGTGTGAGAGAGAGGGAGTGAGAGAGATGGAGTGGGAGAGAGATAGAGTTATTTAGGTAGGGTTCTAGAGTGAGAGACCCGAGAGAGAGTAGGGTGGGAGGGAGAGGCCTAAGAGATAGGAGAGAGAGGAGGGAGATGGAGAGAGAGAGGGGGGGTTGGAGTGAGGGGGAATTATCTAGGTAGGGTGGGAGGGATAGGGGGAGAGAGAGAGATCTAGTTATGTTGGTAGGGTGCCTAAGGGAGAGACCTAAGGAAGGGAGAGGGGTGGGAGGGAGAGACTTGAGAGAGAGGTAGTGCGAGAGAGGGAGTGTGAGAGAGATAGAGGGAGTGAGAGAGAGACTTGACAGAGGGAGAGACCTGAGAGAGAGAGATAGATTAGGGTTTAAAGGATTAGAGTTGAGGGAATTGAAGGATTAGGGTTGAGGTTTAAAGGATTAGAGTTGAGGGAACTGAGGGATTAGGGTTGAGGGTTGAGGGCATAGGGTTGAGGGAAAGAGGGGTAAGGATGACAAAGAGATGTGGAGAGGGAGGGAAATAACTAGACATCCCTAAGGGATATAGAGGTGAGAGACCTACAACCTAGGAAGAGAGGGGTGAGAGACATAGGGGGAGATAGGGGTGAGAGAGATAGAGGTGGGAGAGGGGTGGGTAATGTGACAGTGAGTGATAGACCTAGATGGCTAAGGAGGGATGGAGATGTAGGCAAGGAGTGATTGAGAGACCTAGAAATGGGAGAGGTAGAGATGAAGGGAAATAACTAGAGAGCCTTGAGAGATATAGAGGTGAGAGACCTACAACCTAGGGAGAGGTGGAGAGAGAGGGAAATATCTAGAGAGCCTTGATAGATATACAAGTGAGAGAACTACAACCTAGGGAGAGAGGGTGAGAGAGATAGGGGAGAGATGGGGGTGATGGAGATAGGGGAGGAGAGGGATGGATAAGAGTTGAGGGTTTAAGGGTTTAGGGTTTAAGGGTCGAGGGTTTAGGGTTTAAGGGTTGAGACTTTAAGGGTTGAGGTATTAAGGGTTTAAGGGTATAAGTGTAGACACCTAAAAAATACCCTAGCTTGCGAACTAGCATTTGAACACTCATATTCATCTATTAATTAAGCGATTTAACATCATTTAATTAATTCATCATCAAACAACATCTCAAAATCATCTCGAAATGTCTCAAAACATCTCAAAATTATCTCAGAACATCTCAGAATCATCTCAGAATGTCTCAAAATATCTCGAAACATTTCAAAATTGTCTTAGAATGTCTCAAAACATCTCAAAATCATCTCTAAATGTCTTAAAACATCTCAAAATTATCTTGAAACATCTCACTATCATCCCAAAACATCTCAGAATCATCCTGTAATGTCTCAAAACATCTCAGAATCATCTCACAATGTATTGTAATTATCCCACGACATATCAAAAACATCACACAATATCAAAATGACATCCAAAATCCTAATTTTGCTATTAATTGGATAAAACAACATTATTTAATTAATTCACTTTTTCATCATTTCTGATAAATTAAATAAATTTCCTTTATTTAATAGAGTTCTAAAAACCCTAATTCTACTATTAATTAAGTAAAAAAAATTATTTGATTAATTCATGTTCCATCATTTCAACCAATTAAATAAATTGCATTTATTTAATGAAGTCCTAATTTCACTTTATTTCATTCTGATTGATTAAATAACACCAATTATTTAATTATGTCGCTAAATCGCCTTATTCCTCTAAATTGATTAAATTATTAAATCATAATAATTTAATTGCGACAATTTCCCTCCTAAATTTTTATAGTTAAATCAAACTATTCAAATCAATTATCAAAAATCAAATTAAACAAATTCAACTTTGTTTGCAAAATTCAAACTTGATTTGCACGTTTAGCTCCAAAAAGGAATTAATTAATTAAATCAATTAATCCATATTCCTCACCCATTTTCTGATTGAACAAATTACAATTTTTGACTAAGTAATCTAAGTTAACTAATAAATCTAAATTACTAACTAATCAATCTAAATTGCTAACTAATCAATCTAAATTGTTGACTAATCAATCTAAGTTATTAACTAATCAATATAAATTGCTAACTGAGCAATCTAAGTTGTTAAATAAGCCATCAATTTCCTAACTAATCCATCAATTTCCTAACTAAGCCATCTAAATCTTGACTGATCAATCTAAAATCCTGAATGATCAATACAATCCCTAACTAGCCAATCTATTTCTCAATCACACAAATTACACAATCAACTTTTCACAATCTTCTCATGTCTAAATCCTCTCAACACACTTCGACCATTGATTTGGATATTCTTCAACACGATCTTGATCGTCCATTTAAAATATCATTTTCTATATAACGAACCCCTTTCCTCACAAATAAGAATTGGAGAACCAACATTAGTTGCACAACGAAGTACTACTGACATTCACAACCACCATTTTTAGTGCTTCAAAACCATTTCATTGATCAACCAACATCAAAAAATCATTCCTCAAACTTTTTCACACAAAACTTGGAGGCTTCGTGGTGATAAGAACAACCCAACATTAGGCGAATACACTCCACTATGGGATGGTAACACTGCACTTTTATTTACATTCAATTCAGTAATCCTAGTTTTCTTAATGTATGTTCAAATAGCTTAGCTTCATTTCATATGTGTAGGATTAGATCTTAGATTAATATGTTTGATCTTAGCTTAGATTCTTGTTTCAAGCATGTTTGATATTGTTCTCAATCTAATGTTTCCCCCCTCACCCATTCTGGCACACCTGGTGGGATCCTTGTCCCATCCACTAACGTCTGTTTGAGCCATTTTTGAAGTTGTAGGTCCCAAGAGTACACTTGAAGAAGTTTTCACACATTGCCTAGAAGAACTGCACACTTGACTATCAAGAAAATTGATCACTTGCAACAAGAACTGCACACTTGCCATGGGAACTACACACTTGCAACAAGATCAGAGCACTTGCTTCAAAACCCTCACATTTTCTTTTGACAGTGGTAGCATCTGCTCTTAGATTTGAGCATTTGTTTCTGATAGGGGCACTTCTATACTTTTTTTGAGCATTTTCTCTAAGAACTGAGTAGTTGCTCTGACAGACAAGTGCATGGATCTTGCACTATTGTAATGAATTTCCCCACAAGCGTTTGCTTGTTTTTGAATGTGTAACAGGTATTAATGGATTTGATGCAGGATTCAAGTGACATTAACTCATTTTTTTGTAGGGAAGACGATTGGTCAAAGATTTCTAGATCCACAAACAATTTTTATTAATTTAGGAAAACTTGATTTTGGTGCTTTAAAAAGAACAAACACAAACTCACATTTGATTTTGGTGTTGTTAAAATTGAACCATTTTTGAGCTTTCTTATCTTAGGAACTCTTGATTTTGGTGCTCTAAAAAGAACAACACAAAACTCACATTTGTTTTTAGTGTTATTAAAATTGAACTAATTTCATATTTTCATAATTAGGAACTCTTATTTTGGTGCTCATAAAAAGAACAAAAAAACACTTCATTTTGGTGCTCTAAAAATGAACAAATTTCATGTTTTCATAATTAGGAACTTTAATTTTAGTGCATAAAAAGAGAAAAATGCCAAACTATTTCCCTTTTTGTTGACACAGGCTCGATTCACTTTTGTTGACCAAGTTAGAACCAAGAATCCTTTCTTAGAAACACTCAAGTTTGGGGCTTACAATGAACACTTTATTTCTTTTGTATTGCACCATTAATATCTTAAATGAATGATGTCTTGAAAAACTTCATATTGGTGCAAATAAAAATAACAATTTTTTTATGTTATTCACATATTTTTGGGGATAACACCACTCGAGGTGTTTAAAAATCTAATCAATTTGCTATGAATTGTTCACCGTGCATTCAGTGATTGGAAAGCTAAAGTATTTTATCTTCTCCCCTCACACCTTTTGGCGATCTTGGGTGAGCAAAAAAAAACATTTTTGAGCTTTGCACTTTATTTTCAAGTTTTACCTTAAAGAGGGGGCTTGCTTTGAGACACATCCCGTGCTGGAGAACTCATTGCAAGGTCTCGAAGCATTTTTACTGGCAGGCTATATCAAAGGTTATGAAACCATAAGAAAGTATCTTCAAGCCGTGTTGACAATAGACTGCACCTAATTCCATGCCTTGAGTGGAACGAGAACTATTAAAGAGCCTTAAGTGGCCAGCGGGTGAGTGTCAGATTTCCACATTCACAATTATTACTAAGAACCAAATTGTTTTAGAAGCCACCCTATTATCCAAAAAGATTCTTTGAAAGTGGTGCATTTGAATTTACTTCCGAGAAGTTACTTGCTATGTCTGACTACAGGCCCGCACCATAAGTTGCATGTAAAATCATCTCTTCAGAGCATGAGGCAAGCCTACCTAAAAGAATGGTGTCTATCCCCTAGGGTTGTAATTTCTTATTTATGTTAAATGCGCCAATACATTCAAAAATAATTTGACATCAAATTATGTGATTGATTTAAAGAAAAAGAACACATTCAAATAAACACTAAATGAGATGGTTGAATCACAAAATCTTTGACTTGGTGCATACTTGTGAAAGAAGCCATATGTTTTCACTCCTTGAAAGGACTTTTCCTTAAAGGTTTATGGATATTCTAGCTTTTATTTCAGGTTGCATTAATCGAAGTAAATATTTGGGAACTATGGCTTCGGTGTTGTGATTTCACAACTTAAGTTATAGACATGAAGGTCACATAAGTTCATGCTTGTTGAGTTAGTCCAAGTGTGGTTTTATCACTTGCCATATACCAATCATGGAGAAAGTTGAGAAAGTTTTTTATAGGATCATTGTTCAAACGAAACAATTGGAAAACTTGAAGGTCACATAGTCCCTCATCCACTATTTCCATCCTACTTATCAAAAATCAAAATCAAAAAAACCATTAGGATAATTCCTCCACACATACATCTATGATATCAATAGTTACTTGGGACTCGCAGATAGTACAAGTAAGCTTTCCCACAACATATCATCTAGACAAGGAAGTGGAATATCGATCCTAGTTCTTCAACATTTTATTTCCTAAAAGTAGTACCATTCCAAAACAACATTCAAACCTTAGGGTCTTGAGCTTCACAACAGCCATCTCAACATATCATCTAGACAAGGAAGTGGAATATCGATCCTAGTTCTTCAACATTTTATTTCCTAAAAGTAGTACCATTCCAAAACAACATTCAAACCTTAGGGTCTTGAGCTTCACAACAACCATCTCAAAACACCATTACACCTTATGACCATCTAGCGACCAACTGCTCCAATTCAACAATCGGACCTTGTAGCACCAATCCTTTAACCTAGTCTCACATACATCAAAGTTGAACAAACTGAAATCATAAGCAACTTGAGAACCTTCATATTTCAAAAAAATGAAACACCCTCCCAATTTCTCACTACATAAATTATCTTAGACGAAGAGGAAGAGAAAGCTGACATAATAGCTGAAAGATCTGTGTTACCACCACTCGCGTGGCAATAAATATCCTCTTCATGATCTCACACAAAGTCAAGATCCCTAAAGTAAGGTCTATAGGTCGTCATTTCAAACTTAGACATCTTAGTCCAAAAGATCTCAAGAAACACCTTTGGGCACTTCACGAAACTAGAACTAGGTTGGTATACAACTTTTAAAAATGTGCTTCAAGGCATAATCAAAACTTGTATTCCTTCTACTACTATCAGAATCTAGGTCTTTTCCAACTATTACAATTTCTCACATAACTTGTATCCTCTCATTTAGGACAACATTGGATCTTTAGGATTTGAGTCACCTAGAGAATTCAAACATTACACCACTCTCCCACAAGGAACCCAAGTTGTTTATGACAACCACGAGATCACATCATTGAAGAAAATGGAAGAAAACAAGAACAACACCATCATCCCACCAACAAAAACCACAAATGACAAAAGGTGCCCCATAGGGATATAAAACAAGTGACCTTATGATAGGGTATTGAGTATCAAAACATCCCCAAAATATGTCGATCTATTACCCAAATCATTCTTATCAAGGGTCACAACATCAAGTGGGGCAACAATATTAGGGGTTTCAAAACCACCATCAAGGAATAAGTCCAGGACATCAAATTTCCCTAAATAAAATTTAGCGATCTTGAGGAAATTAAACGAAATCAAAATCCGACGTATGACCAATGCCATGTGCAAAGTCAAAATATTACATATCCACGACCAATGGACATCATTCCAGAAACAACTCAATATCCACATCAACAACACTTCCAATATCTACAGTATCAAGAAGTTCCGCAACACCAAGGTGTACCTCAAGTGCAATATCAAAATGTACCTCAATCGTAGTGTCAAGAATTTTTGCAACACCAAGGTGTACCTCATGTGCAATATCAAAATGTACCTCAAACAAAGTATCAAGGAGTTCCGCAAAATCAATAGCAAAACAATCAATAAAATCCACAGAGGAAAGGTTACCAACTAGGAAGGAAATTCACCCCTTTGGGAGAGACTTTAGAGGTAACCAAGCATGAACTACTACAACAGGAACTTATCAAAATCAACGACAGTCCAACTTATGGTGAACAAAACTTCAAAATCCCTTGGTATAACCAGTACAAACAGATGTGCTACACTCAAAAACCTCATCCAAGACCTCATTGATCAAGGAGAAATAGCTATTAAAATGGAATTCAAGGGCCATCTACCAATGACAACAATGATAATGTCTCAACCTCAAAAGTTGAAAGTAATGATCAAGAGCTATCTGATCACATTGACAATGTCTACATCATCTAGTGAGAAAGAGGAAATACATCAAGAATTTAATTCCGAGCATGATCAAAATCAATCACCCAAGTCTAGCAATGATCCAGTCCAAGATATGTTAACACCATCCAGCCTCATGGTAGTACATATTGATGATCAAGACACTCTTGATCCAACACTTATACCCAATGCAGAAAATTTAGACAAAGAGCTACCACCCATATGTCCGCATTTTGAGGAAATCCAAGGATCCTTCACAAGCAAACCTTTCTTTGAAATTGATCCATGTCAAGAATGTGATCCAAAGCATATCAGAGATGATACCACACAAGGTTAATATCAAGAACCCCTATCATCAAAATACCATAATGACTTGACATATATCTTCCAAGACATCCCATGTTTTCCCAAAAAAGAACACATCCATATACCAAGCACACATACATCTACCCATGTGATGCTTACTCCTAATGGACATGTAGATGATCTTCATCCAAAAAAAGAGTCTCATACTCTTGATATCATTACCAATGAACAAGAGTCTCCTACTCTTAACATATGTACACAAGATCAAGACATAGTAGAAGATAGAGACATATTAGAAAGGGATCAGAAAGAGGACTTATACATAAGTTGTGAATCAGAAACATCTTATATAGGCATATCAGAAGGGGATCAGGAAGAGGACTTATATATAAGTTGTGAACCAGAAACATCCTATGAAGGCATATCCAAAATGAATCGTGAGGAAGACTTTTTTGTGGATAGTAAATCAAAAACACCTCTTGAAGAAGCATTAAAATATTATATTTCATAGGATTAGGTTGAAGATATCAATCAAGAAGTTATCCCACATATGGAGGATCCTATCACTTATTAACTTGGATCACTTACCTTTGTTAGAGAAATCTATAGCACCAAAAGAAGCTATCACTTTTGAAGATCCACACCGGAGTAGAGAAGGATTAGCACCTTGCTTCCAAGAAAAAAAATATCTTATTGCAAATAAGATCTTTCAATGAATGCATTATCAGGGCGGAGGATTAGGCCTACATGAACAAGTTTTTCTAGAACCAGTGCAGATTATTGGCAATCCTAAGCATCAAGGTCTTGGTTATTCAAATGAATCTAAACATATCAGTGATACCTCTGTAATACCGGGGGTAACTTTATCTAATGTAAACACCAACATGGGGAGCAAAAAGAGTCCTTTTGATGATACTGCTACCAACACTACAACTAGCCATATTAGGAATCATCATCCACACATATTTCCACCCTTTAATTGAGACCAAAAACAAGAGAAAAAAATTTATCCAAGAACGAAACAAGTCATTGAATCAAAATAATCAACAAAGAAAAATGGACAAAAAAATTCAAATGGATATAAAAGAAAAAGCAAGAAAATCATCCCCATCAAAATCCATTAGTCAAAGAAACTATGGGGAAAAATCAAAAAGGGAAGTTCATCCATCAAAGATGTCCAACAATGCAAAAGAAAGCTTCAAGAGTGACTTACAAGGTATATCAAGACGTTGGTCCCAATCGAATCTCCATATCCACCCATCATTGCTCATCATCCCAAGTTTGGAAAATCAAAGGTTTCAACCTATTGACCAATCCATCTGAATCACATATCCCTCAACGCATTTGACCATCTAGGATATCCAAATCTCATATTGACCATGTGTTGGTAGCATATCTTTATCATAATGACTCTAAGGGCACTCTATTGTGATGTGCACACCAAGGTAAGGTTAGCTTTAGTATCAATAAGGAAGATAATAATTTGTAGGGGTTACATTCAAGCGCTCATATCTTAGCAAAGCAACTCCTTCAAGCAGGATATCATTGGCACACCATGACAACAACAATAACCATATTAGCACTATTAGTGTCTACATCAGCACCAGCAAGTAGTTCAACATGAGTGAAAAATTTTCACCATGTTGAAAACTTGGTAAATAGGTGTCTTGTGTGATATCTGAAAAATGAAGAAAAAAGTCAAGAGAAAAATCGTCCTCCAGTGAAAACCACTATGGTGGCACTTTGGACAAGTACCATGATGAAAACCTGGAAAACAGGTGTCATGTGTAAGAATCGAGCATCTATGTGTGCCATTTCAAGTGGAAGCATCTCAACCTATCCATAATGAATCCAATCCATTTTTGTCCAAATCCAACTTATCTTGATCTTGACAAATGTTTGGTATACACTTTACACTTGCTTATGGAAAACATCTTGACATGGTTCCCTATCATTGATCCTATCTTATCCAACATTATTTGTGCCATGAGGCATTTTCCAAAGGGAATACTCTATCCAAACATGTTATCCTATCACATGATAATCCATCACCTATACTGCTAGACACTGGGGGGAAATGCTTGCATCTTGCTTCAGAATAAATATTGATCTATGTCTTCTAGATCACCTTGTGATCTAGGCATTTATCCCAACAAAAAGGTATACCACCAATGCATTATTAGGGTAAGCTTTGAAACAATTCTTCCCATCAACAAGCTATACCACCAATGCACTATTATAGTAACCTTTGAAACAATTCATCCCATCAACAAGGTATACCACCAACACAATACCAAGGTAACCTTCAAAGATGATGACAACATAGATTATTCTTTCGCTCAAAAATTCTAAGATATCATTAGTTGCTTGAACCCCACAACTGGTTCAAGTAAGCTTTTCCACAACATATCATCTAGAAAAACAAAGTGAAGTATCAATCCAAGTTTTCAACATCTTACACCGTAGACAAAAGGGTAAAAATAACAAAAAACCAAAATTATTAAAAATCAAAAACATTTGAAAAACATCAAAAATAAAATAGCATCATTGGATTTTTCCTTCACTCAAATAGTCTAAGATATCACCATTTTCATGAAACTCACAGCTAGTTTAAGTGAATTTTCCACAACATATCTTATAGACACAAAAGTGGAATATCAATCTAAGCTATCAATGTTGTTTATCCAAAAAACAAGTTTATGCTTTTTGAGTTAAATGGTCAAACTACGCGATCTTTGTGTGTACAACGTAGGCAAGGATTATTAACCCTCAAGACCCTAGGTCATTACCCTTAGGTTTCCAACATGCTTTATTTCAACTTAGTCAAAAATTTCCAAAAATTGAAAATCCAAAAAATCATAAACAACATACAAAATCCAAAAACATTCATAAAATAGAAAAGGTCAAAAACACTCAAACCAAGCATTTATGAGCATCTTTATGTACAAAGTAGGCAAGACTTATCTTTGATGAGCCCTAGAGGCCCTAGGTTAGTCCCCTGAAAACAACATCATAAAACTTAGAAAATCAAAAAGACCCATCCCACCATCAAAAAAAGAAAAACTGCAATAAACATTTCACCCATAATAAATAGATCGTCACACTCACCCTTTGAAAAAATAGACAAACAAAAAAAACAATATCAAAAGCTAGAACTTTCAAGCAAACAATCACAAGGATTTGAACACAAAAATAAAAATAAAAGCCAAGTATAACTACCTATCTATTAACAATTCCCAACAACATCCTGAGATATGTCTTAATGGATTTGTTCCTACGATAGACATGATCAACACTGGATAATAGTCCCATAACAAATAGGGAAAGTGATACAACGAATTTGTTTTTATCTTTTTGTAGTCTTATCTTTTCGATTTACATTATTGACTCATTCCCAGGATCTCTCAATGATGTCCATAAGGATTTAGAGAGGAAGGAATGAGGGAAATTGAGCGTCATTTCAGTTTGCTATATTTGTGGATATTTTTGTTATACTACCACGGTGAATACTTGCTTTGTTCTATGTGTGGAATTCGTTTAGGAGAATTTCATGTAGTAGTGGCATGTTAAGTTCTTAATACCTCTTGTGTTGCTGGTCCGACATGTTTTAAAGCTTCTCACCCATACACTCTACAGGGTTTTTGTATGTCTTCTATGAGCAAGATTACTCCTTTTTTGTAGAGTCAAAGTCTATGCAACGGATACAAAGTCACCTTGGTCATTAATACCCTAGTGCATTGTACCTATTTTCTACATCAAACATGATTGTTCAAATTGCGAAGCCTCCAAGCAAAGAAAAATCAACTCACCAATGACTAACAACATCAACTATTCTTCACTTCTTACTAACATTTTCTCCTTATCAACATTTCTTCTATCAGTCCTTCCACTTAACTCATCACATTAGCTTATCAGAAAATTTGGTTCATTATCCAGAATTTTCACCAAATTTCCCGAGGGGGCACCATCCATGCTATCCTTTCTGGGGCATACTGGGGAAAATCCTGCACTTGGGGCATACCGAGGCAATGTTCTTTGAAACAAAGAAACCAATACTTTGTATCAAATAGGGGATAAATATAGACAACTAAAAATGTCCTAACTTGTGAACTAGAATTTTGGCACTCATATTGATCTATTAATTAAGTGATTTAACATCGTTTAATTAATTCATCATCAAACAACATCTCAGAATCGTCTCAACATGTCTTGAAAGATCTTGAAACGTCTTGGAATTGTCTTAGAATGTCTCAGAACATCTCAGAATCGTCTCAAAATGTCTTCAAACATCTCAAAACATCTTAGAACCATCTCGAAATGTCTCATAACATCTTAGAACATCTCAAAATCATCTCAAAACATCTCATAATCATTGCGTAATGTCTCAGAACATCTCGAAATCATCCTGAAACATCTTGGAATAATATTGGAACATCTTGGAATCATCTCATAATGTCTCAGAACATCTCAGAATCATCTTGTAATATCTCAAAATCATCTTGTAACATCTCAGAATCATCTTGCAATATCTCAGAATCATCCCACATCTTAGAAACATCACACAACAGCAAAATGACATCCAAAACCCTAATTCTGCTATTAATTGAATAAAACAACATTATTTAATTAATTCACTTTTTAATCATTTCCAACAAATTAAACAAATTTTCCTTTATTTAATAAAGTCCTAAAAACCCTAATTCTACTATTAATTAAGTAAAACAACATTATTTGATCAATTCATGTTCCATCATTTTGACCAATTAAATAAATTACATTTATTTAATGAAGTCCTAATCTCACTTTATTTCTTCCTGATTGATTAATTAACACCAATTATTTAATTACGTCGCTAAATCACCCTATTCTACTAAATTGATTAAATTATTAAATTAATTACTACACTATCCCTGCAAAATTTCAATAATTAAATCAAGCTATTCAAATCAAACTAATGCAACTTTGTTTGAAAAATTCAAACTTGATTTGCATGTTCAACTCCAAAAAGGAATTAATTAATTAAATCAATTAATTCATATTCCTCACCCATTTTCTGATTGAGCAAATTATGATTATTGACTGAATAGTCTAAGTTGTTAACTAATCAATCTAAATTGTTAATTAATCAATCTAAATTGCTAACTAATCAATCTAAATTGTTGAATGATCAATCTAAGTTGTTAACTAATCAATCTAAATTTCTAACTAAGAAATCTAAGTTGTTAACTAAGCCATCAATTTCCTAACTAAGCCATCTAAATCTTGACTGATCAATCTAAAATCCTAACTGATCAATCTAATCCCTAACTAGCCAATCTATTTATCAATCACACAAATTGTGCAATCAACTTTGCACAATCTTCTCATGTATAAATCCTATCAACACACTTCGATTGTTCATCTAGATATTCTTCAACATGATCTTGATCGTCCATTGAAAATCTCATTTTACATATAGAAAACCCCTTTCCTCACAAATAAGGTTCGGATAATCAACATCACTTGCACAACGAAGTACTGCTGACATTCACAACCACCATTGTTAGTGCTTCAACATCATTTCTTCGATCAACCAAGATCAATCAATCATTTGTCAAGCTTTTGCACACGAACTTTGGAGGCTTCATGATGATAAGAACAACCCAAAATTAGGAGAATACACTCCACTATAGGATGGTAACACTATGCTTTTTGTGTATATTCAATTCAATAATCGTAGATTTCTTAATGTATGTTCAAATAGCTTAGTTTCATTTCGTATGTGTAGGATTAGATCTTAGATTAATATGTTTGATCTTAGCTTAGATTCTTGTTTCAAGCATGTTTGATTTTGTTCTCGATCTAACATTTCCCCCCTCACCCAATAGGTTGAGGGATTATGATTTAAGGCATAGTGTCCAGGGTTGAGGGTTTAGGGATATGGTTTAGGATTTAAGGTTTAAGGGTTGAGGGTTGATGCTTTAGGGATAGGGTTTAGGGTTAAGTGAGAGACCTATATCGCTAAGGATTGATGGAGAGACAGATAAGGAGTGAATGAGAGACCTAGAGAGGGGAGAGGTAAAGAGGTGAGGGGGAGGCAAAGGTGAGAGATAGGGAGGTGAGGGGAGAGATAGAAGAAAATGAGAGACTGAAGTTGACAACTTGAGGGAAAGATGTGTTGGAGTGAAAAAGACATTGAGAGGGGGGGGGGTGAATCAGTGTTATTAATTGTTTTGACAAATTTTATTAAAACTGAAATAACACAGATTTATGCTCTCATTTATCAATGATAAACTCATTCATGTATTGAATGCAATCACATATAACTGAAATGAGAAGTATGATAGTGAAACATAACATATTAAAGTATTCACGCAATGAATCAGATGAACCAAAGATAAGCAAAATGACACAAGATATGTCGAGTGGAAAAACCTCTTGGGGTAGAAAAACCACTCCTAAACTGCTACCTTTCTAGGCTTTTATTTTAATAACCACTTTTAACAATGTCTTATAGGCTGATTTCTGAGCACCAACTCAAGGAGCAACAACCCCTCAGTTTGAAACACCAATTTCAAGGATCACCAACCCCTTTTCTATTTTCAGTAAGATTTTAAAATGATATATAGGATCTCTATGTTTCTCTCTTTTCTCTCAAGAGCCTCTTGACGAACAATGCCTAAAATCCTCAAAGTTCAAGAATGAAGCTTCAGAATTCCAGCCATTATCAAGTCTTAAGAAAGCTTGTTATTGAACATATATTCCAAATTTTCAATCTCAAAAACAAAGCATTTCTGCTTGTGTAGACAAATACAATAGCTATTTTTTTTTTCACTGGTTTTCATAGTTCAAGGAACAGTTTCTCATTTTCTCTATTTTTCTTCATACATATATTTCATGATTACATTACAAAAAAAATTTCCATAATAAGTCATCTCAAATTATTTTAAAGAATAGAGGTAACTTTTAATGTACCCAACTTCTGTCGAATCATATTGCTAGGTATTGCAATGATTCAGAGAAATGTTCAGCATGGAGGATTCCTTCTAACAAAATGGTCAAGGAATATGTAATTTTAGAAAGAAGACTGAACCCTGTCGACACAAGGAGCCTACACAGGCAATGCTAACTGAAACAACATTAAAACAAAAATATTCCATGTACAAAATACCCTCTAATACTATTGCAACATAAAATGTAATCGCAACACCCATTATCGTGCACCCAAGAACAACTACCACTGATTCCAAAAGAAATACATAAGTATTTTGCAGAAAGCATGATTACCCACCAATGAAAACACAATCCCCTAAAGCAGGACCAAAAGATGATATGATAGAATATCTGGGTATCACTATCTGATTATGAGAAAACTGAAATGTAGCATTTCTGACCACATAAATTAAACCCATTTGAATATTTTTTCGGAAAGAAGCAAACACTTGTCTTCAATTTTTGTGCCAAGAGAAGTAATGGTTCCTCAAAAAATAGATGATAAGGTGAATACCTGAGGAGTGTGAGATAAACTGTCATGGAGAATTTTACCAACCCGGCTGTAAGACAAAACATCGAAGCTTCTTCCAATTTCGAGCCTTCACCTAAAGACAAGCAGCTGAAAAAAACATCGACCATGGCAAGGATCTTGCAGATACCCCCATTCGCTGTCAAAGAGTTACAGTAAGCCAACATAGACTGAATAACGACTATGAGAAGATCTCTATGGTGGCGAACAAGTTAGGGTTCTAAACCCTCGAGCTAGTAAAGTACAAAAGAATGAGCTAATTTCATTTAGCAAGGTAATTGATGACTTTTCCAAGTCATAAGATCATTTCAAGTCTGCAATATATGCAATTTGACATAATAAAAATTCATCCATGCAAAAGACCGACACCATGATTAAAACATTACCATGTGAATTCCAACATGCTGATTTCCTTAATTATCAAGACACTATAATTAAGGGTCGAAGTCAATCACTTTCCAAGCGACTTGACAAGTGATTCCTCATGGTTGTTGTCAAACTTAAGGCCTAGTGAAATATCAAACATAAGACCTGATTCCAAGCAAATGTAAGGTTCAATTATTGACCTTTATTCAAGGCCATTTGCCAAGACATAAATCCTGATTTATCCAATGCCTTTTGTAATGTAATAAAGTATAATTCCATGCCAATATCAATGTACCATATACCCATGCCAATATCAATTGTTTAAGGAAACCCGATAGGGTTTTCTTAAAAATAAAAGACAACTCCAATGATGATTCCAAACTTCAAGTTAACAATAAGCATTACCTGAATGAGGCTGAATAGAAAAACACAACTCTGATGTTCTTCAAAAACATTATCAGTGCCATGATGTTAGAAATCTGAACATGCCAATACCATATGAACCCGTAGATCACTGTAGCCCAGTAGCACAAAAAGTCAAACCAGAATTATACCACCTGAACATGGAAACATTATGCTGTAAATAAGATTCCTTGTAATCTGCACATGGAGTCAAGAGATCAGTACCATCAAAACCAACATCATAATACCGAAGTCAAAACCAATACATAGGATAAGAAAGAGTGCCAGCCAACTGAAAGTAAACTGATCAACTGATAATCAATCACAAAGATGCCAATCTGAAACACAATATTGTCATCAAGGACAAATATCAAAAGAGAAGCTCAACAAGATGGGTAAGGAGGAGGGAGAGAGGTTTGGGAAATAACTAAAGATCCATTTGAGAGATATAGAGGTAAGAGACCTATAGCCTATGGAGAGAGGGGTGCGATACATAGGGGAAAGATAGGTGTGAGAGAGAGAGAGAGGGGGGAGAGGGGTGGGTAATGAGACAATGAGTTAGGAAATCTTTAGAAAAGCAACATTTTCATAACGCAAACACATTTTGAAGAAGTTGAGATATAGTCATTTTGTATAGCAAGAAAAAAATTGCTCACATTATAATGCAAGTGTGTTTTGGATTGCTCTAAAAATAGTAAAAAGTCAACACACCCGTGATCCAAGCCCACATGTTATGTTATGCACATGTTCTGATAAAAAAAACATTTTTGATGTTGTTGGGAAGTGCACATGCAAAGTTTTCACATTCTACCACCTTTGCATGATTTTTCCACCACCTTTTTATGGTTTGCCAGCTTAGGAATGAGGAAATAACAAAATTTTCACATCGAATTTGATATATATCATTCAAGTCTCAATTTTCGTAGTGTTGCAATGTTAATTATGATTAAATTGTAGGAATTTAACATTATACATTGGTTATTTGTATTGTTGTTAGTAATTCTATTCTAGTGATATATAGTTGAATGTTGAAAAGGAAGCGAGCTTGTGAAAAACTCAAATTGTTGAGGAGTTTGATGCAAGAAGAAAAAATGACTACATAATCGGGTAGTTTCTCCTTTCAAATTATTTTTAGGTATGCCAAGTCTTTACACATTTTCTTTACATTTTCCTTGATTCTTTTATGTTTCTTTATCATCCCTTATCGTACATGCTTAATACAATGCTTTGATTTCGTCATTATGTATATTCCATGTTCATCATTGTTTGTTTCTAATTATAACCTTAGCCCCTCTTGGCACATTTTAAACTACACAATTCTTTACATATATCAATTACATTTTAAACCACATTTCTTTGAGGTATTTTGTTAAACAATTGACCTACCTTGTGTATGCTTCCATATTTTTTATACACATTTAGGAAAGTAGTTATAACTATGTAATATAATACATCATTTCTCAATCCTTTTTTAATGGAAGTGCATTCCCTTTTCCAAAGCTTCCATTTTGGTATAGGCATGGGGGATGTTGGAAAATGCTTTGGAATTTGGTTTTACACCTAGAAATTGCATTTGCTTGAAATTTTCTAAAGCTTTTCCAACAAATCCAGTTTTTGCATATCTTGCAATCATTGTAGTCCATGAGGACATATCTCATTGAGGCATTTTGTCAAACAGTTCATGTGCCTTGTCTATACATGCCTACCAAAGAATTTTATCAAAACATCATAGACAATGCAATGAGATGTTTGAAAAAATGCCTTAGAGAGTTTGACAAAAATCCCCCTTTCTTTAATGATTTGATTGATGCCCATACCTTTTTCCAAAGGTAGGATGTTGAAAAAAGTTGTGGAATTTGGATTTAAACTCAAGCCAATTGTATTTTCTTGAAATTTTGTAATGTCTTTTAAAAAAACCATTTTGTGCTTATCACCCAATCATGGCATTCCACGAGACCATATTTCTTTAAGGCATTCCATCAAAACAATCATGTGAACTATATATATGCTACCACATTTTGCATGCATTTCTATTTTTGGACATTAAATTGGTAGGTCATACATTAGAAAATGACTAGAGAAAAGTCGCATTCAATAAATTCTTGCAAGGTAGAAATACAAAAACAAAAATAGTTTTCCATTTTCCTTGTGTTCTTAGTGAACTTGTTTATTCATCATGGTTGAGTGACATTTAATCTTCTACATGATGATTGTAATTATTTTGTATGAAGGTTTGAATGACATATATTTCATTTATTTGTATGGATTCATTTTTTAGGAACTAATATTTGTCTCTTTATCATGCTATAGATAAAATTCTCCATCATACCGAGGAAACGATCAAGGATTAAACCAACATAGGAAGATAAATAAGCTAAGAATGCAAAGAAAGTAGCATACATGAGGGAACATCGTGAGAAGAATAAATTGGAATCGATTATTTAAGACATGCCAATTGAAGAGGAACCTCAACCATCAACAAGAGATATGGAATTGGTAGCATAAAGGGAACGAATATGAAACCTTTGTGCTATGAGAAATTTGAATACCGTAGTTGGAGACACATCCTCTACCACAAGTGAAGATGGAGGGACACCATCTACCACATATCAAGTTGAGAGTACAGGATCACTCACATGTGAGAAAGGAGGTACGCCATCATTTCCATCTCAACCTCAAGGTATGCCATATAGCCCATCTCATTTAAATATTGATGAAATTCCTAATGTTGAGATGAATTTACCTTTGAGAAAACCACCTTTAATTTTGCAAAGAAAGCCAAAGTATTTGATTGATATTGATGAGAATATTTTGCAGCCAATGGAAGGTAAGATTCCAAAATGTAGTTGTAGAAGATATGCTCATAAGATTTGGAGAGTGTTCTTTGAAAATTTAAATGAGACTGCAAGATGTCAACTATTTTTTGAAACAATGAAAGGTATAAAATATAGGTCCATTGTGAATATTCTTGGGTTGAGAACATTGGAGGCTTCAAGTGAAAAAACTATTGTGAAGAATCTAATGAGTGCATATGAGAGTGTGGGTAATACCTCATGCTCAAAAGATAGTAATGTCACAGAACGTGTTATTACATCGACAATAGTAAGTAATAAAATGAGGAAATAGCATCTCATTAGAAAGACAAGTCAAGCATTGAGAATTAATAGAAAAAAATTATCAAGAGTTGTTCGAAGGTGCCAAAGAATTAAGGATACCAATGCCAATGAATTATGGGCATTCTCAAAGAGACTGCCATGAAAAGATAAACCAATTGTTGAACCATTGAGATCACTAATTGAATACTTTTGAAAGAATAACACAAGGGTATCTTCGAATCAAAGGGATGTGGTAAGAAGGATAATTGATAATCAAAATCGTGAGCCACATCTAAAGCATTTTTTGGATACGACTCAAACACAGTTTTTTGGTAAATTTCTAGAGATGTATCCTCAAATTAAAATTCTTCAAAGATATTTTGAAATGCTAAAACCTTTTTATGTCAAGATAAATCACACATGCACTACTTGTTGTTGTAGATTACATATTCATTTTTTCTAACCATTTTGATGTTTATTGATCTATATGTTTAGATTTACATACTAATAATGTTTTTCAAGATTGTGGCATGCATACCCCACAACATCTTCAATAGACTTCATATCAACAATTTTATGTAAAAGAGAGGAAGGTAAAATATTCTACAAGAAACTATGCTTAGATGACACATGTCAGCATTGTGGTGGCTTGCAATGTATGGTAATATGTGAACATATGGAAAGCACACATGCAGTTGGAAATGAACTAGTAGAGTTTGGAAAGTATAAAACAATGTCCTACAATACAAAAGATGGTAAACAAGAAAAAAGGTGTGATTTGGTTATTCAAAAGATTTCAATGTATCAGTTTATGTCTACATTTCATGATAGCATAGTGTATGAGTATGCAATACATACCCATAGAGCTTGATGGCTGGACTTGCAACTCAAGTTATGAAAGGACAACTTTCCACTTGGTAGCATTGTTTCAATCATCAACTTTGTAAGGAACTATAGTCTATAGCCACAATGTGAGGTGTAATCACAATATTACAACTCCACACAGGTTTCTATATTTCTGTAAATAACATTCATTCATGCAGTTGATAGTATAGAGGATAACAAGAAGGTATTGAGGGAGTACCACTTTTACATTAGTGATGATCACACACATTCTACATAGTTTGTGCAAGGTTTTTTTAAGTTGTTCTAAATTGATTTGGCTAGGAGGGGTATATCATATAATCAACACATAATATGGTCAGATAACTATGCATCACAATTCAAGAAATCGTGGATGTTCTATTGGTTGAGAAAGATGCATGTTATTATATGTGTTCAACATATTTTAAATTTTTGTGAGGCCAAGCATGGAAATGGGGAGCATTATAGTGCAGAAGCATGTATCAAAAGAGCATTAGCATGAGAAGAGCTAAAGTATAAAGACAATGCAAAGTTGATAGATGCAAAATCAATCTTTGAGTGGTGTAATGCTTTGATGGGTCCCGGTAATAAAGGTAAGTCTTCAATTTGTAGATTTTTTTGGTTGATAGATGATACTAACATTGCACCATATGGGGATTGTTGTACACTGACATGATCAAGTGAGATACACTCTTTTAGAAGCTCAAATGTAGGTTCATAAAGTATCCATACGCAAAAGATGACATGCTTTTCTTCTTCATGTACAATTTAGGCTTGGAATGAGTGTGAGTCAAAGCAGTGGGTTGATGAATGGTGGTTAAGTTAACTTAGCCTACTTGACACATATTGGCTCCCGACAACATTGGAATTGACACAAATGGAATCATCGATTGACTTTGACCACATATCAGATCTAGTTCAACCAGGTAATATATATACTTGCATAGTTTTTGAAATTCCTAATGTTATCTTACTTTGAAGTGTTTTTATAATGTTGACTAATTTCATCTAATTTTCCACACATATCAATGTAGCACATGTTTTTGCAGTTACTACAAATCAAGACAACAAAGAGGGAACAAATTATTACTTGTATCATTGTGTTGAGGAAAAAAGAAATTGGAGGCACCAGTTACATATGTAAAAAACATCGAATACCCTACAGGCTCGGTGGCTATTACTATAACATGGATTAGAAGGTACCCACATAAGAGTGTTAATGTTTGGTTGTTTCAGGAATTTGACATGCATCAGAAGATTCTTCATTACTCAAACCTTGTCATGGAATCCAATGTCCATTTGATAAAATATCAAGGTAGACCTTTGAACAAGACCTTGTGGAAGGTGTGAATCAGACCATGAGGCAATACTTGAGACAATAAAGAGTAGAGTAGACCTGAATGGTTCATTGGATTAATTTGTAAGTATGCACATTGATTTTGTAAAGTCATGGTATTGATATTAATGTATTGTGGTTCTTATTAATTTGTAAGTATGCACATTAATTTGTATTAATTTCTAAGTATGCACATTGATTAGTTGATAGTTAGACCTTTCATTTATATATTTCAAGTTTACATATGTTTATATTTCTTTGTTGCTGCATTGACAAGGTAGCGAGCTATTTGAAAAGTGACTCAAAGAAATGGGGTCTCCTACCATGTACATCACCAGGAAACCCCATTTCTTTAACGCATTTTTTCAAATAACTCACTACCTTGTCAATGCTACCACATTAACAAGGTAGTGAGTTGTTTGAAAAAATGCCTCAAAGAAATGGGGTCTTATGGTGATGTACATCACAAGGAGACCCCATTTCTTTGAGGTATTTTTTTCAAATACCACATTAACAAGGTAATGAGCTCACTACTTTGTCCATTCTTCCACATTTCTCATACATGTATGCTAAGGGAGTTAAAATTTCTCATACATGTACGCTAGGCTTGATTGTGATATAGAAACTATTTTCTATTAGTGTTTGATCCTCCTCGTAGTGGGTAGAATTTAACAGTGACAAGAGTTATTTGTGGTCTTTGGCAAGCTATAAATTGCAGCAACAAGCATCAACACATGCACCATGACAGTCAGACTATGATGAAAAATTGTAATAGAGGTAACTTTGATTATCGTTTCCTTAGCTCTAGGTGAGGCTGATCTCAACCCAAAACCTTTTATAGGGTTATTCCCAATAAATACAAATAAGTTCCCCTTATCTTGGTCTTATCATGTCATTTTGTATCACCTAGAATACTAGAAAGTGAAAATATTATGTTTTAGCTATTTCTCTTTACCTAATTTAAAAACTTCACTTCAAAAGTTAATGATGATAATTATCATGTTTGTATCTTTTTGTAGTCTAGATATGATTCTAAAAATGATGGACAGTCACTACATGCAGTGCAACCGGAACATCATGGAGGGGGATGGGCCGCTCTCAGAAAATGATTTTTGTTTACTTGCCTATAGATTTCAAGTAGGTTAAAATATCAGATAATCACTTTTCATTGATAATTATAGTTAAATTATTGAGTTTTAAAAGCTTTCAACTAATAACTAGATTAACTTGATTTTGGTTTGTAGAAATAGATGTAATTCGGGCTATGCATTTGTGAATTTCACATCGGCTAAATTTACATGGAAGTTCTATAAAGAATTCCACAAGCATCATTGGGCTGAATTTAATTCCAAAAAGTTTTGTGAAGTTACATATGCTAGACTCTAAGTAATGTGTGATCTCTACCAAGGCTTTATATAAATATATGTTGGCTCTACAACACTTAATCTTTTATTATGTCTTTGAATCATCTCCATTGCAACACTAACTTGATACAAGTAGAAAAAACATACATTGGTATACACTTTCACACTATTGTTAAAGATTTGATGATAGGGCCATCATCTCCTAAAAGAACACTTTCAAAACACCAGGCTGGACTATGATATAGATAACCAAAGTGCTATTTGTTGATCATATTGATAAACAAAGTTGAATTTTAAAATTAGATTTAAATTTTATTTAGAGAGCCCTTAGGTTTATATTTATTTAAGGGAAAGAGATAGACTAGGATATGCATGATAGAATAATATTGCATGTACTCTCTATGATAGGGAAGAAAATATTTTCTTTTTAATTTAACTTTGGTCATTCTTGTAATTATATTGTTACATGCTTGACATGTTTGGGCATACAAAATACCCTATCTTGAACATTTAATCCAACCTTTCTTGTTATGATTGGGCTTATTTTCCTTAAAATGGGTCCATTGAGAGTAAATTTCACATATCCCTCAACAATATCTCCCTTCTCCTCATATCTCAACACCTCATATCCAAATATCCTTAACCGCCCTTCGTAAATAGGAAATGGGAAAATGAAAATGCATAAATGGAGGTACAAGTAGTTAGAATGCATGAAATGAAAGAAGGAATCTTCTCTTGAGAAGTTGAGGAAGGTGCATGTGCAATATTGTAACAACACAATGACAATGCAAAACTAGAGGTAGCAAGTACTCAAATGATTAAAATAAAAAAATAATCTTCTCTAAAAGAACTTGAAAAGAAGTAGACCAAGGTGAATGAGATAGATAATATTTTGAATGAAGAGATTATTCCTACTCTCAAGAAGTTTCAAGGAAGGTGCCTGTGTAGTATGTGGAATGGGCAAATGGCAATGGAGAAGTGGAAAACCTCAAGAGGTTTTTTATTTGGTAACAATTTGTGTAGGAAAAGAAAGTGAGATTATTCTATAGGTGGATTTGAACAAATGAAGTCAAAGATTATTGAAATTAAGATTTCCATGGAGAACTTAACTTTAATTTAGAGAGCCCTGAGGTTCAAATTTATTTAAGGGAAAGATAAAATACTAGCAATAGCACCTTTGGTGCATTAGGTTACATGAATATGAAGTATTAACATGATCTACTAGCATGACCTAGATTATATTCGACCTTCTTGAATCTATCCTATAATTTAGTAGATCATTCTGATACTTCAGATAGCCTTAATCATTGCCCCACAAGTGATATTGCTAATAGCAGCTGGAACAAGTTTGTGAAAAATATTAAGTAAAATTTTCATAGGAGAATTTGGGAGGTATATCAATGTCTTTTTGCATAGATATGCTTGGGGAAAAGACAATTCTTGAACTTTCAGTTGGTTTTGTTTCTATCATTCACATCTCTTGAAGCTATTTATTGACTATTGTAAGCATGCAATTTTAACTTTTAAAGTTGCATTCTTCTAATTATTGGGTTTGAATTCATGTTTAGAAATAGGATGAATATCTATGAATTTTGTTGTTGGCAAGGTTCATTTATGGTCTCTTAATTTCCAATAATCCAATGCCCTCATGATCATTAATAAGACTTGTATGCCTTGAGTTTTTATTTGTGAGACTTAGTTGTTACTTTCCATTTTCTTTTGTCAATAGTTTTATGATGTTTTCTTTATCTACGACCTTTGGATATTTTGAAGGTCTTCTAATTATGAATTACATGGTGGATTTGAACAAATGAAGTCAAAGATTCTTGAACTTAAGAAATCCACAAAGAAAATACAACAAGAAATAGAAGATAAGGAAGAAGCGTTGATGACAGAGCAATTGATCTAAAGCTCAAAGTAAAAGATATGAAAAAGAAGTTAGAAGATCATGAAAAGGAATACTAGGGGGTGTTAATAGGTAAGAGTAGTAGAGATGATGAAAAATGTGTGGATGGTCAAGTTGAAATTACAAAAGCAATAATTGGAAGTGTTGAAATTGAAGAAAAATAACTAAAGACTAAAATTAACCACTTAGAAAAGGAATTAAAAGATAAGAAGAAGATTTTATCGTCAATGAAAAGGAGGTTAGTATTCTCTAAAAATACTTTGAGGTTAGTTTTTAGTTACTAGAAAATGGTTCAAATACAAGTAGTGTAAACTTGCAAGGTGGAGTAACTTTCATTTTGTTCATCGTCCGATCAAACTATCTTCCAACACATCTAGATAGGTGGATTTATGCTAGGAAAGGTCTTGTTTCGCACCCAAACATTCCGAAATAGTTTGAGCTACATTGTATCAACGAAGTCTCTTAAGAGACCAAAGTGCTAAAGGGAAACAAACTTCAACGAGCGATTTCATAAATTGAGGCACTTAGAAACATTTCATCTAAGTCCATAGGATCACATAGGCCCCCTATACGATAAACTCTCTCATTTTTTAATAGCTCCAAGTAGTTTTCTCGTGGTGAAGAGTTTTCAGTTGATGGAAAAAAGGTTAGTTGCATGTAGTGTAAAGATGCAAAGTGGCGTAACTTTCATTTTGTTCATCGTGCGACCTAACCAATAGTTCCAACACATTCAAATGGGTGGGTTTATGGTAGGAAAGGTCATTTTTTGCATCCAAACATGTCAGAATAGTCCAAGCTACATTGTATTGACGATGTCTCATTAGAGACCAAAGTGCAAAGGGGCAACAAACTTCGAGAAGCGATTAGTCAAAAACCGTGGCACTTAGAATTTTTTTTTATAAGGCTAAGGGATAACATAGTGTTCCTCTACAATAAAATCTCTCGGGTTTTGATAGATCCAAGTCATTTTCTTGTTGTGAAGATTTTTCAGTTGATGGAAAATAGATCAATTGCATGTAGTGTAAAGTTGCAAAATGGTGTAACTTTTGTTCTATTCATCATACAACCAAACCGACTCTTCCAACACATTTATATGGGTGGATTTATGCTAAGAAAGTTCTTGTTTCACACCCAAACATTCCAAAACAGTCTAAGCTACATTATACTAGTGAAGTCTCTTAAGAGACCACCGTGTAAAGGGTTATCAAACTTTGATGAGCAATTAGTCGAAAATAGTGGCACTTAGAAATATTTAATCTAAGTCTATAGGATCATGTAGGTCTCCTCTACAATAAATTCTCTTGGTTTTTGGTAGATCCAAGTCGTTTTCCCGTGGTGAAGAGTTTTTAGTTGATAGAAAACGGTTCAGTTGCATGTAGTGTAAAGTTGCAAAGTGGTGTAACTTTTGTTTTGTTCATCATACAACCAAACCAACTATTAAAAAATGTCTAGATGGGTGTTTATGCTAAGAAAGGTCTTTCTTCGTACCCAAACATGTCGGAACAATCTGAGCTACATTGTATTGGCGAAGTCTCTTAAAAGACCAAAGTGCTAAGGGGCAACAAACTTTGACGAGTGATTAATCAAAAAATGTGGCACTTAGAAACATTCTATCTGAGGTTATGGGATCACATAGGGACCCTCAATAACCTCTCTTGGTTTTTGATAGCTCCAAGTTGTTTACCCACAGTGAAGAGTTTTTAGTTGATGGAAACTGGGTTACTTGCATGTAGTGTAAAGTTGCAAAGTGTTGTAACTTTTATTTTATTCCTCATATGACTGAACCAATTGATCCAACACATCTAGATGGGTGGGTTTATGCTAGGAAAGGTCCTTTTTCACACCCAAACATGCTAGAACAGTCTGAGCTACATTGTATCATTGAAGTCTCTTAAGAGACCAAAGTGAAAAAAGGCATAAAACTTTGACGAGCGATTACTCAAAAATCGTGGCACTTAGAAACATTTTGTTTGAGCCTACGAGATCATGTAGGGCCCCTCTATAATAACCTCTCTCTATTTTTGATAGTTCCAATTCATTTTCCCATGGTGAAATTTTATGCTAGGCAAGGTCTTTTTTTGTACCCAAACATGCCGAAACAACTCAAGCTACGTTGTACCAGTGAAGTCTCCTAAGAGACCAAAGTGTAAAGGGGAAACAAACTTTGATGAGTGATTATGCAAAAACTGTGGCACTTAGAAACATTCCATCTGAGGATACAAGATCACATAGGGCCCGTCTACAATAACCTCTCTCAGCTTTTGATATCTCCAAGTCATTTGCCCATGGTGAAGAAGTTTTAGTTGATGGAAAGCAGGTCAGTTGCATGTAGTGTAAAGTTGAAAAGTGGTGTAATTTTTTTTTTTTTGTCATATGACCAAACCCCACTATTCCAACACATCTGTATGGGTGGTTTTATGCTAGGAAAGGTCTTATTTCACACCCAAACATGCCAGAACTGTCTGAGCTACATTGTACCAACGAAGTCTCTTAAGAGACCAAAGTTCAAAGGGGCAACAAAATTCGACAAGAGATTACTCGGAAACCATGGCACTTAGAAAAATTCCACCTAAGGCTATGAGATCATGTAGGGCCCCTCTACAATAAAATATCTCAGTTTTTTATAGCTCCAAGTTGTTTGCCTGTGGTGAAGAGTTTTCAGTTGATGGAAAATGGGTCAATTGCATGTAGTGTAAAGTTGAAAAGTGGTGTAACTTTCGTTCTATTCATCATATGACCAAACCGACTGTTTCAACACATTCAAATGGGTAGGTTTATCTTAGGAAAGGTCTTTCTTTTGCACCCAAACATGTCAGAACAGTTCAAGCTACATTGTATTGATGAAGTCTCTTAAGAGACCAAAGTGAAAAGGGGCAAAAAACTTTGACAACTGATTACTAAAAATAGTGGCACTTATAAACATTTCGTCTAAGGCCAAGAGATCATGTAGAACCCCTCTACAATAACCTTTCTTGGTTTTTGATATCTCCAAGTCGTTTGCTCGTGGTGAAGAGTTTTTAGTTGATGGAAAATGAGTCAATTGCATGTAGTGTAAATTTGTAATGTGGTGTAACTTGTGTTTTGTTCGTCATACGATTAGACTGACTCTTCCAAGACATCTGTATGGGTGTGTTTATGCTAGGAAAGGTCTTGTTTTTCACCCAAACATGCCAGAACAGTTTGAGCTACATTGTATCGATGAAGTCTCTTAAGAGACCAAAGTGCAAAGGGGCAACAAACTTTGACGATTGATAACTTGAAAACCGTGGCATTTAGAAACATTCTATTTGAGGCTATGGGATAATGTACGACCCCTATACAATAAAATCTCTAAGTTTTTGATAGATCCAAGTCATTTTCCCAAGGTGAAGAGTTTTCAATTGATGGAAAATGGGTCAGTTGCATGTATTATAAAGTTGCAGAGTGGTGTAACTTTTTTTCTTTTTGTCATACAACCGAATCAATTGTTTCAACACTTTTGAATGGGTGGTTTTATGTTGGGAAAGTTCTTGTTTCATACCCAAACATGCCAAAATAGTTCGAGATACATTGTATACATGAAGTCTCTTAAGAGACCAAAGTGTAAAAGGGAAACAAACTTTGACGATTGATTACTCATCCCATGACACTTAGAAACATTTCTTCTAAGGCTACCAGACATGTAGGGCCCCTCTACAATAACCTCTCTTAGTTTTTGATAGGTCCAAGTCCTTTTCCCATGGTGAAATTTTTTCTAATGCCCTAAAAACTATCAGATGCATGTAGCATAAAGTTGCAAGGTAGGCTACTTTTTGTTTTGTTCTTCGTGGGGCCAAATAGTTAGTGCCAACACATCTAGGTGGGAACATCTACACTAGGCATGGTTACCACCCTTCGTTATAAAATGGTTGTAGTCTTTCCTATTCAAAGGGTCAAAACTTTTCACTTTTGAAAAGTCACAACCAAATTCATATCATCACTATTTGTGAGAACCTAAATTAATTTATTTGCAATATTTCCTTCGGTTATATTCTTGATTGAATTCTTCAATGACACAATCCATGAAGTATATGCAGGAAGCATGCAACATACACATGAACACATCAAGTATATATAGGAATCATGACACATACACGTGAATAATGGTAAATAGTGAAGTATACACAGGAAGCATGAAGCATACATGTGAATACACATAATACATGAAGTATACACAGTAAGCATGAAGCATACATTGAAAACGTGGTGTATACACAAGAAGCATGAAGCATACATGTGAATACATGAAATATGTGAAGTATACATAGGAAGCATGAAGCATACACATGAATACACAAAATACATGAAGTATACATAGGAAGCATGAACCATACACATGAACACATGAAGTAATCACACGAAGCATGAATCATACACGTGAACACACGAAGTATACACAAGAAGCATGAAGCATACAAGTGAATGGTAGCATGATGCATACATGTGGAATGGTAGATGTGTTCCTCAATGATATAAAGCATCAAGCATACACATGAAGCATGAAGCATACACATGAATTTTCTCCATGAAGCACATGAAGCATGAAGCATTACTATATTTATATGATTGATTTAATGTTCAATAATCTTATAGGAGAATAATGTTCAAACTTTATTATATATTTACAATTATAGAAAAGAAGAGTGCATGGAAAACACTTGGATTTTAAATATTTGAAGTAAACCATCTACAAATATCTATTGAAGCATGGATTTACAATGAAAATATGGACACGATCAATAAAAAAGATGTGTATTATCCAAATAGTCATGTAGGAATACATCAATATATGTCGACATAAGTATAAAATATATATGTAAAATAGCCATATAGGCTTACAAGAATGCCATATAGGCATAAAATGTCAAGTATATGCAATAAAAAATATGTCAAAAGTTCCATATAGGCATACAACAAAGGACCCCAATGAAAATTCATTGCCATCCAAGTGAAGAAAGTATACGAGTGGCCTTTATTTTTCGGGGGGATGGAGATGCATATGACACTTGTTTACTTTGAACTTGAGGGCTGCTCCTATTTAGTTCCCGGTCAAGCTTCAACTATTGTAATAAAAAGTAAAGACGTTAATATATAGAAATTACATTATAAAAAATGATATATTTAATAAAATAATAACTTACCACCTCCAAATGATCTCTCTCCTCAAGTGGAAGATCCGCATGCTTAGGCTCTCACATCCCAAATCCCTATACAAACCATCCAAATAGAAATTAAACTAAAAATCAATAATTATTTGAGTTTTCAATAATAAATAGCTATAATGTAACAAATGTAATTTGAAATTTACTAATCTACCTCATACCCCTGTAGAGCCATTGAGTTGTCTATTACGGAAGATACACCATGCTCCATTTCCCTATCAACATTGGGATGTGTTTTTGCTTGCATCATTTGAAAATAAAACAACAAATTATTCAATCACGAAAACTAGAATAGTGATGCAGGTCATGGCTTATAATGTATGAGATAATCAACAAAATTTTGAGTACTTATTGAACTATATATTTCTCACTATTATGATTACTATTTTCCCTATTGATAGCTTGTTCGAAAGCACCTATTTTAGGCTTTTATCCATAGTAGCAAGGTAGTGAACTGTTTGATATAATGCTTTGGTACACATGTATGAAAAATTTGGTAGAATAGAGAAGGCATTAAACTATTTGAAAAAATGCCTCAAAGAAATGTGGTCTCATGGTGATGGAATACCATGAAAAATTTATTTGTCATGGCATTCCATCACCATCAGACCATATTTGTCTAAGGCATTTTTTCAAATAGTTCATTGCCTTGTCTATGCTATTATGTTGGGGTGGATGGTATAGTGTGGTCTTGGTTATGAGATGCAGGGGGATCATGACATGAAGAGGGAGGGGTGTTTTGATCATGAGGGATAGAGGATCATTAGATATGGTGGAAGGTGTACTTTGAGACCACATTTTGAGAGCAATCATACAATAGAGTGGAAGAAGTAATTTGATTTGGACATGGAAGGATGCCATTAGATGAAGTGGGGGAGAGGGATTGTGAGAGTGGGATGAAGGGATATATTTCTCTTGATATGGAAAGATATCATTATATGAGATAGAAGGGATATGTTGCTCTTGATTGGAACTGGGATCATGAGATGGAAGGGGATCATATGATGGAGGGGAAGGGTTTCTTTGATATTTATATAGATTGGTAAATTGAGGATGAGGATGAGGACCTTGAAATGGATTTGGAGGGGAATTTTGGCTAAAGGATTGGTTTCTGTTGTCAAATGAAGGGGAAGGATAAGCAAGAGGAGATGGATTGGGATTGGATGAAGGTACAGAGGATGGAATATTAGCACCAATGCCAAGGAGACATCTAAGAAATGCATCCTTATACTTATGGAAGTAGTAGATGAGGATAAAGTTAGTGGTGGTGAATGGGGATGATATGGAATGGACTTGAGGGGAGATTTGGATAGGGGATTGGTGGAAAATTGGAGCATTCTATCTATTGAAAATGGAATCAAGGTAATCCACCATGCTCTCATTGTCATCATTGGGATTATAATCGGGTTGGTAAAAAAGGCTATCCTCATCATCATTGATATGGATGGGGTCGGTTGGAATGGATGAAGGTCGATTAGAATAGACTAGGTTGGATGGAGGATAGATTGGAAGAAAGATCTATGTTGATTATGGATGCAGATGGAAATTAAGATGATGGATTAGAAATGAACTTGGGGATTGGAAGAATAGGATCTAAGGATGAAGATGGAGGATGAGATTAAATCCAAGACCTTAAAATGATTCGATTTGATTGAAGACAATTATCTATTCTTAAGACAATGAATTGTTCAAAAAAATACCTCAAAGAAATGTGGTCTCATGGTGATGGAATGGAATTTCATCACCATGATGCCATATTTCTTTGAGGAATTTTTTCAAACAACTCATTTCCTTGTCTATGTTATTGCTTACTATTATGCTTTGATAGAATTTTTCCAAGCATCCATTGTTTGTTTGAAAGCACCTATTTTAGGCTTTTAGCCATAGCAGCAAGGAAGTGAATTGTTTGATAAGATGGTTTGGTAGACATGTATGGAAAATGTGGTATCATAGACAATGTGATGAGCTATTTGAAAAATTCCTCAAGGAAATGTGGTCTTATGGTGATGGACATTACCATGAGACCTCATTTCTTTGAGGCATTTTTTCAAATAGCTCATTGCCTTGTCTATGTTATTGCTTACTATTATGCTTTGATGGATTTTTTCCACGCATCCATAGCATAGACAAGGAAGTGAACTTTTTGAAAAAAATCCTCAATAAAATGTGGTCTCATGGAATGCCACGACAAGAAAATGCAATTGGCAACTACTCCTAGTTATTAGTTATGCAATGTGAAGTAATTGAATCACTGCTTATGTTGAATTTCTAAAAATCTATATAGTAATTGAAATTTTGTCATATATCAACATCTAGGTATTAGTTATGCAATGTGAAGTAATTATTTGAGTTTGAAAGATGTGAAATGCAATGTAATCAATGATATGAATATAAAATACACAAATCTATTAAGTACAACTCATTAGTTAAACTCTTTATTCTATTACCTGAGTGAATCTTTGAACTCCATCGCCACTGGGAGGTGTCGCCGTGCAAGCTACAAGATGAAAATATTCAACATCCAAAATCAGATAGTAGAATACCATTCATATAACAATTATATTCACATGTAATATTTATAATTGTTTACTAGTTACATACCTCGGCAATACATGTCATGGCATAATATGGAGGTGGAGGATCGTTGAAAACAAAATGAACTCTATGACCCTGAAATTTTATTACAATCATTAAAGTAATTTAGTTAATCTTGCATTTCAAAAATGAAATTTAATAAATTAAATTAAATAAACTTGCTAACATTTACCTGAGTATCAAGGTCGGAACCCTCATTCAAGAGGGCATCTGTCATCACCAATTGGTTAGTTTTTGACGTAGCCTATGCAACTGCCTCCTAAATATCCATGGGGTCATAACCACAGGTGGACCCACAAGCCTTAAAAATATGGGGTGGAACCCTACCCATTGAAGACTCCCTCAGCTCATGTTGTACTATAGGACTAGCACACTTTATGATGCTTTGGGTCAAGGAACTAATAGATTGAAGAGTCTCGACCTCAACACTATCCTTCACAACGGAATGGATAATAATGTGCTCATAAGCTGGTATGGCGAGTGCTTGTCCCACTAGTTGTTGAGGATCAATACATGCCCCTAGTCTATCCTGTGTAGACCCACTGCCTCTACCTTGGAAGTCTCACATATCAAAATAGTTGGGGATTTTGTTGAGGAAAAGCATGTAGTAAAGTTTCCTCAAGAAATATTACGAGACCTCATTATTGTTGAATGGAGGATAGTCGTAAACCATCCACCACCTCTGCCAAAAGTGGTCCTTCATCCCTTGGTGGTTGCACCAATGGATAGGAAATCTCTTGCTTGTAAGGTGTAGAGGTTGATTTGTTTGTGGGTTTGTAAAAAGTGAACACAAGTCAAATTTTATAATTTTTTCATTTTTGACTTGTGTGTAGGATACTTTACTGCATAATATTCTCTATAAGCTCGTCTCTTCTCCACCCAGCCACTTAATTACTTGCTAATTGAATCTACATGTTTTAACACAACTTCAAGTGATTTCACAAGCATGGTTCTTTGGGAGGTTGAACTTGCAGGATCTTTCAACCTCGCAATTAACTCTTCAATTTGTTTTTTTGTTATTTTTAATTTCCCTCATTAAATTTTGTTGAGTTCCAAGGGGATGTTGAGGAATTCTTAGAGGATTTTTTTGTTTGATTTGGGGTTGTTCTTCACTAGTTATTTCGAGTTGAGGTGAAGGATGATTTTGAAGATTAGGAGGTTCATTATCATTTCCTGTAAATTAGATAAATTTACATAAAAAACCTATTAAATCTATGTCCTATTTATAAATGAATTCATAAAAAAAACTTACTCCTAACACTTCCCCGAATTTGTGGAGACATTTTGGTGAAGAATCAACAACAATTTGATGAAGAATTTGGTCTCCAAGAATGAGAGCACACTCTTGAGGGTTTGAAGGCCATAGGCTTGGAGAAAAATGCAAAAATAAAAATGACGATTGTTTCTTTTTTGTTATAAACAATTATAACACACATGTGTTATAATGTGAGCGTGTTATAGATTCAGTGTGACTGATCCTTAAGCTTGGTCACACCAAGCCATAACACATTTGCATTATGGACTTTTCATTTTTTTTGAAAAAGTTGGACACTTTTTGGCCCCCATCTTTTTGCACTCGCCCATGGGTAAAGGCACCTATTAAGATCCCTAAAAGTTCTTATTAATCATCCCCATCATACACCCTTTTGGTGGGGATCCTTTTCCCATCTTTTCACCTATTTAACCACCTTTTCATGTTGTTTTCTACTAGGTTGGAATTATTCTAGTTTTTTCTCTTATTCTTCCTCTTCTGGGTTGTATTATTCTTCATATCCATCTTCTACTGCCTGCTTATTTTTATGTCTATTGGTATTAGTACCTTTCCTAGTAACCACATTTTCTTTCTTCTTTCCTCCTCTTTTCTTCTTCATTTTATTGTCAATGACTCTCTTCTCTCGAATGTTCCTCTATGCAAGTATCTGAAGTCCATAAATCCATTTGGTGACAACCTCTAACTCCTTGTTGGGATGCCTTCCAAATTACTCTTGTACCTCATTTTAGTTCATCACTTGGGGATGGTTGACTATCTTATACATTTCAGTAGAATGTTCTAGCAACCATATTGAAACATGGTATGATCATCTTGTCCATAGAAAGTGCATTTTGGTTTCCTCTCTACCCAACATTCAAAGGTATAGTGTTCCATTTTTCCATAGTTCAAATAATTTGCATCATTTTTTCTTCAACTTGTTTTTCCTCTTCCTCTTCCTCCTCTATAGATGAATTATCTATTATCTTCTTGATATTTTAGTTGGTTTTTTCGCATGTCACAAGCATTCTAGTTGTGTTTTGAGGATGGAATCCAGTATCTAATATCACTATTTTTATTATTACTATAGTTATAATTATGATTTTCGTAATTTACTTGATTTCCTCCATTTCGGATAGGAGGTCTATTCTTTGAACAATCCTTTGTTAGATGTAGATTCTATTCTTGACAAATAGGACAATACATGGAGTTAGGTTTTATTGTTCTTGTTGTAGCTAATGTATTTTTTGGGCTATCTTTGGGGAATTCATTCTAGATGTTCCCTTCTCTATTGCATTATGTACACTAAATTATATTCAGTCGACTAGGTTCACTAGCCTTGATTTCTTGTTGTATGACCAATTTCAGAACCTTCAATTGTAGATCTTCTAGGATTTCAACACTCTTATCTATTTCCAGTTTTCTCTAGGGTTGGGATTTAATCTTGTAAGCCATAGCAATCAGGCTAGTGTACATGTATCAAATACTCTTTCATCTAGTCTAACTCTAATGTCCTTGTGTAGTCCAAAAATGAACCATTAAATCTTCTACTTCTCTGCCAAAGGTTCTTCCATCTTCCTACACACTTTGTTAAACTTCTTGTCATGATTCTCAATAGATTCTTGCTCTCCTTGTGCTAAATTTCCCATCCCGATAACAATCTTTGTTGGTACCTCTGATGCTCCAAAGTTATCCAAGAATTCCTTTTTACTTCTTCCTATGTCGCTTTGAGTTGTGGATAATATTTCATAGACCACTTTAATTTTCTTTTCTTAGTGAGCCTACAAAATCTAGTAACTTGCTATTGTCTTCATCTTTTCCTAACTTCTCCCATAGGGATTCTAAAATAAATACATGTTATGGTGCTTTGGTGGTGTCTATTCTAAAGATAGGAATTTTTATTGTGGTGTCCATGGCATTTAAACTTTGTTTTGGATGTTGTTTTCCCTTGGGTTTATGTGTTGGTTTCTTTACTAGATTAGTTTCCTTCTTAAGGTTATTTCGAGGCTTATTTTCTCTGCCCTTATATCTTGTAAGTTTGATATAAAAGTAATCTTCTCCTAGTACCTTGGTCCATATGATATCCTTCTCTTTCTTCTTTTCTTTTTTCTCTTTTTTCTTTATTTTTAACTCTTGTGCGACAACTCTTATGCTTTTAGACCTTAATGAGGATGAGTCTTGGTTTGGGGGTTGTGACTCTTTGTAACTTATTTTTATTTATTTTTTAATAAATTTCATATGATTAGTTACTGGCCTATTCTCTTTTCCCTTAATTTCTTCTTCCCTTTCATGTTATTCACCTTCCTTAGTTTTTTTGTGCTTTTGTTAATTATCTTTTCTAAATGCTCATCATTTACCTATAGGAATTTATGTAGAATCTAGGAATTCTTTAAAAAATTCATCTAATTTAATTGTAATTTCTTCTAGGTCCGATTTATTTTTAGGGTCTAGTGAAGTTTCCAATAGGGTAGGAGCTTCTATGCTACAACTTCTGTTTAAGAGAAAGCTCTTGGATTCTTGATTATGCATGATTTTTTTTAAACTACTTGAGAGCCTTCCAGTTCCTTTCAATAACCATATCTTTTCAGTATTATCTCCTTTTTCTTCCTATTTTCCTTTCCTTTTTTGATACTTGTACCCACCTTGGTGTGCTCTAACCTTGATTTTGTTGTTAGCTCCATTTTTCTCTGATGTTTGTCTTCTCTTTCCAATACTTGTCTCTTTCTTCTTTCCTCTCTATTAGGGTTGGCCATTTTCTTTCCTTTTATTAATTCACTTCTTAATCTCCTATGAATTTCTTTTTATCTAACCATGAGTGTTTAAGATTTGGGATTGCATTACTCCTATATTGCATCCCATGGTAGTTATTCAGTGGTTTTCTTTAATAGTCACCTCTTTTCATAGGTCTCTTTAGAACTTTTCCCCCTTTTCATTTCCCATCCCCTTGGCACCTAACTCCCTCTCACAAAGTAGATGTCAAGAGGATGTAAATTTTGATTGATTATATCAATTCTATTATCTATTGGTCATTTCGGTAGAAATTTTTAAGATATGAAAAAAAAACCGTCAGCTTCAACAGAGCCTAACTAGGGTCTTGATAATGAAACCAATGTTAGCAAGACATCCAAGGGATACATATCAAAGTTTTGTTCCCAAAAGATCTTTGTTGGTTGTATTTTATAACCTCAAAGTAGGTTCTATTGAGGTGACACAATAGGCTATTTTGGATCCAAGAATTTTTATAAATCAAAATAAAATAGTATATACACACAAGATAAATCAAAATTTTGGAATATCTTATATTCATTATCCAAGAATCATTCATTACATTCCTTACATTTTTGTATAGTCAACTAGTTAATATTCTTCTACTTACATTCCTTACTTTTGGTGATTAGATATTCTTACCTACTTATATTTATAATATGGGATGTGGCCCTTAGACAATATCCCTAACTTACATTCTATCTTCCTAATCTATTATATTGGAATATTCTTTCTATTTATTATATATCTCCAAATCAGTGTCTGCATGTTGTTTTCCGGATAATAGATCCTATATTCACAAACATTGGAGGTATGTGCATGAATATAGAGGGTGAGAGAACCTCTTATTATATGTTTATTTTACAAGGTGGCAACTACACAAGAAGTGTTCCTTAGAAAATATTTCTCATTTAGGAACTTGTTTATGCCCTTCTCATATATTGCACATGGTCTACATGTTATTGTAAGGAAAAATGATTTAACCAGTGATTAGTTACTTTAAAATATGAAATATTCAAGCTCCACCAAGATGTTAAAGTGGGATATATTAACACAATACAAAAACATTGTAAGTGTAAGAACTTAAATTAGGAGAATCATGTAGAAATATCATAGCTTCTGCCTCTTAATGTAAATGATTTAAGTACTATGTGAGGAATACAAAACTACAGGGATGACCAAGTTGAGTTCTGCCAAGTATACTAGAAACTATTTAAGCTTTAGTATAATCCAACCAATTTCATTTTGGGTAGGGATTCCTGAGCTATGTGGAAGAGGTCTCCATAAAGAGAAGACAAAACCCACCCAAAGCATTGATAATGTCAAAGATACTATAAATCCCCTATGTATTGAAAATATTTTGTGACATTTATGGCTAGATCCAATGTATAATTAGGCCCATTATTCCTAATTCTCATATTTTCCAACAATAAAAATATCTCAACATACATTTATCATAAGATAAAGTGGAGTCTTTAGAGGAGGTAAGTTCCTTTTTTGAATTTATTATAAGCTAAATGTAAAAACATAATCTAAAACTAATTCCAATTTACTCCTAATCTATCATTGACAAGGAAAAAGGTTAGAAGGAAGGTTTGGTGAACAAGGAAATATGGTCATATAAAAATAAAATGGAAAAGAAGTGATGTGTTAGGATAATGGGATTTATTTAATTTCCTTTCAATGTGTAACATTTGAGTTATACTAGAATGCAAAGTGTAGTCAAGGCTAGTCTAACCAATTTTAATGATCTCACGAACAAACTCAAATGTATTTGACTAGAAACTATTGGAAGAATAATAAAAATATATCAACAAACAATAGTAAAAATAATTCCAACCAAAGGACCATAGATAGGCCCAAAATACACAAACAACTGAAGTATAATAACTTTCTCTAAGACAAGTCATTGTTCAATAAAATGTAAAGACACATTAATTACAAAGTTTAAGTCAAGGATCTTCTACAAGTGAGTAGATCTCATATTTGTATATCATGATGGACTAGATAAGATCATGCCACCTATGCTAATTAGAGTTGTAGAAGAAGCATAGTGCATATAACAAAGATAGATAGAAAAATGTCAAAAGAGTCATAAAATCTACTACCTAATGATCTAAGAAACATTATAGATGAATAATAAAGATAGTATATGTATAAACAACATGGTCTTTAGGAGGTCCTTAACTTTGCATGATCATGGCGATTTTGCTTCTAGAATGGAATTTCTACAAGGATTACATAACAAAGGTTGTTATGCCTATGAGATCCAACTCCTTAGCTGTCTATATTAGAAATGAGGGTTACTAGATAGAGCATGTGTGCTATTAAGCATAAATTGTCAACAACCATGACAATTAAAGACTCTTACTTAGTGTGTGCTCAAAATTTGGAATATCTAGAGAATTAATGGTGCACTTACTAGATGTGGAAGATTGTGGTATATATGGGGTCATATGAGTGGTAGAAATGCATTGTCAGTATGTTGGAATAGCGGTGAGAGAAGATTCTTACCCAAAGAAGTATTGCTTATGAGATCTTTTATCTTTGAAGAGAGGTATAGGTGGTGGGACCTATAATGATGGAACATTCCTTGGTGAGAGTGATCTACATCATTGAATCTAGAGATACACATTAGACATGTTTCCAAACTAACAAGAACCTCATATATTATAAAAAATTTATTCTTTAAACAAAAACTCTAAGAAAAAATTACTTTACAATAAACCAAAAATAAAACAATGCCAATCATCCAATTTTTATTGAATATTTGATCTAAAATCCCCAAAAAAAGAAAATGCTCTACATTAATTTGAATGGGAAATGCACTCAAAATGCACTACACATAATAAATAGGATAACCCTTTTTTATTGTCCATCATTACATCTTTGCACTATAGAAGGATTTTAAAAATGTGTATTTAGAAATTTAAATATCCGATAAAAATGTGCCGAAAGAAAGAAAAATATATTCCAAACCGTATTCTCATCCTAGTAAAGCTGTCCTTAGAGCAACACAATGGGTTTTTGCTCTCAAACCCAACCTACAACTTTAAATTCAGTAACAAGAAATCTCTAACAATGCCTAAGTCCACTGTAAACATAGACGAAAATAATTTTATATAATTTACTCAACTCACTAGATTAACTTGTAGATTTGTAAATTATTTTGAGCTTGCATTTGTTTCCAACTTTGTTATACAACTTGCACTGAATCCAACGGACATGTCCCTTGAAAACCCATAATACATACAACAATACCTTCTTTTGGCCTGCATAATTTTATTCGTACTTTCTCCATGGCAGACCTCAAACAAAGAGGATCGGAGCAAGATGATTAATATAAATCTTCTGAGTTCGATTTTGAGCAAGATATGTACGAGTATGAAGAGCTGAACAAATTAAATAGCATTAATACACCTGAAACCAACACTAACCTTTTGTTAACCACTAATTCCAAGCCTCCTCAGCCTCAACTTCAGTCTGCTGCTCTCTTCACATCACCATTTGTTAATCACATGGAAGACCAGTATGAACCAGGAATGGATATCTATGGTGAAGGAGATGGAGACTACAGTCATACTGTTCATATTGCAGAAAACAACGATAAGAATGTTGACAATACTGCTCCTTATCCTAATCGTCTACCTTATCCTCTTTCAAGAGAAGAAGAGGACAGAAGGATCAAAGATTTTATTAATAATTCATGCAATGAATGGCAGAGGAAAGCAAAACAAATACCCATTCCTAATTGTTTTCTCTCTAGTAGAACTTACATTTCCTGATTCTTTGTGATTGTAAGCATCTAAAGCTGCAAAATCCTTTAAATTGCAGGTACCTGCAGTCTGGAGTAAGCAATAAATTAGTGAAAAGAAGACTACCAGTAGGATTACCACCAGAGTGGTATATTTGCAATCGGTGTGGAGTGAAAGGCCATTTCATTCAGTATTGTCCCACCATGGGAGATCCTGCCTATGACAACCTCAATCAAACAAGGCAGTATCAAAGAAGACACAGAGGCTATGCAAATCATTATTATCGCAATCCTACCCCTCGGCCTGATGAGTAAGTATTATAAGAATACTATTATCCTTTACTGCAATATCACAATCTAACATATGATTTAAACAATCTTTTATCTGAATATTTTTCTTCATCAACATTTCAGATCATATTTCATGATCTATCATCAATATGAACAAGCAAGAAAATCTAATGCACGATTAAAACAATCTTCTATCTTAACATTTTTCTTCATCAACAATTCAGATCATATTTCATGATCTATTGTCAAAATAAGCAAGCAAGAATCTAACATGTGATTAAAACAATCTTCTATCTTGAACATTTTTCTTCATCAACGTTTCAGATCATATTCCATGATCTATCGTTGAGATGAGCAAGTAAGAATCTAACACACGATTAAAACAATCTTCTATCTTGAACATTTTTCTTCATCAACATTTCAGATCATATTCCATGATCTATCGTCAAGATGAGCAAACAAGAATCTAACACACGATTGAAACAATCTTCTATCTTGAACATTATTCTTCATTAATGTTTCAGATCATATTCCATGATCTATCATCAAGATGAACAAGGAAGAGAATTGGCATTACCGTCAGTGCTTACATTAACATACCAATGTTTGCATACAATTTTTTCAGTGCATTGAACTTGTTAGTACTGCTTTGATTGCAGAGGGACATTTGAGAAGGCAATCCAAGGAATTCCAACATTGATGGGAGCTGAAGTAGCTAGAAAAAGTGATACTGCAGAAGGGCAAGTTGGTAGTTCTACTTATGTTAGGCCTAAGCCATATGCAGGCTATGTCTGCTTTCGCTGCAATATTCAAGGTTTGAATAGAAGCCAAGATACATATATAGCTACAAGTTTGTTTGTTTTTCCTCCTCTTTTCTGTTTTGAAATGATAGTAACATATAAGTTTTGTATCTGCATTGTTATTAGATGATCACTGGTATCGAGATTGTCCTACACATGATAACCCTTCTATGCATAGAAGGCTCATAAATGTCCACTGCCCATCTAATCAGGAAAGGTGAAACCGCTATCAAAGTTGGTCTGCTACATTGCAGGTTATCTTAAATTGTTGCATTCATTAGTTTGTGCATTATTGCAGAGAAGGAAACATCATGAGACCTACAAACCAAGTGGGCAGTAATCAAACAAATATGAGAGCAGCTGCACATGTATCCAATACCCAAGGAACACCCACTATCCCTTCAGTGACTAATTTTTACTCTTTTTCAAGGAACAGTCCTCAAAAAGGAGTGTTAAGGGATCAAATGACTTTAAATCTTAACTCATCTGGGATTAAAAGGACTAGAAATCCTGAATGTACAAATAATATGTGCCATCAGAGAACCAACTCCAACTACAAACCTGGTCCTCCAAAAAGAAGAAAACAGGACATATGTGATTATTTGGACGTGTCCCTACATACCTGACCAGACTGGTATAAATCAAGACAAGATACTTAGAATATGGATAGAATGGCAGTCTACTTTAAAGACCTTCGTTATTATAAGTTTTAAATATGATTGTTTTGCCTATGTTTTCAGAATTATGAAAGAATCTTCATTGACTCTTTTGAGTTCTAAAGCAATAAGGTTAAATTGTAAAGTAATATTTTATGTCGCATATATTTTATCTTTGAATTTTTCTAATTTTTGCTTCTTAATGTTTTATTAAAAAAAAATCAAATAAATTTTCTTATATAAATAGTTATTGGTACAAGAAGATTTGGAAAGGTGGATTGGCAAAGTTTTTCCTTCTTATCTTACTCTTTTTTTTTTTATAAATATTTTATCTTGATACTTTGCTTAAAAGATTATAACATGTTATGTGAGTGAACCCAACCTTTAACCAATCCCTCCCTTATGATTCAAACTCAACCCAAATCCTACCCTTTTCCTCACCTTAGTCAACTTCATGATTAAGAACCTATTGGAATAATTGGCATGATCCTATCAGCATTGATCAAATCTTAATTTCACTTTTTTTCAAACCTATTAAAAAACTTAATTGTTTGTTACATAAAGTCTTGCACTTGAAACTTTCAAAATTAGGTATCTTTCAATCAACACATTTATTCCAAAACCCAAGGAAAATCCTTATAAAAATACATGATACAAATTTTTATTTTTACAAATGTTTTTTATTAAGTTAAGAAGAAAACTAGGGTCACGAACCTTATATAAAATAATCCCTTAGGAAAAAACAAAACAACCCTAAGAATGGCTAGAAATAACACATTAGTAGCACATTAACATATTAACAAAAGTATTAGAGTTCAAGTGAAACTTAATAAAAAACAACAAGAAAACATAAAACAACTTAAGGTGATAGATGTCTCTAATTGTCAGTGAGGAATTTGTATATATCAACATACTTCCCCAAATCCTTAGTCTCATGCTTCTTCAGCTCCAAGTCCTATAGAACTGAGAGAGTGGTGGAAAACCCATGCATAATTTTAGTGTTGAACCTTATCATAATCTTAATGTTTTTCTCTATTTCTTCCATTTTGGACTTCATCATCTCCACCTCAGCAATCTGAGTATAAATATCATAGTTTTGTTGATTTGTAGTATGGGCTTTAGAGGAATACTCAATCACAATATAGGGGACATTGGAAAAATCCTTAGTCTAAGAGTTAGATTCCAGCACATTTATTTCACTAAAGAAGTTATTTCCCTTCATATTGGAGGGGGGAGACTCATGAGAGCTTTCAAAAAGTGTCATCTTAAAAAATATCCTCCTCCTACTAGGAGTCAATAGATATTTCAACAAATTTTAGGTTAGGTTGGTGCACCACAACCAATTTGATTGATCATTTGATAAGCATGCCTTTTGTATCCTATTTTTGGGTCATTCCCTTATCCCCTCTACTCCACCATTTGAGGTTGTTTATTATTAAGGGTGAGCAAGGTCATACTAAAAAACTGGCTTGACCCCTCCTACACTTTCTCACCCTCTAAGTCAAAAAAGTTTAGCATTTTTACCTTTAATTTTGTTTGACTTTCCTTCCTAGTTTATTTTGATTGACCCCTTATGAGAATCTTTCTTGGTAGGGAAGAAAATTTTGAAAGAGCATAGCCCTACCACCACATCATCTTGGGTCTTTTTTTATTATAAATTTTTAGGTTAATGGTAGGGGAATTGACCATATTTGGGGGTTTAACCTACACATTCATTTTTACTTTATATTTATTGGTGTCTTCCACCACTTTTTTTACCATTGGATTTACTTATAGCAAGAGGGAATTGGGATGAATGCCTCATTAAAGTAAGGGGTTTCTTACCCTTATCCTCAAGAAGGAAAGGAGATATGTTTTCCACAAAGGCAACTTTAATGGGCTTATCTGGGCATAGGGCAAGGTGGAAATAGTATAGAATTAGGCCTTGATGTAATGGGATGATGGGATTATTAGGTTTTCTAGAGTGAAAATCCCTAGCTTCTATAATTGAATTATCTAGAGAAGCGAGAAGATAAAATGAAAAAATCATTAATATTTTATGTCAAAAATTATTCAATGGAGCAAATTTATAGTGGTAATAGCAATTAAACACCCTTTGAGTGTAAAATATTTTATGAGAACCCAACATACCTAGTCCCATGGGGGTGATCCCACAATATTGGTTTACAATTTTTGGCCAAACTAGACATTGAAATATTTTTTTCTAACTATATATCCACTTTCGGGCACCAATAGTTGCTAAATCGTGGGGAATTTGAAGATGATGCAAACTAGTGATTTGTGACATTTTTCTGTAGATTCTAAATATACTTTTTTTGAAATTTTTGGAATCAAATTGCACTTATTCTTTTCCCATCTCCTTCGAAAACTATTTTTTTTCAGCAAACAACATTTTTAAGGAGTGATGCTCATCGTATACAACATAACTTTTTTCCATGAAGGATAAAATTCCAATTATTTCGAATTTAGATTTGTAACTACGATATCTAGTGCTTCCAATTGGTCTCAGAGTTTTTTATTGAATATTTTTTTCTTAATTAGGTTTTGAAGTCAAACTAATTATAATTCAGACATAGGCAAACCGTATACAATGTAACTTTTTTTGTATGTATCGATTTTTATTTTTTTTATTGGATCAAGGACTTGAATATCTGGTGCACTCATATTTTTAATTTTTTTTTTTATAATCTTTTATTTTTCCACATGTTCAGAACAAAGAGCTTGATTTTGGGTGAAAAACAAAGAGTGAACCCCTAGGGGTTTGATCGAACCCCCTCTCCACAAGCCTTCACTTTTGGCTTTTTGCCAGGAATGGTGGGCCCCATCATTAAATGGGTTCGCTTGAACCTAGGTTCTAGCGAACCCTATTTTGGTTCACTCGAACCAAATAGTTTGTTCGAACCCCTAAAAGTAATTTTTTTGCATGGGGTCATTTTATTCAACTTTACCTTCCTCATTCAAATTGTAAACCACTTTTGTGGGTTTACCCATGGTCATATAATCTTTTGGCAATCAAACCCATTCTAATATTTCATAAGTTCTTCACCCTCCTTGAAGAATTACTTCATACTTTCAATGTTTGAAGTTTTTTCTCTACCATCAAACCTTTTTCCCATGGCAACTCATCCTAGTGGATTTTCTAATAACCTCCTCACTAACTTTAAATCTCATCCCTCCCGATTAAAAATTTCTCCAGTTCAAGGATTCAACAAGTTGAATTGATAAATTTGGGTCATACCCATTCAACCATTTAAGATACAAAGCAATGCCACCCTCACTACAATTATACTAGAAGGTATAATTGTTCTTCACTTCATCACAAGAGCTAGGCTTTATGAGAACCCTATCACCCCCATTATAACACAACAATTGACAAGATTGAGAAGAGGTAGAGTGAACCATAACTTCAATAGATAAATGATGCTATTTTAGAAATATAGAGAGTTCATAACCAAATAAAATGTCACCTAAACTAGCACATATGAATAAATTTAATGATGAAATCAGAGTCGTCAAAATCCCACCCATCAAGTGTGTAATTTTGATGAAACATACTTAGCCTTTATAAATTTAAATAAATGGTAGTATTGAGGTGGTAATCATTATATAGAAAACAATTGCAATAGGGTTGTACTTTGGTGTCCACCTCATGCATCTAACATTTTAAACCCTTTGCCTCATCAACATAATAAAAATCCATCATACACCACTTCATCAGTCAAGGTAGAAGGAGGAAAATGAGTAATTATGATGGTTAATTTTTATAGATGCATATGATGAAGACAACATTATGATGGTTAATTAGGTCTCTTTATTTTCACACAAATAGTATATGATATCTAAATGATGCTTTGATTTTGTAAATATAAGTTCAATTATGCTATGGATTATTAGTTACTAAATTGATCATATGCGATAAATGTTATCTCAACATTTCATGTTAGAAATCAATGAGTTTTGGTTAAAAATAATTGGAACATGTAATCAAAATTATAGTATGATGTTGAATTGAACTATTTTGTGTCATGAAGAATTGTATTGTTTTTGAGTGTATGATTATGTATACATTTTAACTCAAGTTTATTTTGCTATTATATTTTACATGTTAATGTTTTGCATTGAGTGTGTAGGAAATATCAATGGCCAGTGAAAATTGGTTTCTCTAAGAAAACCCTAGTCATGTTATTCCTAGTGGAGGCTTACCCTTAGTCCATGGTGAGGATTGAGGTCTCTAATTGTAATAAATATTGTAATATGATACATTTTATATTGTAAATGTTTTTTATTTTGTTCTATTTTCTTTGAGAGATGATAATTGGCTAAATGGCATCCTTGTAAGAAAAACTCGGATTTGGCTTTGAATGGATTTTTAAATGGCCTTAAAATATTTTCCCCTTTCTTTTTGAGTTTCTTTAAGGGCCTAGGCCAACTACCTATGGGTAGGGTACCTTTTGGGACAAAACCTTAGGTTTTTTCAATATTTGACTCTTACCAAGTCCCTTAGAATTGGGTGGAAAAATTTTAACTTATGGGTGAAGGCAAATTACTTTTCACTTCTAAACATACTCTCCCAAGTTCATAAATGGGGTTTACCAATATCTCATGCATGTGAGTGCATTCAAATGACTTGTATTGGGGAAGAGTGTACCAAATTATAATTACCATTCCAATTCTCACATGTGTGAGCATTTGTAAGGACCACCTAACCTTAGGGTTTTGTGGGAAGGAAAGAGATGTGAATGGGATATATTTGTCACCTCATCATCAAAGGAGGGGAGTTGATATGGAATCCATTACATATACTCTTTTTGAATCTTTATATGGGTTATTTCATTTTTTGGATCTATCTTTTTGGAATTTTTTCTCTTGGGAGTTTGGATGCCTTGTGAAAAGACTTGGAAAATGGAGGATCCTTGGAGAAAGTTTCATCAAGCCCTCTTCATCTTTGTGGAAATATTTTGAGGTATAATTCTTTCTTTTATAATGTAATAATTTATTTTTAAATGTGTTTGAAGTATTTTTGTTCCATTGTTATGTTTTCTTATTTATCAAATAGGTGTGTGAGAGGTAGTGTGGTAGTTTAGGATTTGTGAAATAAATTGATGTGTTAATTGCCCTTGATGGATTTCTACTTGTTTGATAATATGTTCATCCCCATTGGAGAGAGTCCCTTGTCCCCCTTCAATGAACCTTGTGAATGTATCATTTATTAGTGTGTCCTTGAATAGATTTTGTGTATATTTTATGAGTTGTTTGTGTTTCTTATTATAAATTATGCACCTAACTTTTTTATGGGCCTCCTAGATCAAAGGTGGACTTGAGAGAAAGCCTAATAGTTGGGAGGTGAGCTATCCATTGGCTTGTTGAAGGTTTTATTTTATTGATTTTGGTGGATTCTATTGAAGCATATTTTCCATTGGAAATGAAGAACTCTTTCCAATCTTGGATTGGATATTGCTTCATCTCTTAGTTTTGGAATAATGGATACAATTTATTGAAAAGAATCATAAATGGAACCCCCTTGTAAATTTTCTATCTTAAGATTGTAAATGTGTATTTAATGTTCTGTTTATATTTACTTTAAATATTTTTTATTAAATATTCATATTTTTCAAGGAATGAACTTCTTTTAAGAAAGTATTTATGTCTTATTGTTGTATTTCATTCATTTGGGAAGTTTTATATATAATTTTTGATCAAATACAATTTATTTATAATGGTTATTTTTAAATTTCTTTAAAATATAAAATTTGAATGTGTTCTCAAACATTTCTAGTGAAAAAAGGAGGGATTATCATGCATGTAAATAATTTCTCTATATTATGTTTGTTACAACAAAATTCCTATTATAATTAAATATATATGCCTTTATAGTTTAGTGGGAATAGTTTTATGTAGCTCCAATTCTCAATTTTAGGTACTAGACTTGGGGCAATTTCGATGCCTAATATTTGGTAACAAACTTGAGGAAATTCCAATACATTTTTTTGGCTCAAAATTAATTGAAGTTTAATGCTCTATTTAAGGGATAACACTTGATGAAAGTTTGATTCTCTATGTAAGGGATCTAACTTGTGGTAAGTTTGGTGACTTGTCTAAAAGAGTTTATTCTATGAAAAAATGAGCTTTCCTAGCTAACATGATCTAGTAGAATTTGGAAATTGGTTTGTAGACATGTTTGAAGTGTGTTCCAAAAAATTTAGGACCCTATCTCTCTTCCATGCCTCAACTTGTCTACCTACCTTGGTGTCTAATCCTAGGGAAAAAGGTAATTTTTTTGCTTGTGCCATCTTTCATAGATCAATGGTAATGTTGTTTGGTGTGTGTGTGTGTGTTTTTGTGCCTTGCAAAATACTTTTGTGCACATTAGTGTGTAGGATTCCTTTTCTTGATATCTTCTTGTTAGTGTTGTTCACTAAAAAATTTGGTTCACTTGCTAATGCCATAGGAATTTGGCATGGGGAATTAAATTTTGTATAAAATCCTAGGTTGAAACACTAGGACCTCTAGTTTATGTTCTTTCTCTTTTGATTGATGTGTGGTTATTTAAGTGCTTACCTTTGTATGGAATTTCACATTATATAATATCTAGTGTACCTTACTATTGAATTATTTATGTTGATATATTGTTTCTAACCCATACATTATGTGGGTAGGATGATGCCTCTTAGGTGGTACCACACTCATCAAGGTGGAAACTCAAATCAAGATTGATAGTCATATGAGATCCATAATGAGCACTCCCTAATGGATAGTTAGGAATAGACTAAGAATCCTATCAAGGTACCACAAGTCATTGACCTTCTACAATAGATATTAGCAAGATTGGGTCCTTGGAAAGAGGTATCTTACTCAATGTCTTCCCATCCCTCTCAAGAAAAGAGAGGATGATCCTCAAATTTGGGAGACAAAATAATATAAGAGCCCTCACCATTAAATAATAGATGTACCATTTTAGGAACCACATGTTAGAGGAGGAAAATCAATTTTTGGATGACGATAATGTGTTCGAATTTCACATGAGGGACCTTCAAAATAATCACCTACCTTTGATGGTTTTTAGGTAGTTCAAATGAAAAAATTAGCTTTTGGCCCTTGAGCAATGCTTTTTGATGCATCCCTATTCTAGAAATACTATGGCTCATTATTCCATTATATACCTTTGTAGCTTTTCTTCCACCTAGTGGTGATAGGAGGAACAAAAGCATTATTTGGGAATTACAAAAATATCTTGGAAGACTATTCTTGAGAGGTTTTGGTTACATTTCCTTTTTTATCTTTATTAAAAAATAAGTGTAGATGAGTTCCATGAACTCTTAAGAACCTAAGCATGATGGTAGAGAAATAAAAGAATTATTTCTTTGAGATAAAATAATATGCAAGCCTAGTGGATAATGAGGTAATATTAGTGCAATGATTTTTAAGAGGTCTAAATGCTTAAATCAATGGGGTTGTTTGGTTGTTTGAACGAAAAACTTTAGAGGTTGCAACATGGATAAATTTAAGAACCCCCCTCAGAAAAGGTGTAAAAACCTAGTGAATCTTGTGTACTTCTTGAAAAAATATCAATTTTATTGGCAATTTTTTTCTTCTTTCGAGAAAAAAATCTCAATTAGCGAATCTTTTGTAATTGCAAGAAGTCTATGGAATATCTTGGTGAATTATATTTTTCTAAAAGCCAATAAAATATTGTCATTGGCGATTAAAAATTATTTTCAAACCAATAAAATATTTTCACTAGCGAATTAAACATGTTTCTAAACCAATAAAAAAAAATTGTGGGTGAATTAAACTTGTTTTTAAAACAAAGAATATTTTTGTTGGCGATTAAAAAATGTTTTCAAACCAAAAAAATAATTTAAATATTGGAAAACTAAACCCATTTTCAAACCAATAAAAAAAATTCATTGGCAAATTTAACATAATTTCAAACCAATAAAAAATTCATTAGCAAAATAAACTAGTATGCCAATAAAAATTCATAGTGTGGGTTGCGAAAATATCAAATGTTATATATTTTTCTATTTCAAGACAAAATTTCCACACATAAAAATTCCTTCATAAGGTGTCCGGAATGGGGACAAGTGTCAACATATTTATAATGTGTTCTTAAGTGAAGTGCTATGTCTGAAGCCAAATGTCAGCGCAAACTAATATAAATGATGATCGTTCAATGAATGTTCGATGGACAGTTGTAGTTGCATTCCGAAAGAAAATGTCTGAAGCACTAGACTTGTGAATTCAAACCTCCAAAATAACCCTAGAACCATTAGATTTCCAAATATCAATGGCTGATCTTTTATTACTTATTAAATCACTTAAAGTCATGACACCCAAAATAATATTTTATCATTGATTGGCTATCGGTAGTTGAAAGTTGCTTAAGTTATGATTTAATCCTTTGGATTCATCATGGTGATTGATCCCTCGACCTAGGCGAATAGGTGACTATCAGTCCCATGGAGTATTGAAGACTCTATTATCTCCTAAGTATGGTGACAAATATTTTCTCACAAAAATCAACGATTGAGATTGACAATTAATGATTGAGCGATTCTCGTACACCTACACTACTCAGAAGGTTCAATGCCATCATTTTTTTGTGATAATGCAAGATTGCAACATCTTTCCTTGATGGGACTGAGCTCATGGTTAATGGTCTAAAAGGAATCAACGGTCAGCGCTAATTTCATCAAAGATCAACGGTTATCACAAGATTGTTGATTGTAAAGGCTTCGACAAGATCAAAATGTGATATGAAAATGTGATATAATCATTTGATGAATGTTTGATGGATGGTTGTAGTTTCATTTCAAAAGAAAATTTCTAAAGCACTAGAATTTTGAATTCAAAGCTCTGGAATAACCCTAGAACTATTATATTTCTAAATATCAATGGTTGATCTCTTATTACTTATTAAATCACTTAAATTCATGACACCCAAAATAATATTTTATCATTGATTGGCTACTGACAGTTGAAGGTCGCTTAAGTTATGACTTAAGCCTTTAGAGTCATCGTGGTGACTGGACCCTCAACCTAGGTGAATAAGAAATTACTGATTCCATGGAGTATCAAAGACTCTATATTATCTCCTAAGTCTAACAACAAATATTTTCTCACAAAAATCAATGGTTGAAATTGGCGATTAATGACCGCGTGGCTCCTACATGGCCGCACTACTGAGAAGGTGATGTCATTAGTTTTTTTGTGATAATGTAAGATTGTGACATCTGTCCTCTATGGGATCGAGCTTGTGGTTAATGTTCTAAAAGGAATCAATGGTCAATGCTAAGTTCATCAAATATCAATGATTATCGTAAGATCACAAATTGTAAAGGCTTTGATAATATCAAAATGTGATATGTGAAAATACTTGCAAATTCAAACCTTCAAAATAACCCTAAAATCAAATTAGATTCCCAAATATCAATGTTTGACCTTTTTTTACTTATTAAATCACTTAAAGTCATCACACCTGAAATAATATTTTATCATTGACTAGTTACCGACACTTGAAGGTCTCTTAAGTTATGACTTAAGCCTTTAGAGTCATAGTGGTGACCGGCCCCTCTACCTAGGTGAATATGCAGTTACCGATTTGGTGCAATATCAAAGACTCTATTATCTTCTAAGTCTGGTGAAAAATATTTTCTCATGAAAAATCAATGGTTGAGATCAATGATTAATGATCAGGAAGCTCCCACGTGCCCGCACTACTTGTTAAATCCCAATTGTGTAATTACTATTTATTATTACTATGTGTACGGTAAAATGTGAATGTAATGTGAATTCAGTGGATGAATATAATGGCATTTGCACTTTGTTATCACTGATTAATGAATGAATGTCATCGCATTTGATATTATATGAAGGAATGCATTTATGTGATTGGATGAATATTGTGTTAATATTCTAACTATGGATATGTATTATGTGTAATGCATATTTTGTTGAATAGTTGACTACTTTGGACATGTTTTAAGAATGTGGATGTAAGTATATGTTCATTCCTCCAGGTGGAGGGGAAGTATCACTCAGGAGAAGGTCTTGGTCCAGTAACCAGTAACGTAACCTATATGAGCTTATTCACACACACACAGTAGATTAATTGAGTCGAGTTATCATGTGGGAAGTAGGTAAGTCATCCTTAGCATAATGTGTCTACATTAGTAAGGGTCTTGATTACTACTAAATGCATGCTTGGATGATGTTTATCTTTTTGAGCTTGTGAGTCCTTACTTATCCTACTGTGTTTTTATGTGTAGTTGAATGAGTGTTTCGATATATGCATATATCGGCATACATGTACGATGGATATAATGGGATTTCCATACGAGTATGATGACATATGTAAAGAGATGCATATATGTATATAAATAATTGATATGACGCTATAGTCACATAAGTCATGATCATTCGGATAACGAATGGATTATTTGACTAACATATTGTTATATAGTATATATATATAATACACACATAAGAGTAAATTCTTAATAGAGGAGTGTGTAAATATATATACATATATATAATATATAATTATTATGTGAAGGTTATCTTGTTATATTCATTTGTGTATTGAATGGATACATACTTGTTCAACATGGTGTATATATATTTGTTTACATATTAAATATGTATATGAATGCAAATGTGTATAAGTGTATGTATGAGTGCATGCGTATTGTTTGGGGGTAATGATAAACACATATATATGCAATCAAGGTATCGAATGATTGTGGTATATATTTATATGGGAGTATATATATATATATAACCGTAAGCATTAACGCTTATAAATAGGTGTATATATGTGTGTATGTGTGTAATATGTAATATAAATATGTATCTATATTTATTTGCTATATATATTTAAAAATATGTAGAATATGAGCTATGGTGTAGCCCATGATGATGTTTATCTTTTCAAAATTGAACCTTGTGAGGGCACAAAATAAGAGCGTAGTTGTAGCTAATACAATAGTGATTGATCTTGTATTTTTAAGACCAATATATATACACATATATCTTGAAAGAATAAAGTTCGGGCTATAGAATAAAGGCTTGGTCAATGCATGAAGTAATACGACACACATTATGGCAAGTGCTCAAGAGAATATTTTGGCACATTCAAGACTATAGATAAAGAGCATGATATGTGTGAATGAACCTACTGTTTGGAGTATTGAAACGTGTGATTCTTGCTTTGAGATCAAATATCTTAAGAAATGAATATCAACCAATTTAAAATTCTATATATATGGCTTTTGAATTCGAGTATCTTGAACAACTTAGAGGCTGAAATTTGAGATGGTTACGACAGTATTTCTTGAGTTGCATTATATGCTCTTGTTGTCAATCTAAAAGAGAGTTTGAATATGAAAATTTTACAACCTTTAAGTTGATAGTGAGAATAAGTCGACGCCATGGTGAACCATAGACTTGGTCAACATAATTACCATGATTTGCTGTAACAAATCAAACAACTATTAATATATTGAAACAAATCAATGACTTTGTCTAAATCAATTTAATGAGTGAATCAATACTCAGCAAGACTTAGTCGATACTTTGGTTGATGGCACACTCTTTTATTGACTGTTTCTCTTAGGGATGAAATCGGGCTACCTTTGTATCCTTTAAACCATAGAATTTTTCTTTAAGTTGTCAATCAAATTCTATCACATGGAGAGTTGATTTGGTCTCTAATTGTTGTCAAATATAAGGGTTGATCTATTGATATTTGAGCTAATTATATGCTTACATGTCTTCCACCTTTTGATCTATGTTAGTGGTGTTGTTGTACACATGATTGTTGCTATCAAGATCATTCCTAAACTATAGGCAGTGTTGTTACTAGTTTTTTGTATGAATATCAGCATGATTTCATTTATTTGGATGCATTATTCTTCTTCTTCTATGTGTTATTTCTTTGTGCAAAAGTCTCTACTTTTTGTATGCTTTTCTATCTGCAATATTATTTCAAAACAATGAGGGAGATCCTTGAGCATTGAGAGAGTTTTATTATCCTTCAAGAAGAAGAAATTTCCAACTTGAGAGTTAAGAGTTGTGAGACTTTGTTGGAGGATCAATATCGAGATAGTTGATGTTTCAAAAGTGTTGTGTGTGCATCCAATCAAATTTAAAAGCTTAAACACATGCATGAGGATATTCTACTTTTGTTTATTCTATTTTTGAATGAGCTATGTCTTGAATGTTCAAACTAGTCTTTGTTGTTACTTGCATATAGGGAAAAGTATTATTTCCTTTGAAAGAAAAGTGGAAACTATTTACTTTGATTGTGCAATGTTTTTAATTACTCCATAATAGGAGGATTATGTTTATCATAAGTATTACATACTATATATGAATAATCATGGGGAGCATGAGTCTTATTCAAAGCTTTAAACCCTTTTAGTTAAAGAGGTGATACTCTCAAATGGAGTCCTCTATTGATATGACAACTCTTCGATTGATGTCATGCTTTGTGTTTGTATTTACTCCATGATAGGAGAGATGTTTTTCATAGGTATTATTATACAAGATATGATTAGACATGGGTGAGATATATTGTTGTCATAGGTATTGTTATTATGCTAGATATGACCAAACATAGACAAGCTTAACACTCATAGCTAGATATTTAATTATGCTAGATGGCTAGTAGTTTACTCCTAGGATTGTTATCCAAGGAAGGGAGGGAGCTAATAGGTTACTCCTGGGAATATTACCTAGTGAAGGGAGGGAACTAGTACTTTTCTTTATGAGTTGTGTTTCCTTAGGTTGTTTAAAAGATTGGTTATCTTAAGGAATAGTCGTGGAAAGGGATTTCCTAAGCATAGATATAATGGCCTTAAGTCAAAATGAGTTTGCTATAGTGTAAGTGAATGGTAGACTATCAGTCAAAGTATTGAATGAGAATACTTTGGTCAAAGTAGTGGGAATTCCCTAGACTCCACTGTCAATTCACCATGTCCATCTAAATGCATGAAGGCTACCTAGTGTAGGTTATAAATCCTAGTCATGTAGGGAACAACACTAAGCTCAGAGTGGTATTTTGTATGGGGTTACCCAAATAATACCTTCATCAAAGGGAATGGCCATCTATCATTGATAGATGTGTGGGGGACCACATATGAGTTTTTGGTTGGTGGAAAAGTGCTTGAGTGATGCTTCTCCTCCTTATCAAGCGACACAAGACCAAGATTTGAAAGGCGGATTCCTAGACCATCTATATCTTATGCTTTGAAGCTCGGTGGAGTTGTGGTTGTAATAGTGTACTTACTTGGAATATTGTAATATGTGAAATTATTATATTAGAATGGAATCTCTATTGAATTTTGTATGACATCTTTGCTCAATATGATATCTATGTTTTGGAAGATTTGTATAATTACTTTGGAATGAGATGACAAATTAGAATTTATGTTATTTCAATTATGCATGTAATTTAAATTATTGGAAGAAAAATATTTATTGATATGTCATGCCATCATGGTTTATTCACTTGCGGTGAAAAAATTGGAAATTTTACTATAAAGAACATCGGGGTTGTTACATGTGGTATCAAAGCTACCAGGTTCAACACTGGAACCTATGATCTCATTACATAAGTGTTACATAAACCTTATTGGAGATAATGGTTGCAATTTTCTTACACCAAGATGGCAAGAGAAAACAACATGGAGAAATGAAAAGGAAGATGAGGTTCCAAGAAACTTGTTTAAGTTTAGACTAGAGTCATTCCTAGAGTGAAAACTCCTAAACCAAAAACATTTTATTATATCCCCTTGGATTGTGGAAGATTATGCAATCAAGTTATGTAGGAAGGTTAGGAATAATAACCAATATATACCTTCATCCTACGGATTAGATATAAAAACTCTAAGGGATAGAGAAGATTGAGAGAATCTCCCTTATTGATAGCAACCTATAAACAAAGAGTCAAGGATTCTTGGACTTAGGAAGAATATTACGAATTTGTGAGTATGCATTGTTGGCATAATAAGGATTGAAGTTGAAAGTCAACATATGAGGTATCCAAGAGGTTGGAAAACTCTTGACTTGAATCTAATTTCTTGCAAGGCTAGGAACTTGTAAGAAAACAAGATAGTACCTTAGGAATGAGGGAAAAGATTAGAATGGACAGAAAAGAAGTAATGAAAAAAGTGGACATGTTTCTACCAACCAAAAATTGAAGAGAAAAATTTGGAGTTTTGATTAAGATGAGAAAAGAAACCAAGTAAACCTTGGGTGATCCCACAATACTAGTTTACAATTTTTGGCCAAACTAGACATTGAACTCAATTTTTATAACTAAATCTTCACTTTTAGGCACCTATAGTGGCTAAACCATGAGGAATTTGAAGATGATGCAAACTAGTGATTTGTGACATTTTTTCTGTAGATTTTAAATATAAATTTTTGGAATGAGATTGCACCTTTTTTTTCTATCTCCTTTGAAAACTAGTTTTTAACAATAAACACCATTTTTGAAGAGTGACGTTATTGGATAACACATAAAAAAAATTCTATGAAGGATAAAATTCTATTTTTTTTTTAATTTAGATTCATAACTATGATATCTAGTGCATGGAATTGGTTTCGTAGCATTTCATTGAACATTTTTTTCTTAATTAAGTTTCAAAGTCAAACCAGTTACAATTTAGACATGATTTACTAGCTAAAGCATACATTTTTTTGTATGTATCGAATTTTATTTTATTTTTGGATCAAGGACATCAATATCTAGTGCACTGATATTTTTTTTTGATAATCTACTATTTTTCCACATGTGTAGAACAAAGAGATTGATTTTCAATGAAAAACCTATGTTTAATCAAACTAAAAAAATACATAATAAAACCAAAACATATTAAAATTATATTTGATGGATAGTTCATTCCGAGGACTACCATCATCTAGTTGGGTCTGTGAAGTCTCCTCCATTTTCATCCTCAACCCGATCTTCGAAAGACATTTTTTCGCAGAAATTTGGTGCAAGAGAAGGATAAGGGGGGAAAAGGGGGGTTTTCTCGAACCCCCCTTCGAGTGAACCCCCCTTGACCATTCGAGCGAAGGGGGGTTCACTCGAAATAGGGTTCAAGTGAATCCCCTTTTTTTTAAATTTCCCTTTGGTTTCATTTTGGACAATGTGCAAAAAGTGGGTCACATCGTTAAAGAGGGCTCATTTGAAGAGGGTTTCGAGTGAACCCTTTTTGGGTCCATACAAACCACCAGTTCGTGCAAACCCCTAAAAACCAAAAAAAATCCTTGGGAGCATTTTTGCAATTTTCCTTCCTCAACAGAATTGTAAAATAGTATTGTGGGATCACCCCCTTAGAGTGTTTAAGGTTATGAGAGAATAAGTTACCAAGAGTTGGAACAAAGAAACTTGGAAAGGTGATTGTGAGAAGGAAGTCTGAAAAGGTAAATCGTATTGATCTAAAAAAAAATTGGATAGTACATAGATAGGTTGGAGTATAAGTAGAACTAACTAGTGTATCAACAAAAAAACCAACATAAGTTAGAAGTTCCAAAAGGAAATAGAATACAGTATGGTGTAACTGTGAGTTAAATCAATAGAAGTTTTAAGGAAACAACACTCTCAGTTGAGAAGTATATCAACAAAAGAGGCTTTGTGAGTATGGATATTGCTCCACAAAGATGATATTGGAAAGAGAATAATAATGAATGTTAGGTTGTAAAGTTGTTGATTATTCACTAGATCTCCTATTGGATGATCCAAAATGTTGAATCTATGAGATAGAAATCCATGATGAATCCAACTTTGGGAAAAAGTATATTCAAAGTATGCCATTGAGGCAAGAAAAAGGCAATAGAAAGCCAACAACAAGGAATGACAAATCATTTTGAGAAAGAATTTTCTTTTGCTAGGTGTTCAGCTATGAGTTGAGCAAATGTCATGGAAACACTAAGGGGGGAAGGAAGAGAGTGGATTGACTCGGATTAAGTACCCCACCCAACGAAAAGCTTGGATATATTTTTTGATTTGGAAGAAATTTGACTTCTTAGTAAGTCGAGATGACAATTAATTCATGTGCTTCATGGCCACAAGGATAAGGTATTGGAATTTTTGGAGAAAAATAATGGGAAAGGTCAAGAGTTATGTGGTAAAAGCACAAACCTATATCACACTTTATAAAGGAATTGGTCGACAACAAAAACAATTCTGAACTTTGACCACATAAAAGTGGTATTTATGCTTTGAATTTCAAAATGATGTAAACTAATGAAATGTAGAAATTTTGATGAAGTTTATTCTTGTAATTTATTAGATTTTTCAATTTTTTTTTTTTTTTTTATCAATTTAAGAATAGATTTTGGAATGATGAAAATTTTAGAAAAAAGTGACTTCACGGGCCATCAAGAAACAAATTGAAAAAAACTTCATTTCTCCCTATTTTTTTTTTCTCCAAATAGATAACTTCAATATCTTGTGCATGTAAAAAAAACAAATTTTATTGTATTTTCTCGTAATAACGTTTCAAAGTCAAACTTGCCAGAATTTTACAGTTTTCACAGGACATCAACTATTATCTACTTTTTTAATTATTATTTTTTAAAACAATATACCCTTTTGAAGAGGACTCTCTCCTCTTGTGTCCCATATTTTTTAAATTTTTTTTTAATATGTTTTACTAATTTTAAAATTTATAATCAGTTTATTTTTTAACTTTAGCAACCTACTTGCATTATTTTAGAAATAAAATTATTTAAAACTAATCAAAATATTAAATATAGATATGGATTCACTACTCTGAGCTCTACAAAAGGGTATTTTTCTTTTAAAAAAAATCATTCTAACTGAAGAAATACTCTTTTGAAGTTGAAAGTTTCAGAAAACTCTGAAAAAAGCTGAGTTGGTTGCCAAATAGGATGCTACATAGATAGTTTTGGTAGAAAGGGTTTCAACCAAAAGGGTTTCAACCAAAAGGGTTTCGATCGAAACCCTTTCTACCAAAACCACACTTATAAAATAAGCCAATTTGAAAGTGGCAAAGTTGAAAATTTGAATTTTTTGGTTTCGACTGAAACTTATTCAGATGAAACTCTATCTGCCACGTACATGCCACGTGGTTTCGGCTAAAACCTATTCGGCCAAAATGTTTCTAGCCGAAAAATGTTTTGCTCGAAACTATTTAGTTGGAAGAAAATGTGACACATATTTTTTCTTTTACCAATATGACCTATTATCACACCATACCTTGCATATATATTTATTGTTAAATCAATTGCTATTATCATTGATGCATTAAGGAAGAGATAGGTAGATAACTTGGTCATGAAAGGGAAGATAAATGTCTATGGGATAGACAAGGAAAGATCTAGATTACTTATGATTGGGAAGAAAGTGTCTCTACACTCCTATAGCTTTATAAGAAATAGCTATTGTTGATCTAAGTCATAGATAGACTATATGTATAAGTGTGGGATACGACAATCTTGTGAAGTGACTTGGCACTATTATCTAACTATGATAAAAAAAACCTTGGGAATGATAAGGTTTAGCTATAAGCCATAGAGAAGTTATGAAGGATATGATGTGATGTTATATGAACCACATCATATATCTTTACTAGGTTGATGATTTGATCATTCCTTATGCTCGAGTGAAACCCTAGGTTTGGAATAACCTAATTGGGATGAGAAGTTCATTCGAATAAAGAGAGAAACCTTAGGTTAAGTTTTACCTATTGGGTCGGAATATGTACTGAACTACTCATTAACACCTATACGTTGGAAATAGCTTACTTGGTTGAGTTCAACATTTGGTCTTGATTGGAACATATGGGGTTAGAGTAACCTATATAATCAGACTAGCTATTGGTTGAGGACTTAATCTAAATATTAGGGTATATTGTGGTTGAGACTCACCTATGTGATTAAGTGAATCACTTGAGCTAATGATAAAAGTTCATGCTTGGTAGTTAGGTATGCAATTAAATTTGATATCTTCTAGGAACCAACATGATTGAACGAGGATTAATACTCAAAATTAATACCAATTCTTATTAGGAAAATTTAGATTGGGTTTAAAGATGGATTGCATCTTTAGAAATAATCCAAGGATGGAAGAAATTCATGGTATGGATGTCCTAAGATAAATGAGATTTATCTCCACAAACCCCTAACCATTATTACTTGGGAATTAAATGTGGAGTTAGACCACAAAATAAGTTTTCACTTTGTCAAAGAATAGACTAATATGGGATATAAAAGAGCCTATGTACCCAAAATTTTGGAGAATTAAAGAATGGGATGAGAAATTTAATGTCAAAAGTAGGACATTAGGGTGACAAAGTTATTTTTCAGGTGAGGAATCACTAAAACCTAGAAAAGATGGAGTAAGAGGCTACAAAAAATGTAGTGAGATAATGTCTAGTGTGCTAAAAAATGAAGATAGGATGTCATCATTGGTAGGATATGTGTACTCGCTTGAGATTCTCAAAGGATAGTGGTAGAATGAAAGACAGTTTAACTTGTATATGTCAGTGGAGCTGACCTAATGTTGTGGTGGACAAACTCACCAAGGTAACCAATGTGATTGGAAACTCGACTTATGGGATTTTAGTCCTAATTAATATATTGTGTGAGGTAGTTGCTTAGAAATACGGAGAAGGTAGTCTCAATTGTGAACGGGAAAATAATGATATGGTTGTGTGGACCATGATCATACTACAAACATTCAAGTGAATGAATGTGGAATATATTATTGTAGCTGAATAGGGAAAAGGGGAAAACCAAATATTGAAAGATTTGTTGAGCACTTGTAAACTTATAAACATCGAGATTTGATCCATTACACAGAAAGGAAGGTTGGAAACTCTATTAGGCTGAAATAGGCTAGGGAATAGGGTTCACCTTAGACTTGATAGTTTTTCAAAAAGGATTAATAGATCAAATATGTCAATGAAACTTTGTCGATACAAAGCTTAAGTGTGAAGCAGTATCGGAATTGTTAGATGTCTAAGAGAAAATTTGTGCTCAAAATGGATGAGTGATCAAGGCCATTACTTTTGGTTAAATTAAATAGGTGTGTAAGTGATGGATGGTCTCGGCTTCTAAGATGTCTAAGGTGTAAATACCAAAGGGAAGGATGGGACCCACAGTGTAATGCACAATGCATCATTATTCCTTTCTATTTGTATTATACTAAGGATAAATTCATGAGCCAATGAGAATGTACTTTCTAGTCACTATAGTATAAGTCATGTGTCATTCAGATATTATTGTGCATGGGATATACATATTAAATATTATGAATACAACACATAAGCTCTTGAGAGAGTAAGTATGTGTGAGACGTACAAGTTTTCCCTATACGATAGCAAGGACATTCGACGCAAAGTCTAGGGGGGACAAGGTTGCAAGGACTTATGCTACATAGGATGCATGTTTTATAAATATTACATATTTTGAGAATGGTAAGTACAATATATAGTTTTACTTATATATTCAAAGTATTGAGAGATTTTTATTATCCGTTGAGAAGAAGCGATTTCCAAATTGAGAGTTAAGAGTTGTGAGACTTTGTTGAAGGATCAATATCGAGATAGTTGTTGTTTCAAAAGTTTTGTGTGTGTAGCCAATCGAATTGGAAAGATTAAACAAAAGAATGAGGATATTCTACTTTTGTTTATTCTATTTTTGAATGAGCTATGTCTTGAATGTTCAAACTAGTCTTTGTTGTTACTTGCATATAGGGAAAAGTATTGTTTGCTTTGAAAGAAAAGTGGAAACTATTTACTTTGATTGTGCAATGTTTGTAATTACTCCATAATAGGAGGATTATGTTTATCATAAGTATTACATACTAGATATGAATAAGCATGGGAAGCATAAGGCTTATTCAAAACTTTAACCCCTTTTAGTTAAAGAGATGATACTCTCAAATGGAGTCCTCTATTGATATGACAACTCTTTGATTGAGGTCAAGATTTTTGTTTGTATTTACTCCATGATAGGAGATATGTTTTTCATAGGCAAGATATGATTAGACATGGGTAAGAGAGATTGTTGTCATAGATATTGTTATTATGCTAGATATGACCAAACATAGACATGCTTAAGGAACACTCATAGCTAGATATTAATTATTCTAGATGGCTAGTAGGTTACTCCTGGGATTGTTATCCAGGGAAGGGAGGGAACTAGTAGGTTACTCCTGGGAATATTATCCAGTGAAGGGAGGGAACTAGTACTTTTTCTAAATTATGAGTTATGTTTCTTTGGGTTGTTTAAAAGATAGGTTATCCTAGTGAGTAGCTTTCCTATGGAGAGGGATTGTCTAAGCATAGATATAATGAGCTTAAGTGAAAATGAGCTTGCTATAGTGTAAGTGAATGGTAGACCATCATTTGAAGTATTGAATGAGAATACTTTGGCCAAATTAGTGGGAATGTCTGAGACTCCACTAAAGAAGTGTGATGTGAAGACTCCACTATCAGTTCACCGCTTCCATCTAAATGCATGAAGGCTACCTAGCGTAGGTTATAAATCCTAGTCATGTAGGGCACAACACTAAGCTTAGAGTGGTATGCTATATGGGGTTACCCAACCAATGCCTTCATTGAATGGAAGGGCCATCTATCATTGATAGATGTGAGGGGGACTGCATATGAGTCTGTGGTTGGTGAAAAAGTACTTGAGTGATGCTTCTCCTCCTCAACATGCGATAGAAGACCAAAGTTTTGAAAGTTGGATTCCTAGACCATCTATATCTTATGCTCTGAAGCTCGGTGGAGCTATGGCTATAATAGTGTACATTCTTGTAATATTATAATTTGTGAAATTATTATATTGGAATGGAATCTCTATTGAATTTTGTATGACATATTTGTTCAATAGGATATCTATGTTTTGGAATATTTGTATAATTACTATGGAATGCAATGACAAATTGGAATTTGTGTTATTTCAGTTATGCATGTAATTTACATTATTGGAAGAAAAAAATTTATTGCCATGTTATGGCATCATGTTTTATTCACTTGAGGTGAAAACGTGGGAAATTTTACTATGAAGAACACTAGGGTTGTTAGACTACTTAGAAGGCGATGTCATCAGTTTTCTATGATAATAAAGGATTGTGACATCTTTCCTCAATGGGACTAAGCTCGTGGTTAATGGTCTAAAAGGAATCAATGGTCAACACTAAGTTCATCAGAGATCAATGGTTATCTCAAGCTAACAAAATGTAAAGGCTCTGACAAGATCAAAATGTGATCCAATTGTTGGGTCTTTGGTTGACTACCCAATTTATCTGGAAGAGATGGATGAAGATGTATTGGTGATCTAACAAGAACTTCCTCCTCCTAGGATTATTATTGAGAGGCCCACAAATGATAGATTGATCATTAATTTTGAGATTGGTGTGGATGTCATTAATGACATCCAGGAAAGGGTCAGCCAAGAGTTTTTGAATGATGAGGAATTTATCAACACCCAGGAGTTGAGGGACCTAGTCATCAAGAACAAGGGGCTAGAGTTGAGGGAAAACCTCACTATAGGTAGCTTCTTTAAGCAAGAGAAAAAGGCCACCATTGAGGAGTTCTGCAAAATGGTAAAGAAGGAGATGGAGGGAATGACTACTCAGAGAAGAAGGGAGTTGGTGAAAAAGGAAAAAACTTTCCTCCTGCCAGGCTGGGATATTTCCTCAACCATTGATTTTGATGCAATAAGGAAACATTGTTGGAAAATGTGCCTCAACTTGTTGGCTTGGAATTTCCCTTAAAGCTTGGTGTTTTTCTCTTAATCGATTTGAATGTCACGAGATAGTGGAAACTAGAACTTTGGAACCACCAATCGGGAGTTGTGAAGTTTCAGAAACCTTCAACTGACCAATTGCAAGGTCACAGAGAATTGGAACCATCAGTCGTGGGTTTTGAAGTTCGTGAAACCTCTGACTAACCAACCATATTGGACAAGCTAATAAGCTTCATCGAAGAGACTTACTCTCATCATGGAGACCACGATGATGTAATGTTATATATATCGATTGATGGTTGTGATTAAAACAATCCAAAAGTGCCCGCTAACCCCATGCCTTTTATGGTGGATCCTGAGTAACTCCCACGGGGTGTGCAGGGATTGGCTAAGCGGTGTATGGTGGATGAACGGGTTGACTTGGTAACTTGTAGGGAATAACGTCATGGTGGGATCCGGCTAGTGCCAGGTTTTTGAGTGGTAATTGGTTGTTGAATGTTGATGGATTGAATGGTGATTACTTGGCAGGTGATGTGGATGTTGTAATAAGTTTGATGGGGTTGTGAGATGGTTGAAATTGTATGGAGACTATTTGTATAAAGTAACTGAATCGGTTGGTTTCCAAGGATGTTTTGGGAATGTAGATCGAATGGAATTTGATATTGATAATATAGTAATGCAGTATTGATTGTAATAGTTGGGAACATTATATTGTTGATTGGAGAGCGAGGTTGATTAGAGAAATTTAATGTTTTTGAAGTTGATACTATGAGTTAACATCTAGGAGCATAAGTCTATAACTCTGTATGTAAACATTATTTACTGTAATACAAAATGACTTTGCTTGGTGTTTGGGTTTTTCTCCTGTAAGGGTTTTCCCACGTAAAACTGGTGTTCAATTTTGTGTATGTTTTTTAATTATCTATTCGTGTGCTATGTTAATGTGCATATTAATGACTATAATTTAAATTTAGTGAAATTTTTTGCACTTCTTTCTTGATAGTTTTGCATTTGGAAGGCGTGTCTGCACTAAGCTTTCCTTACAAGTGGTATCAGAGCCTAACCAATTGTGTTATATATCCTTGTGGGTAGGGATGGTTTTTTGTGCTATTTTTTTTTAGTGGGAGTCTTGCAGAGAATATTGATTGTCTTGATTACATATTGAGATGGCAAGCACATCAAGAAGAATAGAAATTAAAAAAATCAATGGTGGTAATTTTGAGTTGTGGAAACTAAAAATGGAAGACCTGTTAGTGGATAGAGATCTTTGGGTTGTTGTGTCTGGAAATAAACCCTCGGGTATGAAGCAAGAATATTGGGACCTCACAAATAGAAAAGCCAAAGGATTGATAAGACTTTTTTTGGAAAACTCTGTTCACTTAAACGTCCATGAGGAGAAGACTGTATCTTCATTATGGAAGAAAATTGGTGACATTTATTAGGGGAAGTCTTTGGTGAATAAGGTATTCCTGAGGAAGAATTTATACTCCTTGGTGATGGAGGAAGGTGCATCTGTAGTAGACCATTTGAATTCTTTTAATATAATTGTTTCTTAGTTGGCATGTGTAGGTGTAAAGATTGATGATGAGGATTGATGTATTATTTTGTTGTGTTCCTTTCCTGACACGTGGGACCATCTGGTGAAGGCTATTGGAAGTACAACCACCACCTTTAAAATGGAAGACATGGTTGCTTCATTATTGTCAAAATAAATACAAAGGAAATCCTATGAGATGGCCAAGGATGCTCTTGTTTTTTGAGGCAGATCAAAGGACAGAAGCAAGAAGAAAGATAAGAAGTCGAGATCCAAATCTAAATGGAGATCAAAGTCTCTAGCAAAGAATTCCAAGGTGAAATTCTAGAATTGTGGGAAAATTGGACATATCTGGAAGGATTGCAAAGAGGAGAAAAAAAGAAAGAAGAAAAACTCTTCAGATAATTATTCTTCTCAGAGTGATGTAGATGCCTTCATTGCAGCCTTGGCGACTCAGACATCAAATGATGTCTGGATGGTTGACTCAGGGGCATCTTTTCATATGACATCTCATAGAGATTGGTTCACGAAGTATGAAAAGTATGATGGTGGAAAGGTGTACCTAGAAAGTTATTCATCTCTTGAAATTGTTGGCCTTGGAAGAGTTAGAATATAATTTCCTGATGGAAGAATTAAAGGAATTGCTGGTGTAATGCACATACCAGGTTTGGCTTGAAATTTGCTTTCTTTTAGTATGATGAATGATGTTGGTGTGCAAGTTACATTCTCGAGTGGTGGCTAAAAAATGACTAGAGGATCGATGGTGTTCGCCAAGGGTGCACATATAGACACTATGTACAAGCTGGATGCTCATGTTGTTAAATGTAATAGTGTCTCTATAAAATAAAATAAAGCTCCTCACATAGGGAAGGAGAAAAATATTCCCCTGGGTGCAAACTCTTTGGAGGTGAAACTCCCAGCAGAGAAAACCATGCTATGGCATCATAGACTCGGTCACATAGGAGAAAAGGGATTCAAATCCTTGAAAAATTAAAACCTGGTAGAAGGGCTTTTTGATTGTAACCTTGAGTCCAATGTTTGTGAACATTGCATTTATGGAAAGCAACACCATGTTTCATTTTATTTGAGTCCTCATTAGTCTTCTGGCATACTAGATTATGTTCACTCTGATGTATTTGGTCCAGTGAATGTTCCTTCATTATCGAAGTCTACATATTATGTTTCTTTTATTAATGATTAATTGATCTAAGGGATTTTGTGAATTTTCTTAAAAGTAAATAAGAGGTGTGCAGTCAGTTTAAAGAGTTTAAAAAATTGGTAGAAAATCAGACTAGAAGGAAATTTAAATGCTTGAGAACAGATAATGGCGGTGAGTTTTATTTTATAGATTTTGAGATGTATTGAAAAGACCATGGGATTAAAAGGCATAAAACTACACCTTACATTTGACAATAGATGGAGTTGGTGGAAGGTTAAATAGGACGCTGATGGAAAGGGCGAGAATTATGTTGAGCAATGTTGGTCTAGAATAGAATTTTTGGGTTGAAGTTATGGCTACAACATGTTACTTGATTAATCGTTCACTTGGTTCAGCTCTTGTTGATAAAACACCTATGGAAGCATGGTTTGGTAAGAATCCCTCTTTGAGACATATTCATGTCTTTGGCTATGAGGCATATGCATATGTGCCGAATGAGAAAAGATCTAAATTGGAGAAAAAATTTGCGAAATGTGTCTTCATTGGCTATGGCATTGGCATGAAAGGATACAAGCTTTGGAATCCTATTGTTGAGAAGGTGATGTACAATAGAAGTGTAATCTTTCCGGAGTTGAAACCTTCTACAGTAGATCTACAGTCAAAGATGAAATATGATAAGAACAAAGAAGCAGTTGAAATTCCTCTAACTCTAGAAAAAAGAGGAACTTTGAATTCAAAGTGTACCTGAATCTGAGGAGAGTTCTAGCAACTCTAAGAGTTTTGAACAAGGAGAAGAACCACAACCTCAACCTTAGCCTATGAGGAGGTCTACACGGGAGAAGCAAAAACCTGATAGGTATGGATTTTCCATGTTAGATTCAAGTTGTGCCTATTCTTTGATTACTAGCACTAATGAACCTAGGATTGTGAAGGAGGCAATTAATATGTCTGATTAAAATTCCTAGTTGGAAGCCATGAATGAGGAAATGGCATCATTGAAAAAGAATGGAACCTAGGATTTCGTACCTTTGCCCGAAGGTCGAAAGCCTATTGGTTGCAAATGGGTATTTAAGAAGAAAATTGGTTTGGATGGCAGTGCGGAAATGTATAAAGATAGGTTGGTTGCGAAAGGTTATTCCTAGGTGGAGGGAATTGATTATGGAAAAATATTTTCTCATGTAGCTAAGCTGACATCTATTAGATTTATTGTCACTTGTAGTTGCATATGACTTAGAGGTGGAGCAAATGGATGTGAAGACAGTGTTTCTTCATGGAGATCTAGAAGAAGAAATTTATATGTCCCAACCTAAGCACTTCAATGAAAAAGGTAAAGAAATTTCAATTTGCAAGTTAAAGAAATCTCTGTATGATTTAAAATAATCACCCAAAATGTGGTACCAAAATTTTTACACTTTTGTGTTTTCATTGGGATTTGTAAGATCAAAATTAGAATCATTGTGTGTACTACAAAACTGAAAATGATCTTTTACTTATTATTTCCCTGTATGTGGATGATATTCTATTCTTTGGGAATAGTAAGGGTATGATATCTGATTTAAAATCTCAGTTGTCAGCATAGTTTGAAATGAAAGATTTAGGTTCAACAAGGTATATTTTGGGGATGGAAATCAAAAGGGATAGGGGAAGTAGAAAAATTTGGCTCAGCCAGAGTAAGTATATTAATTCTATCCTTGAGAGATTAGTATGATATATTGCAAGCAGTTAGTTGTTCCAGTGTTGCAGGGAACAAAGCTATCTGTTGAAGATTGTCTGAAGTAACCTATTGAGATGAAGGACATGACCAAGGTTCCTTATGAAAGTGTAGTTGGCAGTTTAATGTATGAAATGGTTTATACCAAGCCAGTCATTGCCCAAGTAGTGGGAGTACTTAGTCGGTTTATGGCTAATCCAGGAAGACCACATTGGGATGTTGTGAAGAGAGTTTTTAGATATTTGAAGGGTACTTCAAAGTATGCTTTTTGTTATCATGGAAACTCGGTTGGATCAAAGAGATCTCTTATCAATCGTGGGTATGTGGATTCTGATTGGGCAAGGGACATTGACAATAGAAGATCCACCAGTGGATACATCTTCATGTTATTCGTGGGTGCAATTAGTTGGATGAGCAAGCGGCAAGTTGTAGTCACTTTATCTACTACTAAGGCGAAGTACATGGAAGCAACAGATGCTTGTAAAAAATTCATTTGGCTTAGATGTTTGTGTTCTAATGTTGGGTTTAATATAGGGCAGATTACTATTTTCTATGACATTTAGAGTGCTATTTGTTTAGCGAAAAATCCCACTTTCCATGCTAGGACAAAGCATATTGATGTTTAGTATCATTTTGTTCATGATATGGTGGATGATTGAAAGGTTAATCTTGAAAAAGTGGATACTCTAGAGAATTTCATTGATGCATTGGCAAAGCCTATGAACATGAACAAGTACAAGTGGTGTGCCAGCTTGATTGGCCTTAGGGCCTATGATATTTTGTAACTTGGAGTTTGGAAGAATCCAATGTCTTCATCAAGTGGGAGCATGTTGGAAAATGTGCCACAACTAGTTGGTTTGGAATTTCCCTTAAAGCTTGGCGGTTTCCCTTAATCGGCCTAAATATCATGAGATCATAGAAAACCAAAACTTTAGAACCACCGGTCGGGAGTTGTGAAGTTTCAAAAACCTTTGATTGATCGATCGCAAGGTCACAGAGAATTGGAACATTGGAACCACTGGTCACGGGTTTTGAAGTTTGTGAAACCTCTAACTAACTGACCACATTGGACAAGCTAACAAGCTTCATCAAAGAGACTTACTCTCATCATGGGGACCACGTTGATGTGATGTTATATATATTGATTGATGGTTGTGATTAAAATAATCCAAAGGTGCCTACTCACCCTGTACCTTTTGTGGTGGGTCCTGAGTAACTCCCACGAGGTGTGCGGGGATTAGCTAAGTGGTGTATGGTGGATGAACAGGTTGACTCAATAACTCATAGGGAATAACATTATGGTGGGATCCAGCTAGTGCCAGGTTGTTGAGTGGTGATTGGTTGTTGACTATTGACAGATCGAATGATGATTACTTGGCAAGTTATGTGGATGTCATATTAAGTTTGACGGGGCTATGAGATGGTTGAAACCGTATGGAGACTGTTTGTCTAAAGCAACTGAATCGGTTGGTTTCTAGGGATGTTTTGGGAATGTAGATCGAATGGAATTCGATGTTGATAATATTGTAATGCAGTATGCATTATAATGGTTGGGAACATTGTATTATCGATTGGAGAGGAAGGTTGATCAAAGAAATGTAATGTTGTTGAAGTTGATATTGTGAGTTAAAATTTGGGAACATAAGTCTATAACTCTGTATGTAAACATTATTTACTATAATACAAAGTGACTTTGCTTGGTGTGTGGGTTTTTCTCCCGTAAGGGTTTTCCCACATAAAACTGGTGTTCAATTCTGTGTATGTTGTTTAAATTGTCTATTCTCGTGTTCTGTTAACATGCATCTTAATGACTATAATTTGAATTTAGTGAGATTTTTTGCACTTCTTTCCTGATAATTTTTTATTTGGAAGGCATTTCTGCACTAAGCTTTCCTTAAAAACATTAGGGTGAGGATCCAATTTTGAGGTCAGAAGAACAAGTTGAAGATCTATACTTTGGGTTTGGATTCCACCTTAGACATGAGACCTTGGCTATCTGGTCAATTTTCTTTGAGACTAAGCCAAAGGTCATATCCAATCCAAATTATCTTACAGGGAATCTTTTTATTAGGAGAGTTGGAGACACAAGTACTACACAAGCAACTTCTTTATCAGTCAATGTAGCTCTTTTCACAGAGGCAACTATTAGGAATTTTCAAGCTGATCTAGTTAGGGAAAATGCCCTAAATCAAAACCTTAAGCAAAGGCTCAATTCATTATGTGGGTCATTTCCCCCTCCAAAAAAAATAGAGGATACTCAAGCCTCACATAATAAAAATAAATTGGAGGTAGAGATAAAGGGAATCAAGGAGAAACTTTGAAACAGAGCACCTTAGAGGTCAATTTAGCAAAGGAAGCATCAACAAAGAAGACCTTTGATATGGTATACAACATTATGGGATATAGGTTGTCTCGAATCCTCTCCCATGTAGATAAGATGTGAGACAATTATGCACAATTGAAGAATTATTTCTCTTCTCACAGCCAGATATGGATGAGATTGAAATGCACATAAATCAAGTGGTCCCAAGGAGTAGAGCTATTAAGATTACTAGTTAGTAATTCAAATTTTGATGGTAGCTTAATATCTGACATTATGAAGGAGTCAAATTATTTGGATGACATGATGAGACATCACAATATATACAGAGTAATGAAAAGTGATCTTAATACCTTTGAGGGCTTTAAGGAATTCCATATGCCTCCAATTTTGGTTAATGAGGGGGAAATGATGGCATGTGTAGAACGGAGATCAAAGTTTACCAACCTCCTCACTCCCATGTACAGTAAGGTTAATAAGGAGGTTGAGGTTGATGTTGACCAGTTAAATGCCAATATGGATGCACTCATAAAATTGGAGTATAGATTGATTGGTTTTCCACACCTAGTGCAATTTTTGATTGGCAATAAATGCAAGGAAAATTTGGATGAGGTCAACAAATTTTTGCCTCTAAGGATTGACACCTCAACAGAGAAGGTAGAAAACATGGAAGAGTAGGGTTATGCAACTTGATTTGCATTTAAATTGGCTCCCAACCACCAAATATAACTGTTGCATTCAAGTGGTTTTAATTCTTAGTTTTTGTAAGTCTTGGTGTAGGTATTAGGTTGTATAGTTGATTCCTTTGAAGCTTAGAGAGGAAATGTTGTAAAAAATTTCTCTGTAATAACAAAAAATGACCTGAATTCTCATTGCATTATACTTTATGTTATATATCAGTCTTATCATTCTCTCCATTGTCATACTCATCACTCGAATCAATATAATCAAGGATTAATTTTTGGTTTACATTTCACCTTTTATGTTTTTGAAAAGTTAAGTAGCATTTATAGGGCGTCGTACCCTTCACAACGAGGCACTAGGGCCAAAAAGGAAAAAATTTAAACAACAAGCATAAAGGAAATAAAAAGCAGAAACAACCCACAGGCAGCACAGTGACCGCAGAGAAACAACCAACAAACAGGCACAAGGAGCAGCTAACTAGCATTGTCCCAATTTTTAATCAAGAGGTCTACTGCCTCATCACCCACTCACTCTTTGTGCTCCTAGTTGTTGTTTCCCTCTAGCTCCTCTTTTATAGCATTAGACAGAGTGCTCATGATGAAGTAGCCCAACTTCATGGTGAAGCGGGTTAACCCCCGGAACCTTTTGTCAAGTGTGTCCATTCTCTTCACCACATCGCAAGACTCCACCCTGATGTCCATAGTCCCCTGAACCTCTCCAGGCTCTTCAACCAGGGGATGCAGAGAGTGAGAGGCATAGCCATCAATAGGAATCTTGCTATCCATCAGAGTAAATTGGGGCCCCTCCACATTTTCTTCCTCCTCATCTTCAATTTCTTCCTTGTACCCTTTGCTGTCAGACTGCTCCTCCTTAGAGTCTTCAATAATCAACCTCTTTTTATTGTTCTTAGCCAGTTTCTCCTCCTGGAATTTTCCCCACCAGTCATCTCAATGGTCCCCACAATTGTATTACCTCTGGAGTCTTTCCTTATATCATTCTTGCCCTTTCCATCCTTAGCCGTTGGGGTCAACATGCCTTTCTCCTTTCCTTTTTTTGCATAGGTGGCTTTGTAGGCCGAGTCTTCCTGAGTGGATTTTAATATACAAAGACCTTCTGTTGCGCTAGCATGGGCCCTGCCCAGACCACCCTTGGCTTTAGGATTCCCCACAATGCCCGAATTGGATTTCTGAGGAGGGCTTTTAGACTCGGTCAGGGAAATATTCACAGTTGAAGGGGGTTCAATGTTCTCAATGCGGATAGTCGTGATAGCTTTAGGAGGACAAAGAGAAAGATTAAAGTGATATAGTCTCAGTATAAGCCCCTGATGGACTGAGAGCGGCGGGACATCATTGGGGTTACGACTGGCCAACTCTTTGCACTTTTTGACAGAGTTTTCCAAGTCCATTAAAAGAAAAAACGGGAAACTAAGCAGCATCTTATGTCTTAGATGATTTAACAGAGGGAAGTGGTAAAAGAAATAGGTTTGAACCTACCTTCCAAAGTAACATACTTCATCAGTGCCATGCACACCTGATCCCAGGGCTTCGGGAGAGCATCCCTCTCAAAACCCGACTGGTTCCGCACTAGGGCCTCCTCTTCTCTGAAAAAAGCTTTTAAGCTTTCATGGTTTGATTTCTTGGTGTGTTTGGGGTATTTTTCCCAGAACACAATAAACTCGTGGCTTGCGCTATGACTTCCTCACTGATTTCAAACGATATACCAACAATGGAGACCCGACGGTCCTTCCATGAATTAGCAAACTGACCCGATAAGATAGGATCATGACCGACCAAGCACTCCATAAATGGAGCAATGCCACCCTCCACACAAATGTGCTAGACCAAAGGGTTGTTCCAAAATTCCTCACAGTTGTCAGGTTCAGTCCTAACCCGCTCACCACCCATACTACCAACCTGCATAGGAAACTCAAGAAAATGCAAAAAATACCAATTGTAGCAACAGTGAAAGATAATCACATTGTGATTGTTAAAGCAAGGTATACAGCAGAGGATAATAACACCCTCGTATAGGTCGCATGCGCAAAAGGGAAAATCACCACAGGGTGATTTGGTAATGAATTCAATGAAGTTATGATTACGGCCAAGAAGGCAAGAATTGGTGGACATGTAGGGAATGCACAAAAAACCATGCGGAATGGTCGTATAACTAAAATTAGAAACCATCCAAATGGAGCCAAAGGAGACCCGCGCTAAACTAACTGGCTCGAAGACCTAGAAGGAGGCAATCTCCCATCATGAATAGTTAAATCATTGTAAATACTCTCGCACAACCAGATGCAAGGAAGAGATAAAACAATAAATCCCACAATCCCCAAGAGAATAGATCACACGGTACGGCTCCACATATTTAATGAAGTCACGTCCTTCCAACTATCCTTCATCAAGTCACCAAGATTATACATGTTACCATCTTTTAAGCCCCAACCCTACTACTTTATCGTTACCTTAGAACCCAACCCTATCCACCATGTCCACAAGACAGACACATGGATCCTCCATTCCATGCCCCACACACGGAGATCTCTTCCAGAAAACCTACACCTGTACTCAATTTCCATATTGACACTCATCCACCAGACCCCCCAAAAAATCCGATGGACCCCCCATTTAGCTCTCGTCATCCAAAGATTTAAAATCATTGCAAACCATGGTAGCTTTGTTCCCGCGCGATTAAAGCTTGAATTTTTTCTTGTAACCTTTCCATTTTCCTCCAAGATTTAGCAAAATCCTAGCCCAAGCCAAGATTAGCCAAGGCATCCGCCACATGATTTCCTTCTCTAAAGATATGAGTCACATTTTTATCCCTAAATTTGGATAAAAGGAAACTAGCATCCAAAAAAATTTCCTTAGTATTCCAACCAATTAGTCTGACTTTATTCACAGCATTTGTAATCGACTTGGAGTCTCCTTCAATGTGGAGATAAGCAATCCCCAAAGAAACAAATTTTTGAGGCCCATTAGCAGTGCACGATCCTCCGCCACTAAAGCAGATTGAAACCCAATACCTCCAACAAATCCCGCCACCAGAGCCCTCACAGAATCTCTGATAACTCCACCAATGCTTACCCTACTTGGGTTACCCTTAGCAGCCCCGTCAAAATTAAGTTTAAACCATCCTCTATCTGAAGGCTCCCATTTAGTATTTTTTCTAGCTAAAAGTTTTGAATTATCAAAGGAGTTAGCCTTTAAATCCTGGTACCACTCCTTAGCCATTTTTTTTTCATAATCCAACGACCCCATATCTGGGATTTTTCCATCAAAGAGAGAGATATTCTCCTCAATGAGCCTAACACCAATCCCAAAAACATCCTTGGGACACCTCTCAACATTCCTGAAAACCCTATTATTCCTCTCCTTCCGTAAACACCATCCCAAGACAGGAGGGACCTGCTTCCAAATTTCATCAGGCAGAGGGTGGGAATATGGGCCATACCAACCCAGAATGAATGATAAAAGATCCTTGCTCATAACCCAAGGGACATCAAGTTTCTCAAAAGCCAGCCCCCAAACTTTGACAGCAAACGAGCAGTGTAATAAAAGGTGACTGACAGTTTCCTCCCCTTTCTTGCAAATAAAATATCTATTGGGAAAACAAAAACCTTGAATCATCAAATTGTCTTGGGTGAGAATCTTGTTATGACAGGCCGTCCACCAGAAAAAAAAAAATAGGGATCATGTGGCGATTCCAGACCTTCTTCCAAGGTTCCTCAGTAGAATTTTCATTTGTCAGCAGTCTATAAGTTGACCGCATAGAGAGATCCCCTTGTTTATCTAAAGTCCAAAAAATCTCATCCTCCCTGTCATAGGATAGAAACCTGGTGCTGGAAAGAATCACCTAAAGGGACCGAGCCAAACAACAAAGGTCATGAGAATGGGAGCAACAAAGGGTAAGATCCTTCCAAATCCTAGCTCTGGGGGGTCCAAAAACATAGTCATTGATATGGATGCCAAAGAATCTCTGAGCCGCACCCATCACCGCCCCAAAGTCAGAGCAAGCTAGAGAGGAGTCAATTAGCCAAGTATCTTCCTAGAACCTGATTCTAATCCCATTTCCCATTTTCCACGTAATCCCTTTCTTTAACAGGCCTTGTGTGCTGCAAATGCTCCTCCAGACAATAGAGTCCTGGGGGTGAGACTCTGAAAGACAATCAATCAAGGGCCTATTCTGGAGATATTTGGAATTCAGAATTTTACACCAATCCTTAGTGTTCCTTAACTGGTCCCAGCAAACCTTGGCCATCAGAGCCCTGTTATTGTTGACAATCATCCTAATTCCAAGCCCATCACAATTTTTAGCCTGGCAGACCCTTTTCCATTTCACCAAAGTAAGTTTCTTCTTTTCCTCAGTACTAGACCATAGGAAATTCCTTTGAATTCTTTCAAATTTGTTAGCAATGTACTTAGGTATCTTAAAAATGGATAGGAAGTAAGTGGGGATACCTTGGAGAGCCGCAATGAGAAGTTAGAGTTTTCCAGCATGGCTTAGCATATAGCCCTTCCACCCAGTCAATTTCCTTTGAATCCTTTCCAAAATTGAGTTCCAGAACTTCATGGGAACCTCCTTAACCATGAGGGGGAGTCCAAGATACACCAACGAGAGAGAATCACTAACACATCCCAGAACCGCAATCACCCTATTTTTCAAATTAGGCATACAGTTAAAGAAATAAATCTTTCTTTTATTGTAATTGATGCTTTGACCAGAACAAGATGTATAGTTGTTAAGACAAGCTTTCCATTTCTTGGCTTCCACCATAGAGGCCTTCCCAAATAGAAAAGTTTCATCCACAAATTGTTGCACAGCAATCGGATCCAAAGAGGAAGCCACTCTAATGCCCGTAATGAAGCCCTCTAATAGCAAACCCATGAAATTCCTAATGAGCACATCAACAATCATTATGAAAAGATAGGGGGACAGAGGGTCTCCTTGTCTGAGCCCTCTACTAGTAGAGAAGAACCCACAGGGAATCCATTAACCATAACCAAGTACTTGACTGTGTTAACACATTCCATAGTGAGTTTGATGACCAAATTGTTAAAGCCAAACTTAGCCAAGACCTTCGGGATGAAATCCCATAACACTTTATCATAAGCTTTGGAAATGTCAAGCTTGAGAGCCATCCCCGCATTGTTACATCTATCCATTGAGTGGAGTAGTTCATGGGTTGTTAAAGTGGCATCAAGAATATGTCGCTTAGGGACAAACCCCTTTTGAGTGTGACTAATGATTTTTTCCAGAAGAGGTTTGATACGATTAACAAGAATCTTAGAAATGATCTTATAAAAGGTGTTACAGAGGCTAATTGGTCAGAAGTCAGTCATTGAAAGAGGCTCCCTAATCTTGGGGATAAGAGCAATGAAAGTGTGATTCAATTGTTTGAGGATCCTACCCAATTTGAAGAAGTCACTAGCTGCAAGCACAAGGTCCCCACCCATAGTATCCCAGAAAATATGAAAAAAAAGCAGGAGGAAAACTATTAGGCCCCAGGGCTTTGAAATCCCCCATGCTAAAGGTAGCCAGGCGAAATTCTTCCATAGAAACAGTCCTAAGTATCCCCAAATTATCTTCCTGAGAGATGGAGGCAGGAAGATGTTTGAGAATTGCGCAGTCCAAAGCCAGGTTGGGCGGCTCAGCAGGGGCCAAATAAGCCTCCTGGAAATAGTTAACTGCACAGAGTCCAATTTGAGCTTGATTTGAAATCACTTCCCCAATGGCATTGGTCGGTTTAGAAATTTGGTTCCTTTTCCTGTGCTTGATGGTAGAAACATGAAAAAATCAGGTATTCTTATCTCCTTCCTTCAACCATTGGACCCTAGATTTTTTCTTCCAAAAGACCTTCTCATTTTTTAGAACCCGTTCCCATTCCATTCTTGCTTCCCGTTCTTGGATGTGAGTCTGCTGATTGTCATCACCCTCCTCCATATTTTTATGTAAGGTCGTCAACTTTCCTTCAAGCAGTTTTTTCCTTTGAAAAACATCCTCGAACACATTCTTGTTCCATCCTTTTACCATATTTTTAATATGTTTAATTTTAAAGAAGATCCTATACATGGGGGATCCTTGGACAGGAATATTCCACCATTCAGCAATTTTATTTTTGAAATCGGGATGAGCATTCCATATTATTTCAAAGCGGAAAGGAAAGGGACCAACAACAAGTCGAATATTAGTGGTCAGTAGAAAAGAATTATGGTCAGAGACCGTCCTGGGAAAGGTCATTAGATCGGCATCTAAGACATTAGTCCAATGAGGAGAGCAAAGGAAGCAGTCAAGTTGGACCTGAATCAGGTTACAACCAGCCCATCTATTAGACCAAGTGTAATTCTAGCCCAGTAGCTCAATATCAACTAAACTTGAATAATTCAAAAAATTAGTCAGAATAGACATGATGTTAGAGTAATCCAGAAGGCCACCACTTTTTTTCAGACGAAAAAAGGGGAGAGTTAAAATCTCCAGCAACAAGCCAACAACCTCCCTTATTTAGATTAATTTTAGCCACCATGTTAGTCCACAAAATACTTCCCGCATTCCTTTGATTAGGAGCATATATATTAACTATAGACAAGGCTTCACCAAGGTAAGAGAACGAAACCCCTACACTATTTTTACAGTGAAAATTTTCAGAACCCCACAAACAAGATGGGTTCCAAAGCACAACCAAACCCCCTGAAGCTCCCTCAACATCACTATAGACATAGGAAGCATTGGGCCAGAAAAAATTAGCAATTTTATCAAAATTAACCATCAACATTTTGGTTTCTTGAAGAAGACAAACATCAATCTTATGTTCCACTATATAGTCCTTCAAAGCACGTTGTTTGTGTGAGCTATTGAGCCCATGAATGTTCCATGACATAATTCTCATTTCTGACCTTTCTTTGAGGACACATCCAATGTCCTTTGCTTTCCTAGGGCAATCTCATTTGTCGTATCTCTTGTTCTAGTGTGCCTCTGATAAGGTCTCCCTGGCTTAGATTCCCCTCCTACATCTGCCTTCTTCTTCCTTCCTTTTTTCTTAGGTGTTGTCCATATCCCTTCATCCCCGGATTTCTCAAGCTTCAAACTCCCCAAACTTTCAGTAGATTCATCAATCATACCAGAGCTTTCTTCCTCCCAAATTTCACCATCCTCAATCAAGGCCCCACGAGTCCCCATAGAGACAGCCTTAAACAGAGGGTCAAAGGCCAAAGAACCAAGAACAAGAATCCCTCGAGAGACCCCCTCGATTAGGGGTTTAACAGCCGAAGAGCCAGGGTCTTGAGACAAAAGGACAAACATGGATTTAGCAACCGACTCCAATGAGTCACTAGGGTCAGATAGTTCAGAAGATGGATCGACAAGGGAGGGTGGATGTGGAGGATCCTCAAGTGACTGAACAACACCTGGGGGAACAAACCCATAGTCACTCAGCGGCCACAAAATATTCTCAGATAGAGTAGTGGGATTTATCACATTGTCCTTAGACTCCCTACTTACTACAGATTTGCAATTAGAGATCAAATGCCCTGCTTTGGCACACTTTTGACAGTATACCACAACATTTTCGTAACAAACAAGTTGAATCTAGCTACCCAACTTAGAACACAACTTGACAGAGTTTGGTAGGGCTTTATCAACACAAATATTGACACAGAATCTCACGAAGACTAACCTAGATTTCAATTTTGTGATAGAATCTGTGGCAACAAATTGATCTAGTGAATCCCCAATAATCCAAAGGCAAACCCAACAACCTCACCCAAATAGGAGCCGATTTATTTAGATCTGTAGTAGGGTCGAAACCAGGTTTCCACCGGCACAAAGCCAGGTTGTGCTTCCCATAAACCCACGAACCCAACGACGGAGTAGACACCATGTCCTTTGCAGCCGTGAATCCAAACAGGAAAAGACCACTAGCCATCGCGTAAATCTCCACACTACCCTTAAGGCGCCACTTCACCGCAACCCATTTTTGAACCATATCCTCTCCTCCATGGAAAATGTTGTTGTGGGGAGATTTATTTCTTATCGTCCAAAGGAAACAAGGAGGAGACTTGTTTTCCATTAGATATCACATCCTTCCAACCGACATTCGGAGAGATCTTCATCGTTAGCACAGAAGATTCGCCCGGAGCCGCCAAAGTCTTCGAAAAGCTCGATGGTGAAATCATTGTCCCCGCAGGGGTGGTACCTGTTAGACATGGGCCCAAAGGAGAGGAGCACGTGTCAGGGGGGGGGCAGAGGGGGACCATTGGGTACCCCCCAGACAGAGTCCACCATGCACACAAAAAATTAGTTTGACAATATTGTTTATTTGTCAGTTTCTAAATTCTTGATGTAAGACAACAGGGTTATCAAATGCCATAAGGTTGGTCTATTGTAGAATTTTTATTACATTTATAGACTTTGTGTGGATAAGGCATTGGTCAATCTAAATCTTAAAGCTAAAATATTTGATAGAATCAAATATAAAATCAAAATCAAAACCTTTACTTTTTGTAATTTTATTGTTTTATGTTCATTACATGGTGGAAGATAAGGGATTTTGCAAGTCTGCGGGCCCATAGCGAAATGTCCTTTTCTTGGTTGTGGAACCATAGAAGGACACTATGTGATGATATTCTCATGTGGGACATGAGAGAATCCTAGTGGAGAGAGGGGACAATTACATCCTTTTCAAGAACATCAAGGCTCCATGGGATGTTGTCACGTGGCAAAAGATAAAGGATTTTGCATGTTTGTGGGCCCATAGTGGCATGTTGTTTTCTTGGTTACAGAATCGTGGAAGGACACTGTGTGACAATATTCTCATGTGGGACATGGGAGAATTCTATTGGAGAGGGGACGATTGTGTCCTTTTAAAGAAAATCAAGGCTTTACTCATCATTGAAATTTGAGATTTGTATGCCCCTTTCCAAATGGACGACCCACATTCAAAATCGATAAATGGGTAGATGAATGAATTGCCCTCACACGAACAAGAAGTAATGGTGGATGTGATAGATGATGGCTCATAATTCCCTTCATAAATTTTTAGTTCGTTCGTTTGATTTGGTATAGTTGCAAAAACCGTAGAGGTGCACCTGTTCCACATCAACTTGAGCTGAAGCTCTAAACAATTAAAAAATAGGTACACCCTTCTTGGAAAGATTCACCATTGTTAGTCTTGAAGCTCATAATCAAGTTTGCAAACTTTGTTGCAAAATACTGTAGAAATTGTAGGAGTTGAGAAAATACAACACCACAAACTTCGAAGATCACCTGCATGCAAATAACCTGTCACAAAAAAAGCGATGGAGACAAACAAGCAAGGGTTCTCTGAAAACTGAAAATGTATATATTAGAGAGAATGAGAGAATGAATTGATATGAAATACAATGGGATCAATCCTTATAAAAAGGAGATCATGCAAACCCTAATAAAACCCTAATAGGAAAAACCCTAATAGAAGCCCTAATAGGATAACATTTAATAATTAATATAATTATTAAATGTCACATTATGCAAACTAATGTGAAATCTTAAGAAGGGAATAAAGGTAACTTAATCAACATAATTAAGTTAAGACCTTTACTCTAACAACCCCCCTTAAGATGAGCAATAGTGCAGCTACAAACAAATGCAGAAGAGCAAAGGTAACTACAATGCAAGAAGGCAACATGGATCCCAACAACTAGGCCAGATCAGGTACCCAAATACAACCAAATCTCTGTAAAGAGGAGAAATAGAGAAAACCTCATGGGAAAAAGCTCTACTCCAAAAAGAGATGCAAAAAGCCAAGAAGAAGAACATCACTAAAGCAGAAGAAGCTGCAAACAACTGTCGAAAGATGACTGCTATGGTGCTGAAGAACCTCCGCTGAAGATAGGATGATCAGGATCAAAAAGAGAACAATCTGTATGAGTGCCCCATATGACACTACTCGAATCAGATGGCAAACAAAGGAAAACACCTGGAACGAAAATACAAATGGTACAAGAACCAATAGTCTGAAACACTAATCAACTGAGAATGGAAGATTCCTTCCAAGGCGAAACCAAGAAAGCATTAGCATGAACAATATAATACCCCCCATAATGGTGAACTGGGAGCCTGACAAATCAACTGAAATGGTGTGCAACACCTTGTAGTGCATGAAGAAGAAGAAACATCTGAAAGTGCACAAGATAGCATCTACAACTGAAAAAGTGGTGTGCAAAACAAAGCACACATGCATGAGGCTAGAATCATATGGATCGATGGTCGTCATGGAGGGACACTCACCGGACAAAGGTGTGATGGCAAACAAAGGAAAACTACACAACCCCCATGGTATGGATTCAATGTCGTCGTGGAGGGATACTCACCGAACAAAGATGTGATGGAAAAACAAAGGCAAACTACACAACCCCTCATGGCACTTTATAATATCAGTGTGAGTACAAAATATGGCACAACTTTATGTGCAAAATCCCCAAAAGATGCATGTACAATAGTGTGGCACTTTATCTCAGTGCGTTTACATAAAAGATAGCTTACAAATGATGCTCAAAATGTCCTCAAAGGACAAAATGCTGGAAATACATGAAGAACAGCCAAGAACAAAGCATCCCATGTGAACAAAAAGTTTCCAAGAGCAAATATGTCCAGGTAATCCACCAGAGTGTGAAAACACAAATAACTGAATAAAAGATACCTGGAGTGAAATCTGGAAAAATAGCATGGATGAAATTGAAGAGCTCTGAAATAAGGTTCCAACGCCGTTGAGATTGCGAAAAATGGAGAAACTAATCAAAAGTTATGAGCTTGAGACTAAAAATAGCCCTTTTGTCTTCAACTGGCTGTAGAATACACCAATGTAAAAAAGATGTGATGAGACCCACACCACTGGAAAGATGAGAAAACCAGCTTTTCGACGATATCTCGTTTGCCAAAAAACGATATCGTATGCCCAAGTTACAGCCTCTGGAATAAATCAACTCCAAAGAGGGAAAAAAAACCAGTGCTGGATTAAATTTAACGGTCATACAGCCGTCGCAGCAAAAACATTGTGTTAAATTTGACGGCCAAACGGCCGTCACCGTAAAAGTGCGATTGGACTATTACAGAAAAAATTGTTTTTTAAATAAAAAAACAATAAAAAAATGCAGACAGTGTACCGCCGGTCGACGGTACTGTCAACTGTCGGTCAGCATTAAGCTGCCGACGATCGGCAGTATGCCAACCACTGTACCACAGGACCCGCAGGCTTGCGGGTGCAGGGACTTGCGGGTACCCTTGTACCGAGCCGCAAGCCCTAAAACTGCGAAATTTTTTTCTTTTGTTTTTTTTAATTTTTGAAAAGATCAAAAATATTTTGTACGAAAATTTCCGAAAAATAGATAGACAGAAAAAAAAAAATTGAAAAATAAAATCTACCAGGCAGGGACGGCCATACGGCCGTATTGTAAAAAAATTTTGCTTCAAATTTCGACTTTGTCCAAAATGGACGAATGAATAGTCAATTTAGGGGGTTTGGATCGCTGTGGACGCAATGGCGTGGTTTGTTTGAGCTGAAAATACTTCAAAATTGCAAGTATGCCCTAGATCAAGAAAACAAACCCCAAACCCTTGAAGCTCCAAAAATCTTCAAAACAAGAACATGAAGCAGCAGGTGTGGAGCTCTGATACCATGTAGGAGTTGAGAAAATACAACACCACAAACCCCGAAGATCACCTGCATGCAAATAACCTATCACAAAAGAGGAGATGGAGACAAACAAGCAAGGGTTCTCTAAAAACTGAAAATGTATATATCAGAGAGAATGAGAGAATGAATTGATATGAAATACAATGGGATCAATCCTTATAAAAAGGAGATCATGCAAACCCTAATAAAACCCTAATAGGAAAACATTTAATAATTAATATAATTATTAAATGTCACATTATGCAAACTAACGTGAAATCTTAAGAAGGGAATAAAGGTAACTCAATCAACATAATTAAGTTAAGACCTTTACTCTAATAGAAATTAGTTTTAAATCATTTTTAAATTATGAGTCAGTCAAACACCCAACCCTCAGGCTCTACATCTAAAAGACCCTTTGAGGAGGATATTTTTGCCTAGTTGTTGGGTTCTTAAAAAATGCCTCAATGTCAATGTAACCTCGACCCTAATGCAATAGAGGGAATGGTAGACATAGCCAAAAATTGCAGAGATGTTGAGCTAAACTACTAGGATCACATAGTCACTGGATGAGAATTATTCCTACACGGTATGGAAAAAAAACCTCCATTCCCCTATCTCCAATGCATGGACCTATGATTTGGGGAAGTTGGTTGTTCCTAAGGCCTTTATAAATGTGGAACTCAATAGATGCCTTGCTTTTAGGTATGATGAAAATTTCAGAGTAATTAGGGCATTAGAAGGAAGTTTCCTAATGGCTATAACTAAGGAGTTTATTTGTGATGTTTTTAAACTCAATGTGGTCATAGATAAGGTTATAGACCTTTCTTATTTTAGAAGAAAATACAAGAAAGATAGAAGTAGCTTCAAAGTGAAATGGCTCCCTAGGTTTAGATTGAAAATCTTATATGGAAAGTCATTGAGAATCCCTAATAACAAACATGAGCCTTTTGATGTCAAGTCTTTTGAAGACTATTTCAGAAGAACATATTGAGCATTATGCTAGGTGTTGGTAGAATATGCACGCTAAAAAATGGAGATACCTCTTATGTATATGGTTGTTGATATAAAGCATCATTTTATCAATAGTGGCTTTCACCTCCACAAACACTCGGGTTCGATCCTTTGGGATTGTCCATGCCTAGGAAGTCACCTGACATTGGGTGTATGCCTCCAAATTTGGCTCCAATTTTTTTTGTGAACTGCAAAAATAAAGCCAACCCTTACCATGAGTGTTCAAAATTTTGCTTGGAGCGGATTCAACAATCCATCCCGCCCCCTCTCTTGTTTGTGCTTGCCCCACCTTCTCCGCTTGTTGGGGTTTTTTCTTTTCCTCCTCGAGGCTCTACTATTTTCATCGGTGATGTTGAGGTGGTTCTTGCTAAAGATCCTTTGGATTTTTGCATTTCTGATGGCTACATTGATGCAATCGTTGAGGATGTGGGAAAACGCTCTTTGATTCTGAGATGCTTGTTCAAACGTTTGTCTTTGTCTTTACTTCAAGATTGGTTCAAAGCAACATGGAACAACTTGCCCTTCCTGGAGATTACATCATTGGACTTTAGTTATTTCATGCTTTCTTTCAACTCTCCTGCAAACTGTAATTCTGTGGTAAAAAATGACCCTTGGTTTTTTGAGCATTCAGACATTTTCATTACTCCTTGGTCTCCCTTCTTTGACCCCACCTCTTCCAAGATCACCTTTGTTCCTCTCTAGATTTGAATTTCTAACTTGCCCCTGGTCATGGGGAATGTGGATCTTATCAGTGACCTGATTAATCTATTTGGTTCCTTTGTGAAGCTTGATGAAGCTGATATGGCTTTTGATCATAGGTTCTTGCAGTTCTGTGTGATGGTCGACATCTCCAAACCTCTCTTTCACTCCATTCGGATCCATTCTGCTCATGGAATTTGGACACAATATCTAAATTTTGAAGGCTTACCTTTCTGATGCTTTCGTTGCAATATGTCGGGACATAAAATTGAGGCTTGCTCTCTCCATCGAAAGGATGGCTCTAGGAATGTTAGCCATAAAAGATGGGTTAAGAAGGTTGGTACTCCAGATGTAGACTTCTTATGGTGGAACCATGGTATATTCTTTGATCACACTCAACTCTGGAGCTAGATTCTGCTTTTTTGTGGCTCCCACTCCTTCGCCTATCTGTCCTACTTTGGGAAAATTGTCAGATATCCCATCTAAGTCAGATTTGGATGGTTTGGAGTCTAATGGCACCTTCTTGTTCATGGATGATAGATGATTTTTGTATCGAGGGTTTAGGGCTTGACATGGTTTTGGCTCCTCCTCTCAAAATTGGGCTCTCTCATAAGGTGAGCAACAAAACTAAACCGGATTATGGCCCAAAGAGGAAGAAAGGATGGAAGACTGATGTTGAAAAGATTTGTATTGAAGGCAAGGAAGCTATTGAAGAGGGTTCTCAATGGACCATGGAGGCCCTCCTGTCTCGGAACTTCAAACATGCATGACCTTTTTTTCTTTGGCATTTTTATGAATTTATTGTCTGCTCCTTGTTGTAGACTCTTATTTCCCCTGTAGATATTTTTATCGCATTTTGTAGTCTCCTTTTGGACTCCCGGTCCCTTCTTTGTCTCGTCTCTTCCCTTATGGTCCTCTAATTCTTGTGTATCAGTTTTGGTGTAACTTATATTCTTTATTTTTTAATAAAAGGGAGTGGGCCCTTCCCACAACTTATGAACCAAAAAAAAACTCTAAGTAAATAAAATAACTTGAAATTGATATCTCTTTGTATTATTTAGATAAATTTATTATTAATCTTTAATGTATGTATATATTTTTTATTTTATCATTATTTTAATATGTATACTCTTTATTTATTTTATTATCATTATACTACATTCCTTATTATCATCCAACTTGCATTTGAAATGTAATTATATTTATATTATATCTAGAACATATAATACAGTTATCCATACAATTATATTTATTATTATATTAATATAAATATACAAATTTATAATAAAAATTACTTTAAGTACATAAAAATATAGGATATTTAAAATTTGGTGGATTTCCCTTCAGTGTTTGATAACATGGGGAAGAGTACACAAGATTTAGGTGGAGTTTAAAAAATATTTAGTTAAAAATGACAAATATGACTAGCTTTGATCACTTTCATCATCTTACATGGCTAAGGGGAAACATTAGTCGTCTATCCTCAAGCCAAGTCACTCCCTCTCGAAGAAGGAATCGCCTTCAAATAGGCAATGAATTTTTAGTCATGGGGAAGAGTACACAAGATTTAGATGGAGTTTAAAAAATATTTAGTTAAAAATGACAAATATGACTAGCTTTAATCACTTTCATCATCTTACATGGCTAAGGGGAAACATCAGTCGCCTATCCTCAAGCCAGATCACTCCCTCTCAAAGAAAGAATCGCCTTCAAATAGGGCATGTTTTTTTAGTCTTTTTGAAACTATAGAACAATTTCAATTGCCTTGTCAAAATTTTATAATATATTCTCTATGTGTATAAATTTTATAACTAATTATTATTCATTTCAAATTGACATATGATACTGATTTCTGAAAAGTAGAAATATATGAATTAACAAATTTTATTTCAATCAAACTGCTGCTTACTCTTCTACGATAATATAATGTTTTTGACATTGTCTCTCTCATATTTACAACCGGTGAAACAACCATCTATATTTTTATATGGATATATGTGCAAACCTAAAGGTATCAATAGAAAGTGCAAACCCTGGCAGAGCTCATTTTCAACCAACACTAAGTTAAAAAATGCTATGGTAAATTCAATTTTGACCTTGCTATCTTTAGGTTCTATTTTTAGTTTTGCCCATATTTAAGTAATCTCTTCACATTTTATCCCCTATGAGATTGAGACATACAAAAATTACAGAAAGTGAGATATTAATGAAGATTGAATGAAACTGTAACTTCACAGAGCAATTAGTCTTTAGGGACTAATAAATGCAAATCTCTATTCATTTAGTTCAAGAATCCTAAGCTCTGGCATTTCTATTGTAAGGTTTCCTAGTAGCCTGCCACTCGATGAGTAAATTAACTCTTAAATGGTGACAGATTTTGAAGTTTTGGTATGAACTTACATCTTTTGAGTACCTACGGTTTTGCAAGACAACACTGAAACACAGGAGATTATCAGTAATGAGGATTGATCAAATTTAAGGTCACTCATTGAGTTGGTCATAAAACTTGCAAGTCTGAGTGGGTTGTTATCTAAAACAAGCTGAAATGGATGCACAGGTCATTACTCTCTGAGTTTCCGCAAGTTGCTTTAAGTTTTGGTCTTGTCTCTCCAAGACCAAGCTTGTGACTCAGCTACCTAAAAGCAGAGGAAAAAAACCCTTATTTTCAAGTCAAAAACCTTTTCCAGAAAAAAACAACATTTATTTAGAAGTCAAACACCTTATTTGGCGTAGCTAAATCTATTGCATTTTTTTTTCTATGTCTAAGCTGGCTTGGCATATCGACCTTGTTGACGAAGAGAAGTCCAACTGCTGTGTTTAAAATCTTTCATTGAAGTTCATCCACATCATTACAGTAGCAACTAGTGTTACCTCTTTCAAGGCTCCACCCCATACAATATATTAAATACATCTGAGGAAGAGATGCCACCCCTCTTTCACCTGAAAATCATTACTGTCTGGTTTTATTTTCTAATGTTAGAAAAAAACTGCAGATCAGTCTCTTTGTGTCATTAATTCAGGCCTTTCCAAATCCTAATTCTTTTTCAAGTTGCATATCAGCTGTGAAAGACTCAAGACTAGAGGCAGTCCAATTCGTTACTCTACTGGATTGGATTACAAATACCATGCCATGTGCAGATTTTTCAATTATTACTTATAGAAGATCAATTATAAATGGAACTATTTAAATGATAGTATTTCATGAATAGGATAGTATATTGTTACCTTAATTAGAGAAGGTAGGTTAACAGACGAAGAGGAAAATCCGATCAAATAGGATAAATGTCCTCTCTTTTTCAGTTTTTACTATTACTATTTCAATATTACAAAGTGGATTAAGACGGCAAGGAAAAGTCTATTTGTCCAAGCTCAGAAATTGAACTGAAACAGTGGTATACAATGCTTGCTTACTCGGAAATTGGAAGGACACTACAAAAAAAAGCCCTTCCTCCAGAATGACTTGGTATTTTTTAAGATAGCAAGAAGCGTAAGGAGTTTTGTAATCGAAGTTCTGTGGAATCTTGCATTTGTTCCTTGAATATGGCTAAGAACATCAGAGATAAGGCCCTCTCTGGATCATGATGTCCCCGTATGCCGCCTCCTGATCGACCTTCACATATTTATGGGTAGCTAAAACTAGAAGCCAATTGAAATTGTTTGTCATTAAACAATTTAAGCGAACAAGTAAGCCATTGAAGATAATTACTTATTTAACCCTTACCGCATGTTTGGTAGAATAGCCTGGCTGCTTGTCTTCTATCCATCCCCTCAGCAAGCTGGTTCAAAGACTGTTTTGGTGGAACTCCTGGTGTACTGAAATGATCTCTAAAATGGCTGCACAATCAGACAATAGGTTCATGTGTACATTTATAAGTCCTGGAGAATTAAGAAAGACTTATCATAATTAAGTACATTAGGCCCATGAGACTGTAAAAGTATAGTTGGCTTAGAATAAGCAGTAAGTCTCCCTGATGTCTCTAATGAAGTGTGACAGAAACGTGATTCTTCTAAGGTTTAGTTATGCTTAAACTGTAGGGCAACTTAAATACTAGACCATACCGTTCATCCGATTCTACATTTGTGCGATTTTCACCATCAGATAAAGCTGTAAGGACGTAGTAAAATAGCTTTGCTAGAGTAAAACTTAATGTCAGGAATCCTTCAACTATTACGTAGTCAGTTATAGTACTGTCACTTACTCAACGATTCTCCCTGTTAAATCGTCCATGGACTCCTTAGGTGTCTGAAAGAACATTGGTTGAGAAGGACCCGTCTCCACCATTAAATCTGCATTTGGAAGTTCTTACAGGACGAGCTTGAATTCAATTCAATTCAATGTAAAGCAATCTGAATTTAACTTGTGTTTGTGGGTTCAATACGCTTACCAAATTGGCTCAGATTGATGTTTTGATTTTGGTCTGAGATGACTTCCACCTGGGGAGTGCCAATTTCCTCCATCATATGTTCTTCGCCAGGAAGGACACCGCCAAGTCCATCTGGTGTAATATGCTTTCCTTTCGGTCTAATTAAATCAAAATCAAAATTCAGTAGAAGATATAAATGTTTTTTCAATGGAGGAATTAATTTATTAATTTTCGCTAACACCTTTTTGTTATTGGGATTGAATCCTCCTTTACTGATCCCAATGGTTCTGATGCAGGGGTCACCTTATTAGATTTGATACTTTGACCTGCAGTTGTTTAGTCCAATAAATATGAGTAATATTTGTGTTAAAATAGACGTTTGACATTAAATTTCTGAAGTGGGGACTGTATAAACCATGAGAAACTTTTGAAATGATACACATCTTTAAAAAATTCAAATATGTATAAATCTCAAGAACTCCTAGTGACTGTATTTCGCTATTCTGCATTGGAGTTGCTGTTCAGTGTTCACTAAAAAATGCACTTTACCATCACTTCTAAAGGAGAAACATGACCTGAAGGCACTGGTGTTAATCCCATTTGATTGAAATTCCAATCCATTCGTTGGTTTGAGGTATCAATTGTAGCCCGCAATTTTTCTCTAGAGTCGGGCACAATTACTGCTGCATCATCTTTCATGTTGATATTTTCCTGAACCCCATTTACAGGCTCAGCTTCACCCTGCATAACACATTAAATTATTATTTCAATTGGACCGAAGATTCTCCAAATAGCTTTTGAATGAGTAACCAAAAGAGTGAGGTTAAAACCCACAAAATTTATTGGCTGGTCCTCATCATCTCTCCTTTCAGCGGTCAAAGATGAGCGTCTCGTCCTATTTCCAAGAGTTTCTATAAGAAGGAATGAAAGGAAAAATAAGCTAACAAACTTCTTTTTTAATTTGGATGTATGTTCTAAAAACAGATCAAAACACAAAATCACAGGCTCTATAGACAGTGCTGCCTTCAAAAGCTTAAAGCCAAGAGGAAATATATTACAGGGGAGCGTTATAAAATGGAGAATGACCTCTGGTCTCCAAGCCAGGATCCCATTACATGAACTAGCAGGCGAGATTAAATATAATTCTGAAAAACCAACTACTGTCAAATAGAACATACAAAACTTCAAGCTGAAAGCCCAAATATAACTTAAAAAAACTAGCTAATAAATAAACTTGATTTACTGATATTAACAGAGCCCTAGCTTTTGTAGCCCAAAGTAACTGTAGAAAATAAGAGATTTTCATTTAAAAACTCAGACAGCTGTCAAAATTTCCCTCAGCTTTAAAAGGTATTAAGCGGTCGCATTTCATTTCATCGTAAAATCAAGATAATTTTTGGATAAAACGCTAGAAAAGAAAATCATCCTTTCAAAAAAAATGAGAACAGAAATAGAACTTCTGTTTTGTATCATTATCAAGCTTCTACATTATAATAATAATATTAAATTTCAAAAATTTACATAAATAAAACTTTCAGTAAATGTACAAAACAGAAACTATTTCGAATAAAGCTGTGTATAAAGATTGTGGAAATTCAAATCCAGCTATCCACTGTAAAAAAAATATAAAACTTTTCTTTAAAGAAACTATAAAAATCTGATAGTAATTTAAAAAAAAATCACTGCTGAATTTTTCTTTGTTCTCTTTTTGTAATGAACATGCCTTGAATTTTCTCTTTGTTCCGCCCAAGAACATTTTGGTTCCACAGCTCTAATAAGGGCATTGCGCAGCAGGGCTCAGATGCCACTTTGGTAGATATGGAAAAGAACAAAGTGGATGGAAGCCACATTAGCTTCTCTCCTGTGCTGGAAAATCGGCTCCTTACTCGCTCCTTGTAGAAAAAGAAAGGAATACTTATATGAATATCATGAAACTATGAAAATACTTTGATAACAGGAACAAAATATACTGCGTATTAAAATATATACTGTCTAAAAGCTAAACAACAGTACATCATCAAGAGCGGAAACCTTTTAACCCGTGCAAATAAATTCACAAGTAGAGTTATGGGGGATTATTCATTATTCTTTATGATATTATAATGAGAATCGACCAAATCGGAAACCCCAAAAAAACATATAAACATTTTTTATCAATCCCCATTGGATACACTATCTACAGTTGAGCTATATAATTGAATGGTGGTAAACTGAAATCAGTCAGATTACTTTTTTAATTTTGAGCCTACGAGTATCATCTTTGACGATGTTGGAGGGATCATTAAGCCATTCCTGATACACTCGAGGAGGAATTACTGTAAAATCTTCGTCCAAAATGATGGATTTCTTCTTTCTTTTTCTGTTAATCACACGCCTTTTAGTACGCCTGATGGAAGGCTGAACGCTCTGTGCATCAGGCTCCGGCTTCATAAAGAAAATAACAATGCACAATCAGTCCATGAACATAAATTTAAAATCACCTTCCCTGCACTTCCCTTAACTATAGTATATTATACTGTTTATTAATGCACAATACCGATTTAGGACCCTCAGGCTGAGCCTCCCCTGGTTGCTCAACTTCATGTGGAAGTTCATTAGTGTTAAATCCGTCTTGTTCTTTCGGAATTTCCCCATCTGCAAGTGAAAAGTGTCAACACTATTTAATATACAATGCCTATTACAATAAAAAAAATTGAAATAGCGTTGAAATTGGTTAACATAACCTTGCTGCTCCTCTCTATTTAAATTCAAATCAGGAGGCAGAGTGTTATTTTCAGGTTCTGCTACCAGTCTATCTTCATCAAACCTGAAACATTTTTTTCTTAGAACTGTAATTTACCTTCCACATGTTGAACCGATGTATCTAAACTGAAAACAATATACAAACACGAATGTATAAAATTTACATGTGAGTTTGATCGCGGCACTTCTGTTCAAATCTCAAATTATTGTCTCGCAGTGTGATATTTTCGACGTCAGCTACATACAAGAAGAGAGAATTATTTATGTTTATTTTGAAGCAAAAACGTATATATTCACTCTAAAATGTAAAAAAATTACCTTGAAACTTCATTGGTTTGAGTGATGCAGTTGGTTCTTCATCAGGAATTAGGAACAATCCCTCCTACAGAGCACAACATAAATTAAATTAAATTGATTAAAAAAATTGCACAATCCAATTTTATTTTTGTGACATTGATCACTTACCAAAGAGATCTGATGGCGCTCCTTGGGGTGCCCCATCAGCTGTTCAATTTCGTCTAACTCGTCAAGGCCGTAATTTATAGTTATATTCTCGAATCTGCCCAAAAAAATGTGATGATCAAACATAAAAGAAGCGGAAGAATTTTTCTGTATTTTTCATATTTATATATTTATTGATATATATTGGTCCTTGCTTACTTGGCTTGGGATCTTCCCTTTGGCAAAACAGTGGTATCAGCCCCAGAAACGCGACTTTTTGTAATATCTTTCTTGATTTGGATCTGTTAAAGCCACCGATAACATTAAAAGTTATTATTATTAAGCAATTTCAATATCAAGCTTTCATCTCAAAGCCTCCAGATCCCTCCATAGAGTTTGTCCTACAATTTCACATGAATTAGAAAAATGATTACTAATATTTCAATAGAAGGAATTCAGCCATAAAATAAGTATCAAAGCTGTGTGGTGATCGTAATAGAGTAAGCGATGAAGCAGATGAGATTTATACCATAAACCTGGTTGCATCATCTGCAAGCATGACAAACATCAAAGCAGAGCAATGTTACTTGAAATTCCCAAAAATGCTTCGCTTAAGAAAAGGAATTCCCAAGGAAAGGTGACTGAACATTACTTACCGTAAAGAAATTTGACCTTCCTACTGTAGATGATTACTACACCTCCTACAATTTTTTGTTTCAATTGCACTGTAAAAAGTTTGAAAGTTGAAGTCTAATAATAAAAAGGTTGTGCAAATAAAGACAGATAGATTGTGTTTACCCATGAGTATTCCAGAAAGCCTTAGTGCCAGGGGAACTGCTGGATTGAGAATTTGTTCACTGCACAACCCAAACAATGCAGTGATAAACTTCTAAATTATACTTAGTAATAGCTTTTCAATTATAATTCCAGACAAGATAATAATTAAGCAAAGTGAGCAAAATAGAGAGCATATAATACCAGATCTCCACAATGTCAATTCTGTCAACATTTCTTCTGCTGATTTTGGTGTGCATTGTGGCCGCAATCCTGCAAAAACGCAATTACTGAAATAACTAAAATAACAATAACTATTCATAATAAAAGGTTGGAGGTGGAAGACAATTTATACCATATTTGGCCTAAAGGCGCCTTTCTGGACAATAATTGATGAGAGTAAAACATTCCTTTAAGCCTCTGAATCTCCCTTTCAAAGAGCTGCTGCAAATTCTTACAGAAAATAGAAATTATTGTTAAATGTGGTTAAAAGAGAGATCAAATCTCAAGCATATAAAGGAATTTTCATTTTCTTGCACTCATGAACAGAGTATAACAATTAATATTATCTCTGTTTCTGAATAACTTTCTCTGGGATGTTTGAATTCAATACAATAGAGGAAAAGGTAATTAACAAATGAAAGTTAAATCCCATTGCATTTACAGAGAAGAGCTGGTGAAGGTAATGAAATAAATTTACTGTAAAGAAATTGAAGAGCAGAAGTTTGTAATTGCAGTGTAATTGTGAGAAACGCCGCCAACTTGAGATATAGTGAAGCAAAGTTATTTCAGATGAGAAGTGAAATGAACTGAGATGAATTGAAACGCAATGAGATGAAATGAAGAAACAAAGGGGGTACTTAAGTAAATACTTCTTCGTCGCGCTCACAAAAATAAAGGCTGTGAATGTTGAAGCTTATTTCACAAAGGCCCGCCAAAACGGGACACAAGGGCTACGTCGTTGGCTCGAACCTTTGTAGCTACAATTTACATCGGATGCGCCGAATATTAACACTATTTCAATTCCGTATTGAAATTTCAGTGCCGTATCGTTGTGCTGTTACCAGCGAGCGTATGGTATGGTACATGGGCTAGTCAATATTACAGTAGATAATAACCATGGTTAGCTTCTTTTATTTCTGTGTGGAATTTTGTTAATTGTTATGCTTCAATGACTTACTAGTAAGAAGCAAATTAAGGTTTCTGATTATGTATTCTAGAGGTACATGATTATTTTTACAAGTACATGATTCATCATGTTTTTATATCTTTTTTTTTCTTTTGCATTTAGAGTTTAACGGAGTTGTATGGCTGAGCAACACTCTCTCTTTCAATATAGAAATCTATTTTCTCTATCTTCTATAAAAAAAATATATCTTTTGACAAGAAGAGTCTCTACCACTACCTAAAATTTTGAATTGATCAAATAAATGCCATAAGTTTATCTTTAATATTTCTTTGTTGGTTTGTTTGGCACGTAATGATTAGGCCAACTATTAAGAAACATGATGAACAAGGTAGGGTTTTTGAACACCATCTCCTTAATAATATTCTTAGTGTTATTGTTGAGTGTGATGTGTCTAAACAAGACTTTTATAAGTGGGTTCAAATGAGTAAGCCTGGAGAATAGGGGTTATCAAATAGAGGATTGGGTAAGGGTTATATTTCATGGGTGTTTATGAACATATGGTTCTATAATATGGCACATAGATCATATGTGGACAAATATGTTTGTTGTAAGCCTATACCTTTGATTTCCATATTAAAGATTCATCTATCTCATTATTCATTTGGGTGGAGTTCATGTTCCTTAACCTTACCTTTTAATCATTTTTTAAAAGATATATCAAGCTAGCTTGTGAGGATCATTTGGTGTAAAAGAAATGCAAATAAACTTGCAAATCTAGGGGTTCAACCCTAAGTTTGCCATAGAATTGGACCTCACCCAACTCCTACCTAAGTTTATTAAACTCTTTGGCCCAAAATTTTAAAATCATTTAACTCATCAACTTCCTCAATAAGCCCAAAACTTGCTTTTGTTGTAAAAAGAATGTCATTTTATCAATTATTGTTCAATCTATAAATGTAAGGAGAACCATGATAACAAGGGAATGAAAAAGTGAAAAACTCTTCTTTATAAACCACTCAAAATGCACCGAATATAGCTTCATCCATCTTTAATGCTCCTTAGTCTAGCTAAAAGAAAAATCTTTGTAGCCACCATATGTAACTCTTTGATCTACAAACCTCCTCCGCCATTGATATTAACCAACTCAATAGCCTTTTGGCAATGACCTTATTCTCACTAGTTAAATCCCACTCCTAAAAAATATATAAACCTTGAGCCTCATCAATAACCTTGTCATTGTTGCCTTTAAAACTCATTACACATCTTAGTAACTATATTGCCCTCCCTATAGAGATGATATTACTCAAATAGACAAGTACACAAGATTCATTTTAGGAATGCTATTAAGGCTGAAAAACCTAGATTTGTAGAAGCAATTACTCTTCTACCAAGGTGTATTGCTTAAACACACAAGTACATATGTGCATTACAACCTTTATCAATCTCATTTCATACTCAACTTGTTCTTCTACTTAGTAGAGACATAATCACTTTAATTCTCCTCCTCCAATGATAAAAAACGTACTCTCCACCTCTCTATATAGCATTTATAATGTCCCTCACATGCTCTAGAATGATCCAAATGGAATTAGAAGTGGAAAATTCAATTATTTATTTCAAACACTTTTTATTTTTGCATGGAAAGTGGTTGTTACATCATTGTCACTATGGTCTTAAAACTAACCTTATGGGAAACTAGAATAGTTACAAAGTCAGCCCTTGTGCAAAACCAATGGTTTTGTAAAGTCGAGTTTTATGGGTGGTTTCTTTCCCTAGAATTTGTAAAAGTGGTTTCCTTTAAGGATAAACTTTTATCCTAGAGCTAATAAGGATCACACCTAATTAGAGAGATTCTAGTTCCACAAAATTGTATTGTCGATTGCTTAGATTTACCACTTAGGGACATAACCTACAACTTATAGGGAAATCTAGTATGGATAATCTTGTCCTATAAGCCAATCTCGAGGGTTGAAAGGTAAATTCCTTATTTATTCTAGCTCTAAGCCTATCTTAGAAAAAGGAAAAGATGTAGAACATAAAATTCTTACATTGAATATATATTCATTTTCAATCCTTCTCAAGGCTTTGTAACTCACCAAATAATAGTCAATAAAAAAAAAAAAAATCGCATTCAAAAGCCACAAAAAGTAGGGGCCACAACTAGGTAAGTGCACCAATTTGTGACACAATTTTGGCTCTTAAGATGCCACTTTTTTTTTGAAATCAGAAAAACCTGATTTGCACGAGAAAATGAAGATAGTTACGCTCAAAATTTCAAGATGCAGCAAGAACAAAATTTGAAGTGCTCCGAGTCTAGTTTCTAAGCTCTTATTGTTTTTTGAAATTAATGAATATTAAGGGTCTCAAAAAGTGGGCAAAACAGGTCCTGTTTTTATCAAAAAAAAAGGTTAACTTTTTTTTAGAATTTCAAAAATCCCAACGGTGAGAAATTAGCTAACACCATGTAGTTTATCCTCCTTTCGGATAATTTTTTTAATGAATATATAATATTTTATGAATTTTCAAAGTGGACACATCCTGAAAAGCTGAAATTTGAGCATGCTCCCCCCCAAATTTTTTGCAAACTAATTGAAAATTGATTTTTTTTCATGTGTAGAATGGAGTCTAGTTTCAAAAAACGTAATTTGTTTCACGTTCCGATGAATGTGTAAAAATCTATCTTAAACCTAGCACATGTTGGTTTTTGACCAAAAACAAAGGCATTTACAATAGAAGCCATGGATCAAAACCTTAACTAAATCAAAATGATTTTTTTTATATATATTTAGATAGCTAAGATAGAGGTTAACACTATCACAATTTTTTTTATAAACTTGCATTGAAAGACGTGCAAATGAGATGGGGAGCACGGTTGAAAATATGAGAAAATTTAGCAAATCATATTAATTAACACATCTAAAGCAGGCCTTTTGGCGAGCGCCAAATGGCCTGCTTTGCACAAACTAGATTTTTGCTTTCTCTGTCAGGGAAACTATATACATGAAATAAACATTTAAGTATAAGTTGACATTTACATATGGACATTTACTTTCTTTTACTTTAAGTTATATTTCATGTATATATAGGCAAGATGTTTGAGAGTGGTTTCAGATCTCTAAGAGTTATAATGCAAATTCTAGTTTTTGGAAGATCTTAAAAATTTCAGACAATCAAATTTCAGTAATCGGCATGTCAAATTTCAGTAATCAGGAGGTCAAATTTTAGTACTCAGGAGGTCAAATTTTATTTTTCTCTCTCTATCTCACTCATTTTCATCTCTTATTCTCTAGACCTCTCTCTCTCTCACTATCTCCATCACTTTATCTAACAATATCTTCCTCGAGCTCAAGAACTATGTCTCTACATGTCCATCTCTCTCTCCTTCCCTCTCCAATATCTATCTCCCTCCCTCCTTCCCTCTCTACATTTTTCTATCTCTCATCCCTCTCCTTTAATCTCTATATATCTCTCTCTACTCTCTATACCTACCTATCCCTCCCTCCCTCCCTCTCCTCTCTTTCTCTCTCTCTTTGCTTCCCTCACTCTCTCCTCCCCTCTCTACTCTCTATCTTGTCATTCTCTCTCTCCTTCCCTCTCTAGTTCTCTCTATCTCACTTCTCTCTCCTTCCCTCCCTCCCTCTCTAATTTTCTCTATCTCCCTCTCTCTCTCCTTCCCTTTCTACTTCTCTTTATCTCACCTCTCTTTCTCCCCCTCTCTCTCTCCCTCTCTCTTCCTTTCACCCACCTTTTCTCTCTACTTCTCTCTATCTAACCTGCTCAAAACTCCCACTACTTGGGCAACATTTGGTCTACTGCAAGCCATTGCATGCATCAAACTTCCTAAAATACTAGCATATGGCATGTTAGACATATCCTCAAAATCATCTTTAGATTTAGGACACATATCTAAATTGAACTTAGTGCCAACCGGTAAAGGAATTCTAATTGGTTTGCAATCCTGTATATTAAATCTATGTAAAATAGTGCTCACATACTTTGTGACAACCAAAGCTTTATGTTACCTCAATCTCTTCTTATTTCCATTCCCAATATGTATCTAGCTTCTCCCAAATCCTTCATCTCAAATGCAATTGAAAGTTGATCTTTCAATTCACTAATCATACCTTTTGTGTTACTGAAAAAAAACATATCATCCACATACAAGGCAACAATTAGTAACTAATCATCAATACATCTAATGTAAACACAATGATCCTCTCTGGTTCTATCAAAACCCAATTTCAACACAAAAGAGTTAAATTTTTTATAGCACATTTGAGGTGATTATTTTAAACCATAAAGAGATTGTTTCAACCTCCAAACCAAGTGTTTTTTCCCTTTTACTTCAAATCCTTTTGGTTGTTGCATATAAATTTCCTCTTCCAGATCTCCATGCAAAAAAGTAGTCTTAACATCCATTTGCTCAATTTCAAAATCATAAGCAGTAGCTATGGATAAAAGAAATCTAATAGAAGATAATTTAGCAACAAGAGAGGAAATTTTGCCATAATCAACTCCCTCTCTATGGGAGTAGCCCTTAGCTACCAGTCTAGCTTTGTACATTTGTAATGAACCATTTGCACCAAATTTCTTTTTATAAATCCACTTACAACCGATGACTTTCCTTCCTTTGGGAAAACGAACAAGATCCTAGGTGATGCAAGAGCATCTAAGGTACTAGCAATCAACATTACCAAAAATATTATTTTTTCTTTAATTAATTTTCAATAAGGGATAATATGGGCTAATGTGGGAAGATAATTATTTTAATTTCTAAAATATGTAATTTTACCCTATGATGATTTTTAATTGTAATTTTGGAGGCAATTTACTTTAGTAAGTAACAAAAGCATCTTGGAGGAATATTCCTGCCTAGGCATCCTTTTCAAGGTGGCATGTTGATTTTTATGATTTGCATGCCCTTGCATGTTGCGCGCCCAAGCTTGCATGTTGGTGCATGTTCTTGCATGGAGTCATCAGAGCCATAAGAGATTAAGGAAAAATCCAATTTGACCAAATTTGATTGGTTGAGGTTTAGGCCATGTGAAGGCTATGTGAGCATTTATAATATTTTATTATTTTATGATTTTTCCTCAAATTGGGGCGTGATTTTTCCAAGGTGGTAATTGCATGTTGTTTTGGGAAACCAAATTGGTTCTCATTCACAAACTTTTATATATGGAGGCCTTTTTCATTTGAGAGGTTGGTTTGGAGGAGTTGCAGGTTTACATAACCAGATGCTGCCAGATTGAGCATAGGATTGAAGAATCCATTGTTGTTGATTTATGTAATCAGAAAGCTCATGTTGGGAGGGAATCTTGTGAGCTTCTGCATGTTGTAATCCCATTTCATATTTGCTGCAATAAAACATATTATTTTCTTTATTGCATATGTTTTGTGAATTTGTTGTTGTGGTTGTGAGATTTCATATTTGTATGTGAATCTCTTGCATCAATAGTATTAGAGCTAGTGTTCTTGAGTGTGCAAGCATAAGTGTTGATTGGAGGTAGTTTGCACTAGGACCTAGGGGTGGAGAGTGTGTGGAAAGTGTTTGACAAAATGCCAAAGAAGAAAGACAAAAAGTTTGTCATAGTTGTGTATATAGGTGAAGAGGAAGGAGAAAATATTTCAAAATTATGCTTTGAGGAAGGCATAGAGAAAGAGAGTGATAAATAAGAGAAAAGTGCAATAGAGGTTAAGAACAAAAAGAAGGATGTTGAATGGAATACAAAGAGGATAGATTGTTTTCCTCAAGAAAGAGGTAAAGATTGGAGTGAATGTGAAGAAGATAAAGAGTCAAGTGAAACAAGAGGAGTAGAAATGGGGGTATTAGAAGGTCCCTTATTTGATGAGGACATTGGTGAAGAAAAAGATCTCTTATTGAAGGAAGAGATGAGAAAAATAAATAGTTTATTGGAAGGAGATAAGGAAATTGTAGAAAAAGTATGTCTTGTTAAAGGCATAACGAATGTGGTTACAGTAGAAGTAGAGGATGAAAACATGGATACAAAAATAGTTGAATATCCTTTGGAGGATGAGAGGAAAGAAGAAAAGATGAAAGAGTTTGTAGCTAAGATATGTCTTTTTAAAGGCATGATGGAGGTGAAGTTGCAAGTTGCAGCTATGGTAGAAGAACCAAAGAATGCAACAATAATTTTTCATTTGGAGGACATTAGGATGGTGGAGGTGATGAACAGTGAAGACAAAAAAAATTCAGCTGAAAGTGAAAGAGTAAAAATTGAAGTAGAAGAGCTCGAGAAAAGCCATCATGTTGGTATGGCAAGAAGAAAGATTGAAGAGGAGAACATAGGTGCGAAAAATGGAGTAATGGAAATATTTAATTTCCATGATTTTGTTGTTAGTAGAGGCATGAGTGTAGTGAATGAACATTGGTCAAAATGTTCTTGGAGGAGGAGGACAAATTATAGTGGGTTAATTCCCACAAAGGTAGAAGATGAGAGTGGAATTTGGTGGAAGTGGTTGGACAATGGTTGGAAGGATCCCACAAGCATAGAGAAGGAAGGAAGCATTAGGTGGAGGTGGATGACCTATGGTGGATGTGAGTCCACAAGAGGAAGGGTGAATAGAGTGCACACTTGGTGGAGGAGGACAACAAGTGTCTTGGCTAAGTGTTGGAAGAGGCAAAGGAAGAGATTCCTTTTGTCTAATTCAATGATGGAGTTTGCTGAGGATTCCTTGCAATCTAAAAGGGTGGTACTACCACTCAACTCTATTTTGTGAATCCATTTCATAAAAAAATTCCTACCTCAGGTGTCTAATGTAGGAGAATTCAAGGGTACTAGTAATCAACATCACCAAAAATATTATGTTTTCTTTATTTAATTTTCAATAAGGGACAATATGAGCTAATGTGTGGGTAAATAATTTTTTTAATTTTCAAAATATCTAATTTTCCCCTATGATAATTTTTAATTGTAATTTTGGAGGCAATTTACTTTAGTAAGAGTTAAAAAAGCATCTCAGAGGAATATTCTTGCCTAGGCGTCCTTTTCAAGATGGGGACCACTTTACCATCCATGTTGTTGCATGCTGATTTTTATGATTTGCATGCCCTTGCATGTTGGGCGCCCAAGCTTACATGTTGGTGCATGTCCTTGCATGGAGTCATCAAAGCCATTAGAGATTAAGGAAAAATCCAATTTGGCCGAATTTGATTGTTTGAGGTTTAGGTGCCCATGTGAAGGCTATGTGAGCATTTAGAATATTTTATGGTTTTATGGTTTTTCCTAAAATTGGAGCATGATTTTTCCAATGTAGTGATTGCGTGTTGTTTTGGGAAACCAAAGTGGTTTTCTCATTCACAAAATTTTATATATGGAGGCCTTTTTCATTTGAGAGGTTGGCTTGGAGGAGTTGTAGGTTTTACATAACTAGATGTCATCGGATTGAGCATAGGATTGAAGACTCCATTGTTGCTGATTTATGTAATCAAAAAGCCCATATCGGAAGGGAAGATTGTGAGCTTTTGCATGTTGTAATCCCATTTCATATTTGCTGCAATAAAACACATTGTTTTCTTTATTGCATATGTTGTCCAAATTTGTTGTTGTGGTTGTGAGATTTCATATTTGTATGAGAGTCCCTTGCATCAAAGCTAATGTTCCTGAGTGTGTAGGTAGAAGTGTCGATTGGAGGCAGTTAACACCAAGACTTGAGGGTGGAGAGTATGTAGAAATTTTTTGACAAAATTCCAAAGAAGAAAGGCAAAAAGTTTATCATAGTTGTGTATACACGTGAAGAGGAAGGAGAAAAAATTTCAGAAGTATGCTTTGAGGAAGGCATAAAGAAAGAGTGAGAAAGAAGAGAAAAGTGCAATAGAGGTTGAGAATAGAAAGAAGGATGTTGGATTCCATACAAAGATGATAGATTGTTGTCCTAAATAAAGAGGTAAAGATTGGAGTGAATGTGAAGAAGAGAAAGAGTCAAGTGAAACAAGAGGAGCATAAATGGGGGTATTAGAAAGTCCCTTATTTGATGAGGATATTGGTGAAGAACATCTCTTATTGAAGGAAGAGATGAGAAAAATAAATAGTTTATTGGAAGGAGATAAGGAAATTGCAATAGAAGTATGTCTTGTTTAAGGCATAATGAATGTGGTTGCAGTAGAAGTAGAGGATGAAAATAAGGATACAAAAATAATTGAATATCCTTTGGAGGATGAGAGGAAAGAAGAAAAGATGAAAGAGTTTGTAGTTGAGACATATCTTTTTAAAGGCATGATGGAGGTGAAGTTGCAAGTTGCAGTTGTGGTAGAAGAACCAAGAGGTGCAACAATAATTTGTCCTTTTGAGGACATGAGGATGGTGGAGGTGATGAATAGTGAAGACAAAAAAATTGTAGTTGAAAGTGAAAGAGTAAAAATTGCAATAGAAAAGCTTGAGAAAAGCCATCATGTTGGTATGGTGAGAAGAAATATTGAAGAGGAGAAAATAGGTGGGAAAAATGGAGTAATGGAAATATTTAATTTTCATGATTTTGTTGTTAGTAGAGGCATGAGTGTAGTGAGTGAACATTGGTCAAAATGTTCTTGGAGGAGGATAGATTGTAGTGGGTTAATTTCCACAAAGGTGGAAGATAAGAGTGGAATTTTGTGGAGGTGGTCGGACTATGGTGGGAAGGATCCCACAAGCAGAGAGAAGGAAGGAAGCATTAGGTGGAGATGGATGGTCTAAGGTGGATGTGAGTCCACGAGAAGAAGGGTGAATAGAGTGCACACTTGGTGGAGGAGAATGACAAGTGTCCCAACTAAGTGATGGAAGAGGTGGAGGAAGAGATTCCTTCTATCTAATTCAGTGATGGAGTTTGTTGAGGATTGCTTGCAGTCTAAAAGGGTAGTATACCACTCAAATCCATTTTGTGAATCCATATTCATAAAAAAATTCCTACCTCAAGTGTCTAATGCAGGAGCATTCGAGGTTACTAGCAATCGACATCACCAAAAATATAATTTTTTCTTTATTTAATTTTCAATAAGGGATAATATGGGCTAATTTGTGGGAAAATAATTGTTTTAATTTCCAAAAAATGTAATTTTCCCCTGTTATGATTTTTAATTGTAATTTTGGAGGCAATTTCCTTTAATAAGAGTTACAAAAGCATTTTAGAGGAATATTCTTGCCTAGGCATCTTTTCAAGGTGGGGACCACTTTACCATGCATGTTGTTGCATGTTGATTTTTATGATTTGCATACCCTTGCATGTTGGGTGCCCAAGCTTGCATATTGGTGCATGTTCTTACATGGGGTCATTAGAGCCATCAGAGATCAAGGAAAAATCCAGTTTGACCAAATTTGATTGGTTGAGGTTTAGGTGCCCATGTGAGCATTTAGAATATTTTATGATTTTTCCAAGATGGTAATTTCATGTTGTTTTGGGAAACCAAAGTTGTTTTCTCATTCACAAAATTTTATATATGGAGGCCTTTTTCATTTAAGAGGTTGGATTGGAGGAGTTGCAAGTTTACATAACTAGATGTTGCCATATTGAGCATAGGATTGAAGACTCCATTGTTGTTGATTTATGTAATCAGAAAACCCATGGTGGAAGGGAATCTTGTGAGCTTCTACATGTTGTAATCCCATTTCATATTTGTTGTAATAAAACATATTGTTTTCTTTATTGCATATGTTGTGCAAATTTTTTGTTGTGGTTGTGAGATTTTAGATTTGTATGCAAGTCCCTTGCATCACTAGGTATCACAAGAGTCGAAATTCATCATCTCCTCCTGCATGACTAGTTGTCAAGACTTACTATCATCTCAAGAATAGATTCCCTATAGGATCTAGGCTCATCATTAGTACTCAATAAAACAAATACACAACAAAAATCTAGTGGGCTATACTTGTCAACTGGATTATGTTTTCTTGTGGATCTTCTCAAGGGTGGAGTAAGAGATTCTTCCATAGGTTCTTCAGTACGCTCAACTTCTTCTATCATAATAGATTCTTCCTATTCAAAACTTTCACTTGAACTCTCTTTTTCTCCATCCTCAAATCCATCATTAGGTTCTTCCTGATGTGCATCTTCTTGTTGTAAATCAAAATGCACTATCTTTTTCCTTTCTTCCTCTTCTAGATGTACAAGATCAAAATAGCTCTAATTCCCCAAAATAACATCTCTAGGATATACATTTTTTCTAGTTAGAGGATTCCGTAACTTATAACCTTTTACATTCTCACTGTATCCAATGAAGATGTGTTTCTCATCTTTTGGATCCAACTTAGAATGCTTTTCCTAAGGCACATGAACAAAAGTTTCACAACCAAAAACCCTTAAATGTGAAATAGAAGGTTTCTTACTTGTCCACACTTCATAAGGTGTTGAATCAAGATCCTTGCAAGGAGATCTATTAATAAAGTAACTAAAAGGACACACCACTTCTACCTAATTTTTTTTATCTAACTATGCATGACTTAACATAATTATGGCTCTTTCCATAATAGTTAGGTTCATCCTTTCTGCAACACCTTTTTGTTGTGGTGTACAAGGAGTTGTATTTTGTCTTATGATACTTGCATGCTTACAAAACTCATCAAATTCCTTAGAGCAATATTCCCCTCCATTATCTGATCTTAATACTTTTATTTTCAATCCTGATTGGTTTTATACTAAGACTTTAAATTCCTTAAACTTAGTGAAAACTTCAGATTTATTTTTCATAAAGTGAATCCATGTAAATCTAGATACATCATCAATTAAGGTCACAAAATAACAAGATTTTCCAATATAATCATTATCCATAAGACTTGACACATTTGTATGAATAAGTTCTAATTTCTCTTTTTCTTTATTACTTCTTAAAGGAAAAGATGCTTTGTTCTGTTTTCCAAACACACAATGCTCACATAAATCAAACTGCTCATTGGAATAATATAAAAAATTCCAACAAATTTTTTATTCATAATAGTTTTCAAAACATTTTTACTTATGTGGTCCAATCTACGGTGCCACAACATGTATTTTCAAAATTTTCAGCCATATAGGTAGACTTCCAAATAGTAGTGGCATCAAGCTTAAATAGAGTTCCCATCTAAGTTCCCCTTGCTACCACCAAGATTTCTCTCACCAATCTGTAACCATGCTTATCAAACGTTACATGCATTTTTGAATCATTCAACTTCGAAACTGAAATCAAATTTCTAGCTAATCTAGGAATATGTAGAACACTAGGGAGGGTTTTAATCCTCCCATCACTGAAACACAACAACACCTTTCCTTGTCCAACAGTTAGAAATGTAGTGTTGTCCCCAAGGTGGACATTACCTCCATCATATTTTTCATATGTAGAAAAGCACTCCTTATGAGGAGTCATATGATATGAGCATCCTAAGTCAACCAACCAATGTTCATTAGAAGTGACATTACAAGTAGAAAGTAAAACTTCATCACCTGCATCAAAGGAATTTTGTGTGGCGGAATCCCATTGTTTCTATTTATTTCTACACTCCTTCACATGTCCTTTTTTCCCACAGTTCCAACACTTTGCTCTATTCTTCTTTCCAAGAGTCTTAGAATGACCTTTAGACTTATCCTTAGGCCCCTGATCTCCCTTTGGCCCTCTTTCTTTAGGCCTACTCGACATTGAGAGAATCCACTGAGCTATCCATAGCCTTATTCCTCATTTCTTGTGACAACAAAGTTGTAACAAGTGCATCCATCTTGGGATCTTCGAGGTTAGTAGTGATAGCAAGAATGAAATTTTCCCATGACTTAGGTAAAGAACAAAGAAGCATAATGTATTTGTCATCTTAACATCTATAGATTCTAATTGACTCAAAATCAAATTAAATGAATTTAAATGCTCTGTAATGGATTCACCTTCCTTCATTTTAAGTGAAAACAATGTTCTTTTTAAATATAGTTTTTTCACAAGGCTCTTGGCTTGATAAATCTGACCCAACCGCTTCCATAAGGTAAATGCAATCTTCTCTCTAGACATATTCAATAGGAAAAAATCAGCAAGACCTAATCGGATAGTACCTTGTGCCCTTTTTGTCCATCTTCTCCCAGTCACCATCACTCATTTTTTTGGGTTTATTTTCATTTGTTGCAGCCACCCATTGATTTCTTTCTTCAAGGAGATCCTCCATTTTCAACTTCCATAGCTCGTAGTTAGATCCATTAAACTTCTCAATGTTCAACTGAGATGTGGATACAACCATGATTCCTACAACCACAAATCTACAAAACAAAACTACCACAACAACACAAAAAACCTTCACATTTCCTCCTAATAGATAAAGTTGGCTAGGGTTTAATACCAAATGTTAGAAATGAAGGCAACCACTACAGTATGGAAATCTGATTTAACTTGCAAATCTGAAATATAAACTTTTAGAAAATAATGGAGAAATGATTTAAATTGCAAATAAATCACACAAATCAAGAGTTTTATATACATAACACAAGGATATACGTGGAGAAAACCCTTTCGGGTATAAAAATCCACCAAAAAAGGAGGGAAAATTTGTATTATTCTTCAAAGAGATTGTAATAAATAGAATTTCCTCAATCTTGACTCCAAACTAGCAACATATGTGTACTTGTAAAACATCTCATAGTGTCTCCATCTCAACCCCTCAATATATAGACTCATGGGGGCTCAAAATACCACCAAAAAAAAATACTATGGGTCAAAACAAGGTTCGTAAATACCATGGTAAAAATACATACAACCCCTTACATGCTAAACATGGTCTCTTACATAACATTACACCCTCTTACAAGCTGTCATAAGAATCCCTAGAAATAGGAGATGCTCTTACATGTGTCATAGACCATCAATAGCTCATGTAAAGATTCTCTTATGCGTTTCATAGATGATTCTCACATCCAAAATGATATCCCCCACTTTTAGCCCTTACAGTTTTCATAGAATTAGTCATAACATCCTTAAAAATAGGTTGTCCATGTTATACCACTAAGTGGGCATCTTTTGACAACTAATAACATATTTTTCAAGGCACCGACATGTGGCAAAAGTGCCAACTCACAATCTCATGCCCCTTTTGATGGAGCTCAACTATTTAATAACATAAATGATATTTATGCATGGGAAAATGTAAAGTAACAATAAATAAATAACTTAGAAATTGTCAAGGTTGAGACACCTTGATTCCCAACAAGGGTTTAGCTGAGATATACAATTCTCTCAAAGAAGCCAGATGTTCATACAAGTGTGTCATCCACTAGGTTTTCTAAACAATGATGACGATGATGTCATGGAGAGCAAAATTGCTTGAAAAGACTCTAGAAAGAAGTCCCTCAAAGATCTCGAGGCTGGTATGGGCTATTTTATTATTTTTCCTTTGCTTGATGCTTGCAAAGGCCTTTAGGTCATTCTTGGGTTGATTGTTGACTCATCTTAATTTGTCTTTGACAATAAAACACCTACAATCAGATATTTGTCATTTCCAAATATTCTATTCATCTCAATTCTACCATCTACAACAAAGATTCTCATTTCATTTAACACCCATATCAAATAACCATGTTGAAAATTACTTGTACTATAAATGCTTAGAAAACAAGGCAAAGGCATCTCAATAAACTTAATCAAGATTCATATTCATGGTTCTCAAGAAAATCATATTTGTTATTAAAAAAATATATAATAATAAAATTAGGAAAAAAAACTTTAGATATCAAGCACATTCATTGGTGGTGCAGTTTAGGAGTACAATAAAAATTTGAAGCGATTTTTTAATTGGTAAATCCCCTTCATGGAGTAACCTTTGGTCTCAATGCCATGACAGAGGGCTATCTCACCTATCAAATTCACTAACGTCCTACTACCAGCCTTGTTTGTTCACCTAATTTCAACACTTTATCATAGCTTTTGAGGGTTTGAACCTAGATCTCCTCTTTAGAATTACAAATACTTTTCCTGCTTGAACCTATTCCATTCAAATAGGAAAACATTTACTATTTCTCCCAAGGAGAAACTCTTTAAAAATAAAATCATTGCAAAGTTATTTTTTATTTGTCATGTGACTTTTTAATAGTACTCATTTTGGCTTGTCTTTGGCGATAGCCACCCCTAATTTGTGTTCCATGACTATAGACTATTTCTTGTATCTTTGGTTGTTGATTCTCCTATTTTTTTCCCCATCTCTCATCTCCTAATAATTTTAATTAAAAAAGCATAGCAACTAACAAAAGTGTGAGGCTTATATTACAACTACCTCAATGGTTGTCCCTGCTATCAATGCAATATTTTTCTCATGTGATATCTACTACTAACATGTCAGGATAGATCATGTATGGAATTATTTTTTGGCTACTTTTAGTAAATTATTTTTTCTTGGAAAAGCGGGTATGACAATGGACCCACCCCTAATCATAACATAGAATAGTATGAAACCAAAGTTTTTCAAGTCCCAATGAGATTATGACAGTCACAACAATGCCAATTTAGGTGGTGTCAAATAAGATTCTAGTAAGTATTTTTCAACAATCACATTGTTTGTATACCCAACATTGATTGTAGGGCATGAGACTACAATTCATAGAGCCATTTTTTCTTGCAATTCATATTCCTTCTGTGTGCATCCATTTTTTGCTTGTATGTTCATTAGCAATTTCAAAATTCCAAAAATGACAAACATCTACTTTCAATTATTTTTCGATGGGTCTTTATACTATACACTAAAATTTCCATTTTGTAACATATCAGGAGGATGATGGAACATGTTGTTGAGTTTGGCTATGCATTTTCCAATTACAATCTTATGGAAAACTCTGAGGCATTAACAACAGGCACATTTTGTGCATATATAATAGTGGTTGTAGGTCATAAAATTATTGAGAATTTCCTTAAAAAATCCTTAAAATATCATCCAAAATATTTCCTACTGAAGGATTTTGGTTGAATTGATCTACAATGGTTCTTGGGCTACATATATTCTAGAAACAGTTGTAGTAGTTCTTACATTCCATTTTTCATCACCCTTTTAGACTATGTTATTTTACTATGCATATTCAATTTTGAACTTGAACATTTAAATGATGATCAATTTAGGCAATGTTGATTAATTATTATATCAGTGAATATATTTTGTGAAATGATGGAGCTATGTTTTAATGATCATGTTAAACAAAATATGAATTCATGTTTTATATTTTATGTAAATTAAGTCAAATATGATTATAATTATCATGATATGGGATTAACTACTTTCTCGGGTTAATGAGGTGGATGCAGGATAATATTTTCCCCTCCAAGGATGAGAGGGAAACCATCACTGGAGAGAGGGAAGCATGAAATATCGCAATTTTGTATACAAAAAAAACTCCAATTTCACCTTTCTGGTTATATTGATATTTTGTCAAACATATAGCAACAGACTGTACTAAATTCCTTTTCATGTTTGTGTGAATGAAATGGACAACACTTAATATGAAAATGCAACATCATTGAAAAAACTTAACATAATATTGTAATTTCGTTCCCAAATATATAACACACAGTTATGCTCATGAATTTAAGCAATTTCATGAAATCCCAATTATTAAATATCTGATATTTATGTTTCTTTATATCTGAAATGTGCATAGAAATATAAATTTTACCAACTTGGAATCCCAATGTGTTGTTGAGTGTGCCCAACTACTACATGAAACTCCTATAGAGGTGGCGGCTGCAAAAAATACTCCCCCTTTTAAATGCCCACATATGGGAAGCGATAGAAATAATATCACTCCCTTTTGAAGGCATGCTATACTTCTTTGGTGTTGTGGTCTATATCAAATGTTGGAACAATCCACGTATTAAAATGTAATAGGAAATCACCCTTTTTTGACTCACGTTGAATTTTACTTAGCTCCCTTATAATCTACTCACTTGCCTTTAGGAAATGGGTCAATAGTAACTTATAGGCTGCAATTCAATATATGCAAAATTTGTGATAGGATTTTATGATCAATTTGAGCCTCTTCATAAAATATCAACTCCCTTCAACAACCACAATACCAATAAAATGAACTATTGTAAATATTAGAAATAGTATGACAGGTCCAAATTGATATAATATTTCATTATGTGTTTAGATATTCATCTGCAAGCATTAAACCCAATACTCTAAAATTTGTCTTTGAAAAAGACTTCACAAATTTTGATAATTGCACTGTAAAAACTGTTGATGGCGTTTTCTACACATCAACAATTCAGAAAAAATATGATATCCTATCTCTCTTGAAAGGTAAACCTCTATCAAAAATCCTCAAGAGATAACCCCAAGGTCTCTAATGTCAGGTCTTGACAAATGCAACAAAACAACTCAGTGATAAATGTGAAAATGTTGGTAATCACAAAGGGACCTTACAAAATAAATGCTAGAACTTTATCAGGTTTTGCAATATGTTGATACTCTGAATTCTTAAATCTAACCCTAACTCAAATTCAAAGAAATAGAAAAAGATAAGGGTTTCAGAAATTCTAAGCTTGAAATTACTCCTAAGATCAACAATACTAATGACAAGATGTTGAAACAGACCAATTCCTCAAAACTAACTCCTGCTTAACTTAGGTTTAACCTATAATTTTACAGAAACGGTGCAATCTTCTAGGGAATCAAAGATTTTCATATTATGAACATTCATTCAAGTCAACCCTTGTTTTGCAATTGAAATGAACAAACCCAGAATTGAACTAAGCACATAATTATAAGATTCAGGCTAACTTTGCACAACAACCTACAATCAATAAGCTGCCAAAAGTATGGATCATGAATTGCTACAACATTCCAAGCATCTAACCACATATCTCATCAAATTACTTAATTCTAAACCTAGCATTCATTCCAAATTTCAAAGCAATTGGGAAAGATAGAATAACCACAACCATGCAAGATGAATCAATCCAAGAGAGGCCACCAAAGCACAATGTATCCAATTGTATTGAATTCATAAACAATAGCAATAATTCAAGTATCCTGTGTTACAACACTTGCTTCGAAATAACTAACTTCTACCTCTGCTCTATTGCTTAACTTGATGTGAATTCTAATCTTCTAGCACTACTACTCCTCAACAATGAGGCCACACACCACATTTATAGAGAATGTTACCCCAAGTTAGGGTTACAAAGAAAGGTCGGCCACAAACAGGTCGGGCAGAGAAAGAGAAACCCAAAAAATTAAAATATAAAACATTATTAAATGTTTGAAGCTCCTTTCCAAGTTGACCCAAAATCTCCTTATAATTCGATCCAATGCATGCAAAGGCTGAAAGTAATAATGGGAAGCACAAATCTCAAGGAGTTTACCCATTATTCAACCCTTTGTGCTTCCCTTGACCTATTTTATCTTGCATGCTAAGGAAAACTTCTTCTAGATCATCCAAAGGTGGGGTATTTAATATTTTGAACCTCCTATCAAGAGACTTAATTTCTTCCCTTGATTTCTTGATGACTTTATCCCATTCCACATTTAGGGTTTGATATTTCTCCATGATTGCAACATATGTGGCCGCATCATCTAGTTGGTGCATAGTGATTGGGCCACCTTCAACTGAATCATAGATCTCATGCCACCATTCCCTTAGCTGCTCTAGACTTAGGTGCTTTGATACAAACCTCTTTCTCCCAGTCATAACCTCAAAGAATGGAATACCCTTGCCAAAAATATCCTTCAATGTATTCCCAATTTTCTACCCTTGTTTATGAATTTTCTTCAAAACCCTCTGATTAATCTACAACAATTTGTACCATTCCCAAGGTTGTGAAGCCTTTGCAGAAGGTAGGATTTTATCACTCACCAGCTTTTCTTCTATGTAGTCCATGATTGTCTTCAATTTGTGCAAGAGAAGATTTGTATCAGTTCTGTCTTGCCCTAGCACATTCTGTAACTAGTCAAAAGATCTATGGGCATCACCACAAGTGGACAAAATGTCCTTAATCATTTTATCTCCTATGTTCCTCACCTCTTGCAACCATTCGTGGGTAACCTGTGTAGTGGATTTCATCTTCTCCAATTCGGTAATGGTCTCTTCAGGTAGAATACCTATTGTATATGATGAAGAGATAGATTGCAAAGACTTCATGAGATCCTGCAAATATCATTTTAGTCTCTCATCCTCCTTTTTCAATTCTTGCTTATCTTGTATCTCCTTGCTCAACCTGCCTAAAATTGTAGCACTGGATCCTTGAAACTCTTCAAATTCTTGTATCATGGAGGTAGGCCCAAGATTTATGGTTTGAATATTATAATCTTGGCCAGTTACCTCATCTTTGTTCTTATCAGGAACAAGAGTGGCACTATGGATCACTCGGTTATTGGCCTCATCTCTCTCAATCCTAGGGATAACCTTAGCCTTCTTCTTTGCTTTTCCTTTCCCTATGTTGGCTAATAGATCATCCCAATTCAAAGGAGTATCATCCACAATAATCTGCTTACTCTTCAACCTTTCATCCAGCCAGCCAGGGACAAGAGCATCAGTTTGTTGTTCACCTTTTGTTCTTTTCTTAGTTTGATCTGTGGAAGAATCAACATTCATATTGTGCACCTCTTCATCTTTGTTTCCTTCCTTGTCTTCCTCATCCCGCACTGGATTGTCATTATTTTCCATATTATGTTCACCCTCCTCATACACTGATGGAGGAGTCCTTGTAGGCACTTCTTCTTTCTCTGGAGACTTGTCCCTCTCTGCATCATCAAGTGAATCCTCATAACTCACCAAAGGAGATTGTATGATCTTTTATATCTCTGCCTCAGTGCTATAGAGTCCTGCCTCCTTTAATTCTTCCACCTCTTCCTTTTGATGATCACCAATCTTTGCATATAGGGACTCATATTGTACATCTTGTGATTTAGGAAGGGGAGAGGCATCTTCTCATTGTTCCATCATAGGAGCACCTGTGGAAACATCTACCTGCAATAAACTGCCCTTTGGAGAAGGAGTCCTTGATCTCCTTGCATAAACTTGTGTCTTTCCCTCAGACTTATCCACTTCTATCACTTGAGGAGTTGTATTCTCTTCTTCCTTGGAAGGTTCATCATTTTTCTTCTTTGCAATCTTGACCAATCTTATTCTTTTAGGCACAGGGACATCACCTTTTTCACCTTCATCATCTGGTTCCTCCTTTGCAATATGCTTATCTTTCTTAGAAACCTTATTCCTCCTTTTGGAATTTTGCTTCCTTTTCTCTTTTACCTCTATCTCCTCCTGAGCATCCTTAATTTTGATTTTGAAAGGGGACCCCACCTTCTCCTTACCCTTTGAATCTTGTTCATCATCCTCAGAGGTAGATTGGGACTCCAAATTTCCCATCAGATCGTATGTATACTGCATGCCTTTGTTGTCCATCTCCCATAATTTATGTTTGATCCACAACTTGGTATATCTAATCACAAGAGCATTGATTTGCTCCAATTCAGTTTTCTCTTCCTCCAACCAATCGATTACCCCCACTGGTTTGTCCTTGATGGGCTCATAGTCATGATTTTGTATCAATTTTCCATCATCATCTAGCTGGTCAGGAATGAATTTAACATTGAACAATCTGATTAAATGGGCAGGCAACCTAGAGTATTTCTTCTTTATAACCTCAATTTCATCTTTGCAATTTACCCAATAATCTTCAATGTCATCCCTATGCTCGAAATCCCTACTTGCCTTCTTTTGAGCTCCCCCTGTCCTGTCAAACCTGGGTCTCTTAGAATGGAATGCCAAACCCAAAGTACTCATTTCTTCTTCAGAGGAGTGAGCTAACATCAAAGAGGGACATACCTCATTAGTTCCTATCCTCAACAAAAATTCATTCCCAAAGCCAGTTTTATGCATATCCTTCTTCAAAATATCATCAAAGGTTGAAATCTGTCTAGTGTTTTCTAGAAGTATTATGTGATCTATTGGATATCTTGGCCACCTGTAAGGGGTCCTTTGACAACCATCAATTCTGATATATGAAAAGGTGGGGAACTGGATAAACCATCCTCCATACCTTTGTATTAACTCCTTGGCTGCATCAGAAATCCTTACATGCTTTGCTCCCTGTAGTAGCCTTGTGATATACATGGTGAATGCATCATTCACCCTTCTGTAGCTCGATCCACCCAAATGTAGCTATGGGTATACCTCATAGATCACATCTTGTCCAAATACCCCTTTAGCACTTAATCCCTTATATGGACGAACCCTTGCCAAGGCATAAACTAGATAAGATGTCATGGTAAAACTCTTGGTCTGCAACACATTACATATTTGTTCATGTATCATAACACTGATGATACCTGCCCAATGATAATCAGGTTTTTGCTCCATTCTTGCTATGACATAAAACATCCAGTTCTCAAAAACCCCTACAGTCTTCAAACCTACAACTCTACTAAGGAGTGTGATGGCATCATAGTACTTTGCCTTGAATTTTTCTCTAAACAGTTGCTTAGGTAACTTGGAGATGTGGGGCTTGTGCTTCTCCATCCAAGAGTTGACAACTTGTAAGGCCTTATTTGTATCATCTACATAGTATTTCCTGGCCACATCCAGACCTAGGCCTACCACATGAGATTTTTCGGGTATATCAAATGTTTGTGCCACTGAAGGAGGAGAAAAATTGGCCAACACTCTGCCTTGTGGAGCAATCACCCTATGTGTACCCCTGTCATAATGTCTAGCACATTTCAAAACCAACTCATAGCACTGAACTGTGGGGGGAAACCCAGCTACATGAGCCAATCCTGACTCTACCATTCTTCTGGCCAGCAATGGGGAATCCTACATAGCCATTCTTGCCTTAAATTCTTCATAGTCCCATTTTCCCACATTAGTACTAGTGATTCTTGACCACACTGAAGACATCTTGGTCTCAGGAACCTTGCTTTTTATATCTATCTTAATCCTTTCTGCCTCTGAGATGACAGATGCTCCCTCATCATTGGGACCCACCGTTTTTCCTTTAACTCTTCCAGCTACAACTTTGCTTGATTTAGCCTGGATTCAAGAGACCATAATAAATATCTATCATAGCATAAGAATCCAAGTTAGTCCATCATAAATGCATTCCAATCACTAAAGAAGTCCAAACAATCAATTAGAATCCCCTAAAAATAACATTAAGTAGCCTTTCCTAAAGTTCAGGATTTTCACCCCTTCACGAAATTCAAGCCATAAATGAATTTTGGGGAATTCGGAGACAAGTAGATTTTAGTGATAGAAACCCAAAATAGCATTCATAAGCATCTCAATCATCATGCAAAAGTCAAAGGACATTTGCACATCCTTAAATCATCCCAAATCAACCATAAAATCCAAATTCATTAGTAGTTAATTCATGCATTCCCATAATTCTTCATTCCTAACAAATTTTCGGGGAATTCCATCGAGGATGGAAATCCATGAAGTTAGCAAGACTCAACAATTTTTAGAGAAATGAAGAGGTGACATGATTCAGAGAAATCCTAAGGCGACGAATTTTAGCGAAAAAAGGTCCAATTTTCATGTTTTACGCGAACTTTGGGAAAATGATGGATCAAAGGAAATCTGGGAAAATCCCAAGGTGGAAGAAATCCCTGATACTCCCGAAACCTCGAAATCTAAAATATTTGACTTCATCAGGATTTTGCCCAAATCGATCGACTAATCATGATTTTGGGAATTTAAGCTTAAATTTACATCCCTTAAATCGTTCATCAATGGTTTCAACTTTCTAATTCTCCCAAAGGGTGATCTAACAGTATTGATAATGAATTTGAAATTGAACCTTAGGTTTTTAAGATGAACATACCATCACAACTCAACCATGCCAAACACAAAATGAATCCAATGATCGAAACCCTTATGCAAAATGAAACCAAACAAAAAACCAGGCACGAGATGAGGCGAAACCAATGAGGATAGGGCATACCGATTCCAAAGGGGGATCAAAAGATCAAAGGAAGTAACCCTATTTTAACCATAAACCACCAACACGCCCAAGCTCAAACACAAAGCAAACCCTAGATACCACAAAACCATTCACACTCATCAATTGAAAGTGAAACAAAGGATACATACCATTGATAAAGTGTAAACCCGGTGAGAACAACTACTGGAAGCAAAGCTTGACGCCATAGCAAGCAACGACAAGAACGACTCCAAGATAATCACCAACAAATCTGAGAATCCATAGGCGAATGCTCAAACCATTCAAAAGCACCCAAGCACAAACTCTCTCAATTCAATTGATGGCCAAAAGAAGTCGACTCAAAGCGTAAAATATCAACTCAAACCTCATTAAAACCAATCCGCAGACTTCGTACATGAGCTATTAATGTAGTGACAAGATAATTCAAGACGAGCTCGAGGATTTGAGGCAGGAAAGGAATTTCGGGAAAATCCGGTTGGCACAGAATTTCTTGAAGGACCAAAATTCCTGAAAACAGTGCGGAGATGACCTCTGTTGGGTTTTCAAGTCAACCGGGGAAAACTGCCAGAGGTGGAAAATCCTGAAACTAGGGAAAAACCCGAAATTGACCCAAAACTCTAGATTTTCAAAGCTCTACCCAACAAGGGTACTTTCCTAAGCAAGATAAGTCATTTAGAAACATTGCAAAGTGACCAAATCCTGGATCAAACCACCAAAGACCAAAAGAGCAAGCGAAGAGAGGAACCAAAAATGCCAAGCAAAGAGGGTCCCAACTTTCAGTGGGGCGTGTGTGCAAAACTGCACAACAAGAACACTATGAGAAATTTGTATAATCTCTCCAACATACTAGGTAGGGTAGATTTATTGCACCACCGAAACCAATCACCCTTAGGGTTTCCATCTTAGGGTTTGAACTCTGAAAGCTCTCCAAAATCACAAAGTAGAATAAGATCTAAGCATGACAAAATGAGCTTTCTTTTTCACTTTTGTATTTGTCTCCACCCTAACTTTTCAAATTCCCGCTTTTTTATAATTTAAATAAACTCGGGAATAATAAAGTGACCTTTTAAAAAAATTCCATTAAATATCCACAAGTCACTTTATGAACTTAATTAAATTAACTAAATAATATTATCCTTAAAATATGTAAGAATAGATAATATTAAATAATTAATTAAAATATTCTCTTAGCACTGACATTAGCCTACAAGAATAAAATAGGCTAATTAAGTCACTCCTGCCCAGGCATTGGAAGGGGACATTACAGTCCTCCCTTCCTGAGATTGCTTGTCCTCAAGCAGTTGTAGATTAGGATGTTGAAGAATATGCTCTCCTTCCCATGTTGCATCCTCTATTGATAAATATCTCCACTTGATCAGATACTCCTTGACTACTCTACTTCTCAACCTCCTCTTTTGGTATCCGCAATGTCCTCTAGAACCAAAAATGACCTGCCCTCCTCATCCAGAGATGGAAGCTTCGATGAAGATGTAAGATGTTGCCCTAGTGCCTTCTTGAGGCATGAAACATGAAACACATTTTGGATCCTACCACTCTCTGGCAACTCAAGTTCATATGCCACTTCCCTTTGCGGGCAACCTTGTAAGGACCATAGAAGTGAGTTATTAACTTCTCGGCACAACTTTTTTTTAAGGAGGATTTCTTGTAAAGTTTTAGATGCAATAAAACCATATCCCCTATCTCAAAAAAATTCTCTATCTTATGCTTATCAGGATACATTTTCTGTTGATTTTGGGTTCTCTGGAGGTTATCCTTGAGAGATCTAAGAATATCCTGACTCTCTTGGATCCAATCCTTGGCTTTGGGAGGCCTTCTGTCACTAAAAACTAAGTCCAAGAATGATGGAGCATCATAGCCATATAATGCTCAGAAAGGAGTCATCTCGATCGACATATGATAGTGGTGTTATAGGAGTGTTCACCCCACCCAAGTACAACCACTTGATCTAAGCTCTATGTTGCCCTACCACATAGTTACACAAATATCCCTCAACCCATTTATTCACAATCTTGTTTGGTTGTCTATTTGAGGGTGGTAACTCGTGCTAGGAGTCAACTCTATGTAAGATAACTAGAATAGCTCCTACCAAAAAGCATTGAGGAACCTGCTATCCTTGTCGTTGACTATGTTCTTCAACAACCTATGGAGCCTAAACACCTCTCTGAATTTTTTTTTCTATCTGAGGTGCCTTAAACTCTGTAGAAATGGAAAAGAAGTGAGAAACTTGGTCAATTGGTCAACAACCACAAAAATGCAATCTCTGCCCTATACCTTTGGTAGACTAGTGATGCAATTTCCCATTGCTACTTTAGAATGGGCAATGACTGAAGTAACCCGGTTGGAAAAGTGTGTTGTGACTTGTTCTATTGACAAGTCATACACTCTCTCACATGTGTCAATACATCCTCCTTGAGGCCCTTCCATGAGAACCTCTCCCTAACTTCCTTTATGTCTTGAAGTACCTAGGATGTTTTGCCAATGGTGTATGATGGATGGCTCTCAAGATTTCCTCCTTAAGTTTTGACTTAGGAACCAATAAATTTTGCCCTTGTAGTAAATGATATCATCTACCATTCTATATTTGTCATCTTGTGTCTTCCCATCCAAGATCTCACATGCACCTATGTTTTTGGAATACTCCACCAAAAGGTGAGCCTTCCAATCAATTGAGATTTTCACTGGAGAGCAAACAATGGGTTTCCTAGGGAGAGCATTAACAACTAGATTCTCCTTCCCCTTGACATATTCTATGTCAAAATCATAAGCTTGTACCTTCTTGACCCATTTTTATTTCCATTTACTTAGATCTTTTTGCTCTGAAAAACACCTCAAGCTAATATGGTCAATCCTTACCACAAACTTTCCACCTACTAGATATTGTCTGAACTTCGCCAATGCATGCATTATGATGAGCATCTCCTTGTCATAGATGGAGTAGAGCCTTTCATTATCCCTAAGTTTTTGAATCTCATATGCAATGGGGTGCTTGTTATGCATTAAAATTGCTCCAATGCCTTCCCTTGATGCATCCCACTCAAGAATGAAGGGCTGAGTAAAATCTTCTAATGCCAACATAGGACAAGAGCTTATTACCTCCTTAAGCCTGTCAAATGCTCGTTGAGCCCTATCCAACCATCTAAAAGCCCCTTTCTTGGTAAGGTCTATTAGGGGTGCACCTAATTGTGAAAACCCTTTTACAAACCTCCTATAGTAGCTACATAATCCAAAGAAACCTCCCAACTCTGTTAGTGTCCTTGGTGGTGGCCAATCGATAATTTATTGAATCTTCTCTTGGTGAACTTGAACTCCCTTAACGTTGATCACATGACCCGAGTAGAGAATCTCAATCATCTAGTACTCACACTTAGATGCCATTGCATACAATGATTGAGCATCCATGATACTCAACACCTCGTTGAGGTGTCTCAAGTGCTCCTCCCAAGTCCTGTTGTAGATGAGTGTATCATCAAAGAATACCAATAAGAACTTCCTCAATTGTTTGTTAAAAATGTTGTTTATATAGGATTAAAAGGTGGTTGGTGCATTGGTTAACCCAAAGGCATAACCAAAAACTCATAGTGCCCATAATGACACCTGAATGTAGTCTTGTGGATGTCCTGCTCTCTCACCCTGATTTGATGATACCTTGAGTGAAGATCAATCTTCGAGAAGTATACTACTCTGTGCAACTCATCAATTCGAGGAATAGGGTATCTATTCTTTATAGTGTTCTTATTAAAATCACAATAGTCTATGCACATCCTCATGGTCAAGTCCTTCACCAAGACAACAAAAGAGGCAAAGGGACTCGAACTAGGCCTGATGTGCCCCATATCAAGTAACTCCTTACTGCCTTTTTCAATCTCTTCCTTGAACTTCTTCAGATGCCGATAAGGAATGGTGATAACTAGTTTGGACCCCTCCTCCAAATCAATAACATGATACAAAGTCCTCCTCATGATCAAGTCCTCCTCTATTTGGAGGTCTACTTGGAGGAATCTCACCAAAGACCAAACTATGCTTATCCGATATGGGCTAGATGTCTACATGATACAAAGTGTTATCCTCAGTAGGCGTCTTAGATGAAATTAGATAGTGCACTTCCCAAGCTACATCATCATGCCTAAAGATGCTCTCCATCCATTTTGTTGGCATGATCCTAGGAGTATCATTAGACATACCCCTCAATAGAACATTCCTACCATCTTCTCTAAATCTCAACTCTATAGTTTGAAAATTTTGAGAACACTTCGCTAAGGAATGGAGCCATTGTATTCCCATGATAACATTAGTATCTCCTAAGTCCACCATATAAAAATCATTCGTGACGGTGTAATTCCCCAATGTGATACTAAGTTGTGGTACCCATTGGGTGCAAGTCATATTAAACCCATCTGAAACCATAATATTGAATCCCTCAAAATCCTGTGTTGGAATACCTCTCTTTGCCACCAAGGTAGAGTTAATGAAGTTGTGGGTTGCCCCACTATCCACTAAGACTGTCACACATTTCCCCTGCAAAAACTCCATGAAGCTTGAAAGAGTTCAACCTAGGAGTACTCGAGAGAGTATCAATAATTCTAGCCTTAACTCCCTTAGGTGGTGGTCCTCACTCATCTCCACACTCACTATCTGAATCACTATGTTTGCTGCCCTGAACTTCATCTCCCTTTCCTTCCTCTTCGTCATCAGAGACAACCTCTATGCAATGCACCTTTGCTTTACCCAAACACCAATGCTCATGCTCCCAAGGCTCCTTGCAACTGAAACACAAATTCATCTTGGAAAGTTCATTACGAACCTCATCATCTATGCAAGGCCTTCTAGTCTCTTCCTTTTGAAATGGCTTCTTAAAATATTTTTTAGGCTGGAAAGGTTTTGGTTGGAATTTGTTCTTTGGGGCTACACTCTCCATGTTCCTAGCCCTTTTTATGGCATCTTGTAGGGTGTTAGGATCAAATGCCTTGATCCATCCATGGAGAGGTTTTGCCAATCCTTCCATGAACAACACTATCAATGTATGTTCAAACACATCCGTAACCATCATAGACAACTTCCGAAACTTTGAGTTGTATGCCTAAATAGAGCCCACTTGTTTTAGTTGTGCCAACTCCTTAAAATATAACTCTAAATCTCTCCTCTCAAATCTGTCCATTAACCTTTGAGTGGAATATGCATAGAAAGTAATATTATCGCGACCCAAGGTCACTAACCCATGGTATTGCCACTCATGAACCTCTTCATCTAGATGAAGAGTTGCATATTTTATTGCTTCCCTTTCCGTCATAGGATTCAGCTGAAAGTATGTGTCCAACTTCTGAACCCAAGCTCTCTTACTATGCTTGTTTGACCCATCATAGCTAGGAATAGCTAACTTGCCCAACTTATGCTGTAAATCCTTGTTGTTTCCTAGGCGTCTCTCTCCTCTATGTCCATTTCTATATTTGATGCCACAAAATTCTACCAAGGACATTGAGGCATGGATTTCTTCACCAAGGGATTGGTATTCATGCAAATAATCAACCCATCCTTCATCGCCTCCTTGCTACCTTGTTTGTTCTCTATGCTAGTCCTCCAAGAATTTAGGCATTAGAGGCCTATGAGTGGTTTTACTTGTTGTCTTGGGTGTTTTCACAAGTATGTTAATGTGGCTACCTTCACCCTGGTCCATTGTTGACATTGTTGTTTCCATTGTTGGGTTCATGTTCTGCATCATTTGAGTTAATGTTTTGACCATTTGTTCTTGTCCCCTTGCTAAATCATTTAGTGCACCAATATATTAGCATTCATTTATTTTGGCCTATCCTATCTATCCCCCTTATTTTCCTCTTCCAAATTAGAATTTACAACACCTCTCATTCTCTTATATGTAATATATTCCTTATCTTCCAGATTTATTAATATGCAAGCAACTTGCTGAAAACCTCAATTTTGTCTAGAAATTTTTGCTACTAAAAAAATGCATCAAGTCCCATTGGCTGGCAAGATCTCCGGGTCTGATACCACTGAAATATCCCAAGGTAATTTTGTATGCAATTTTTTTTCCAATTTCACCTTTACGGTATATTGACATTTCGTCAAAGATATGGGAGTAGAATGAATTGAATTCATTTTCATGTTTGTATGAATGATATGGACAACACTTAATATGACAATGCAATCTCATTGACAAAAAATTAACATAATATTGCAATTTTGTTCCCAAACATATAACATACATTTATGCTCAAGAATTTAAGCAATTTTATGAAATCCCAATTACTGTATATCTGATATTTATACATTTTTATATCTGAAAAGTGCATAGAAATATAAAATTGACCAACTTGGAATCCCAATGTATTGCTAAGTGTACCCAACTGCTACATAACACTCCTACTGAGGTGGCGGTTGCAATAAATAATCACCCCCTTTTAAACGCCTAGTTCATAACATATGGGAAGTAACATAAATAATATCGCTCCCTTTTGAAGGCCTGTGATACTTCTTTGCTACCATGGTTTGTAACAAATGATGGAACCCGCATATTAAAATGTAATAGGAAATCACCCCTCTTTGACTCTTGTTGACTTTGACTCAACTCCCTTATAATTTGCTCACATGCCTTTAGGAAATGGGTCGACAATAACTTATAGGCAACAATTTAATATATGCAAATGATGCAATAGGATTTATGATCAATTTGAGCCTCTTCATAAAATATGGACTCCCTTCAACAACCACAATACCAATAAAATGACCTATTGTAAATATTATATATGGTATGGCAAGTACAAACTGATCTAATATTTCATTATGTGTTTAGATATGCATTTGCAAGAATTAAACCCAATACTTTGAGATTTGTCTCTGAAAGAGACTTCAAATATTTCAACAATTGCAGTGTAAGAATATTGTGAGAAATTTGTATAATCTCTCCAATAGATTGGCTAGGGTAAATTTGTTGCACCATCGAAAGCAATCACTCTTAGGGTTTCCATCCTAAGATTTGAACTCCAAAAGCTCTCCAAAATTACAAAGTAGAATAAAATCCAAACATGATAAAATGAGCTTTCTTTTTCACTTTTGTATTTGTCTCCACCCCAACTTTTCAAATTCTCGCTTTTTGATAATTTAAATAAACTCAAGAATAATAAAGTGACCTTTTTAAAAAATTCCAATATCCACAAGTCACTTTATGAACTTAATTAAATTAATTAAATAATATTATCTTTAAAATATATAGGAATAACTAATATTAAATAATTAATTAAAATATTCCCTTAGCATTGACATTAGCCTACGAGGAATAAAATAGGCTAATTCACTCCTGTCTACACATCAAAATGGGACATTACAAGATAGATCGAGGAGAAAAGCCATGCTCATTAGGGATCTAGGAAATCACACACTTATGCACTAATAGTTGTTACTCATGATTGCATAATAGTTTCATGTTTCCTATGAATGTGACGTGGTTTCATGTTCTACTCTTTGAGAAATAATTGTTGGTTTATATTTATTTACATTTTGCAACTACATGAAAGGTGTGCTTCAAATATGTTGATCGAGCTATCTTAGGTGTCAATTGTCATTTTATTGTATGTCTATCTACAATAATTTTTGATATTTAAAATCTCATTCTTCGATTACTATTACCTTCGCAATAAAAATGAATAATATAATATTTATGACTATAAGAATACAATTATATATAATATATATACATCAATATTGCATAATAGTATATATATGTTATGCACTATCGATGTATCGTTTCATATATATATATATATATACGTTCAAATGATACATGAATATAAATGGAAAGAAGTAGAAAGGAAGAGGACACAACATGGGTGAAAGCAGGATGTGGGGGGTGAGACTTTTGCATCTTTTGAGAGGTTTCTAAAATGGATTTTGTTACAATGAGAATGGAATGTTTTGGTATTTCCCTCTGTACATTAACAAGATAGCTAAAATAGAAATTTGGGAATGATTAAAGGTTGCAAGTTCTTGAATGGGCTAATGGTGTTGGACTCACTCAAAAGGTTTAAGTCTTTGTTTGCTTTTATCTTCCATTTAATAGTTTTGGAAAACTTGAATTAAAATGTGGTTTGAAAACTGTTTTTCAGTCTATTTAGGCAATAGTAGACTGTTTGGGTTTACAATAATGGGATAATAGTGTTACTGACCAGTAGTTGAGTGCAAGCTATTACCTTCTCTGTTATTGTTGGATTCTTGGCTTTGAGGTTGGTAGTTATACCTAAAATGCTCTGTCGAACTCTAATGGTTTAATTTCTATTGTAATTATGTTCTCAATACTTAAAATATCGAATCGGTTATAAACCTATTACGTCAAGTGTAGTACGATAGGGTTTTAGGGATATATGATTTCATGACTATTGAATCTTTGAAGATTTCTCGATCAAGCATGAACTAGTTAATGTTATCATTATTATGTGTATCCTTTGATGGGCAAGTGCTTTGTTGAGCATGGTCTTGATATTAATGTTATTAAGAATTTTGATATATCTCTTGTTATTGGTCACCGTAATGTTTTCCTATTTTATGATTATTAGCCTAGCTGCTAAGTCTCTTTGTGATTGATTTTTTATGTCTTTGTGATGATCGTTCATTCTTTAGCCTATTGGCTAGGCCACCTTGTGTCTATAGTATATAAAATGCCATTATGGTTTAAAGCTTCTAGGTTTGGGCACTCGGTGACAGCAGAAGCAAACCCATTGACATATTTGTTGGCATTGACTATGGTATCTTATAGGTTAGTAATCCCATCAAAACTTTGCTTATATAGCTATGCTTGTGTGTTATATATCCAGTCTTGTGCATCATGAAGAAATTGTGGTCTTATTCCTGTGCTAGGAGAGATAGCAAAACTCATCGGCTTCTTATCTCTAACTATATAGATAGCAACATGAAAGTTTTGGTCATTAAATCCTGCGTGTAATAAAAAATCTCTCTTGTATCCAATTGGTCAACAAAGATAATTATATGTTGTGTTGGTTTCTGAATCCAAGGAATAATTTTCTGTAAAATAACACAGGGCAGAATCTTCAGCTTTTACTTGTGACTTAAGTCTTTTGGTCTATATATATGTTTTGTATTAAAGAGATTTTAATTCCATATGTTGTTAAGATTAAAGTCTTCTCGACCTTGAGAATGGTTGTGGACATTGTTTATACTGATCTGTAGATGTCACTCTGTGTTTGGAAAGTATGTATTACTATTTTCTTATTAGTTGTATATTGTTATAAGCTGCACACAACAGAGATTTGGGTCTGTTCGAAATTTGTTCTTCATTTGACTGTTATAGAGATATGGAAGGAAATAGTTAAATACTGATATAAGCAAATGAACTGTCTGAATTAGATTCAGTGATAGATTTATTTGTTTGTATTAGTGTTATATACATGTATACACACACACACACACACATATATATATATATACATTGTATGTCTCTATGTGTTTGAGTTAGTACTTTTGTTTTATATATTTCTATTGAACTTGTCTCTTGAAACAAAACTGAAACAGGGCATATAGCCTTCTGCTTTTTAGTCTGCCAGGATTGTCAGTGAAGATTAATATATGAGATCTCTCAATTTTAAATTTCTGAGAATTGAACAAGGTGTAGAATCAGTTATTAGCAGATAAGTTATATCTTTACCATGTGTGAAAAATGTTTGTGGATTCAATGTTGCTATCCAGTTTGAGATAGAGGTGTATGTGAAGTTGAACATATGACCATGTAAGATTACATGATATAATCAAATCTTTGGCCAAAGTAATTTAAAATCATTGCTTGCATTGCTGGTTCAGCGTGTCTAAAGCTGCAATTTAATCAGATCTATCATGCATAGCTAGAAGGTGAAGGGCACACAATCTAATGTCAGGGGGGGGGAATCAGTAGATCAAATCAATTTAAAACTCTTTAATTCAACATGTATATCTGAATATAAAACTTGAATCAATACAGCTACAATCAATCAAGCAATCACAAAAGAAACCATTCACACAATAAACACCAGATATATTTGGAAACTCATAATGGGAAAAACCACAGTGAGAAGAGATGCTTTGAGCTATTGTCCAAATCCAACCTTGGAAATAATGAATAAGTTACAATCATGAAGTAGGCACCAACCTACCAGAGACACCAATCCTTTGAAATATATGCAGGTACCAACCTACTAGAGACATCAATCCCCTATACAAAGATCTGAGCACCAACTCAAAGAGTAGAACACCAACTCAATGAGTAGAACACCAGTCCTATTGGAATAGAAAGATAAAGCTTGCGGAATTTTATTGTTGATAACACAACTTACACATGCTTTGAGCTTGCCTCAGACACTCTTACACTCCTTATCTTCTGATAATGGCGCACAATGATTGAGATGCAACTACATTGAATTACACTACTTTCATATGAATTCACATCCACACGCACAATTCACACTTTCATGTAAAGTGAAATGATGATTATATACAGCATACTACATTAACATCACTTCATGTTGACGAGGGGTTTGCAATTAACCAAGTTGACATAGGGTGGATCTAAATTCAAATTACATGAAATGTGTAACGGGTAGGTCCTAAAAGAAGTGTCAGGTACATTGAAATTGAATGCAGAAAGAAGTGCATGAAGAAGAATCAAGAACATCTAAACGTGCAAACATGAAAGTACCAACAAATATAAAGGGTGTGCAAACCAAGGCACACATGCATGAGGGAAGAATCAATATGATTTGTTACTATCATGGAAGGGACACTCACTTGACAAAGGTGTGATGGAAAAACAAAGGTAAACATCAACCCCCCATGGCACTTTATATCATAGTGCAAGTACAATAAGGCACAAAATGATGTGCAAGATCTCAAAAAAATTATACACCAGAATGTTGAGGCACTTTATTTTAGTGCGTTTACATAAAGAGAAATGCTTACAATGGAAGCTCACAATATCCAAAAAAGGACTACATGCTAAAAATACAATTCCCTAACAAAATAAAGAGGAAATTGATAGCACCATGACGAAGTACACGAAAAAGCATGCATGTTAAAAAAATTGACACCCAAAAAGGAGTTCAAATGCAAAAGATATGGCTCGTCAAAGTATCCAAAACGAGAACTGCACAACAACACCATTGAGAAAAGTGATTTCTGGAAAAAAAATCAAAAACCAAAACTGGAAACCACCTACACCATTGCGAAGAGCATGAAATTCTACCCCATTTCAAAAAAAATTGCACTGGAAAAGACCATTGTATAGCCGAGATATGGCCTCTGGAATATGGAGTGCAAAAATGAAAAGCTCAACGGAGAGGGGCTGAGCTAGGCAAAAGGAACCTCCACCAAATGTAGCAAAAATGCCACCAAATTTAGAAGTCCACCAAATTTAGAGCCACTAGATAAAAAAACTCCTCCAACCACATACATGCATGTGGATTTATTTGAAAAAAAGTGCAAAAAAGGCATTTATTTCATTGTTTTATTTTAAAGTTAAAAAACAATAAAAATCTATTTTATTTTTTATAAGGAAAAAAAAATTAAAAAAAATCTTTAAAAAAAATAAATTAAAAACTATGTGGGGGCGGCGAGGGTGTAGCCCACCGCGCCACCCCTGGACAGGGTTTGAGGGGCCGCCATCTGATATCCCTCATACTTCCACAGCTCCCAAGGATCACCTGCAATCAAACACTTGTCATAGAAAGAGAGAATAACAAAGCTATGGAGGCCATAAGTTATTGATCCAAGAAAACATGAATCATTATGAATGTGCATTTTCTAATGATCATACAATAAATAATTCTTATAAAAGGATAATTAGTCTAGAAACCCTAGGTGAGGATAAAACAAGATCACGACATGTATCCTCATCCTATGACATGAGACATAAAAATAACATGACCTAAGTAAGCTTAAGTAATCAAAAGAAAAGGAACCTAATAATTAAATAAATAATTAATTAGGAAAGACCTTTTACTCTAACAACCTGGAGGGTCTTGATGCATCTCAATACCCCATGGAATTGTCTCTTTCTGAACCTTATAAAGACTCCCAATGTGCCTTGAGAACACTTGAGATTGTTTCACCTTTCGAAACCTATGGGGGCTGCCAATGTCCTTTTCTCAATTCCCTTTGAATATATCTCTGTTCCCTCTCACTCATAGAAGATATGAAGCTGATTGTATATGTTTATCATAGGTTGGCAGGAATGGTTTGCTTTGATACCATTGTGATGCAGAGCAGGGGAAGGACCTCAAACAACTTTCCTATCACCTTCAAACAGGACTTCAAAACTTAAGGCTGCAATTATGCATTTTGTTATTCATAAACAATGAGTTCTCAAACCCAAAAGGTGGGGCAGCAAACCAAATACACTCTACCTTTGAAAACAACATGGAACAAGGGCAAAAATGGTTTGTCTAGACCGTAATCAACACATTTTGAAGGGTCAACAACTCATTGGCTTACAACTTCTTGTATTGCTGTCCTAGTGGAGACAACTTCATTGGATTAAGAATCAACAGGAGCAAATGGTTTTTAAACACTTAACCACTGATGTGGGAACCCTTACACCTTGCATGCAAGTGCTTTCAAGGAGGTTTCAAGGTCTACTCACACCCAAAAGGTTCACACTTGACTAGTAACAGTTTGAGGGCTTCAATGTCTCATGCAATCTACTTGGGATAGTCATGACAAACTTATACCAATCCTTCAAGAAATGATCAAAAACTTTTGATTTGGGTCTGCATGACCCCTCACTACATTCCTTTACTATTTTCAATGACTAATCAACAGGTTTCAAGCCCATATTCACTTATCTTTCCTTGTTCTCTTGCTACACAGTCTGAAATATGCAAATTTCAGACCTACTGTCCATCCAAAGTGTTGATGTTTCAGATAGCCGCGGTCCTCTACTTCCAGGCACAAAGTTCGATGAAGATGAATAAATTAAATATAGCCTTGGCTATTTAATTTATACATAATCGATTTCATAGATGAAGAGGTGCTTCTTAAATAAATAAATGTTTTGTTCATTAATAATTAATATTTAATTATTAAGGGGGTTGGGGCCCTAGCTCGGTTGGCTAAATCTTTCCTGTTGCAGGAGGTTGGTCACGAGGTCTAGTCTCCCCCACCCCCATGGTACCGGAGGGCGTGTCGCACCAACGCCACCGTCACGTTAAAAAGTTTACCAGGCGCATTACAGTTTATAGGGGGTCATGCTACCCGATTCCTGCAGTCTACTAAAAAAATAAATATTTAATTATTAAGCAATGCCGACCTTACTAGAAAATTGTGCCTCCTCTTGTAAAGTCGTGTTTATCATATGAGGCCGACTTGGTTCATGAAAGGGTGCGATTCTTTGTTGATGTATAAATAAACATGATCTCTCTTCATTTGGTATCAAGTTCATTCAACATTGTTCAAGGAGAAGTTCACACTATTGCAGCAGATCGATTCAAGGAGAGACATATAATTTGTATCTTTGCATATAGGAGAGGTGTTGTTCTTTGTATTGTTTAGGCATTGTGTTGTGCTTGAGTTGTAAGCAGAATTTAGCTCTTATTTGTTTCAATATAGAGGAGATATATTGGTTGGGTTTTTCTCCCTCGGGTTGGAGGGTTTTCCCAGGGTATTGGTTGTGTACTTGTGTTGAAAGTTAAATTGTTTTTTTTGTTTTCTAATCTGATCACATAAAATCTACATGGTATCAAAGCGGGTTTGAAGAGGATCCTGATCAGATTTGTATTTGTCAGCCTTACCTTGTTGAATTTTCTCATCTTCATTCACTTGTCAAGATGGTGAATGGTTTTAAGGTTGAGGATAGACTTGAGGGAGCATCAAACTTCACTTCGTGGAGATTTAGGATCATGCTCACCTTGGAGGAAAACGAATTGGTAGAGTTTGTGGAGAGCTCCGCCCCCGAGCCTACGGAAGAGGAAGAAAAGGCCCTATGGAAGAAAAAAGATATTAGGGCAAAGAAGATGTTGGTTGATTCGGTGAAGGATCATATCGTTCCTATCGTGTCCAAGTTAAGGACTGCGAAAGAGATGTTCAAAACCCTAGAGGAGATGTACGAGATCAACAATACCAGTCGGGCTCTTGCACTGAAGCAACAACTTCATGACTTGAAGATGGTGAAGGGAGGAACTATCATTGCCTACTTTATGAGAATAATTGAATTGAGAAATCAACTCTTGTCTATTGGGCATGTGGTCAATAGCAAGGATCTAACCATGCTGACTCTCAATGGTCTCCTTTCATCCTGGGAGTCTTATATTCAAGGAATCAGTGCGAGATCGAAGCTTCCCAAGTTTGATCGATTGAGGGTAGACTGTATTCAAGAGGAGTCTAGGTTGGTTGCAAGAGGTATTGGCAAAAGTTCCACCAATGAAGATCTTCATGTTCTTGCCACTCAATCCTCAAAGAAGAAAGGTGGGAAGAAAGGGTATTTCAAAAGAAACAGAGATAGAGGAGCTGATGGTGGCCCCGCATTTAAGAAGAAGAGGGACCTCTCCAAGGTCCAATGTTTTCGATGTGACAAGTATGGTCATTTTGCAAAGGAATGTCCTTCCAGGCCTAAGCAGCAGGCTGCCTTTGCTAATGTCGATGAAGCCTCTATGCAGAAGGATACAAGTGAATACCTGTTCTATTCAGCTTTATCAAGTAATGTATCTACCGACACCAACACTTGGTTGATAGATAGTGGTGCCTCTCGCCACATCACCGGATTCAGGGAACATCTTTCTGATTTGGTGATGAAAGATTCTAACGAACAAGTTATTATTGGAGATGATGCTAGTTACTCGATTAAAGGAGTTGGGACTTCATCTCTACATTTAGATTACGGTGATTCACTACAGTTGGATGATGTTCTATTCGTTCCAGGCATCAAGCGGAACCTTGTTTCCATATCAACCTTGGAAGACAAGGGTTATCAAGTGCCTTTTCTAAAGGTAAAGTTCTCATGTGGGCAAAGAACTCTAACTTCAAGACTGCCTGGATGGTTGGAGTTAGACATGGGTGTCTCTACAGGCTATGCACATGCCCCATTCAGGCTCTAGTACATGACTCAGCGAGCTTGGGTGATCTTTGGCATCGAAGATTGGCTCACCTTCACTTTCGAGCGTTACCTGTTATGGAGAAGATGGTCACGGGCCTTCCTAAGTTAAATCAGAAGCATGAAGGAACCTGCAAAGGCTGCGCTTTGGGTAAGAATACAAAAGGTCCATTCCATAATAGTGAAAGTAGATCCAAATGTGTCTTAGATCTTATTCATTCTGATTTATGTGGTCCAATGTCTGTTGCGTCTTCGAGTGGTTTCTTGTATTACATTATTTTTATTGACGACTACTCTAGAAAGACTTGGATCTATTTCTTAAGATCTAAAGAATCTGAGGAAGTATTAGATAGATTTAGAGAATTCAAAGCTCAGGTGGAGAATATGTCCGAGAAAAGGATCAAGGTGTTGAGATCTAATAACGGAGGAGAATATGCTTCTGTTATTTTCCATAACTTTTGCATTGAAGCAGGGATTAAGAGGGAGCTTAGCGTTCCTTATAATCCTCAACAGAACGGTGTTGTGGAAAGAAAGAACAAAACTATTGTGGAAGCAGTCAAAGCTATGCTTCATGACCAAGACCTGCAAATTTCTCTTTGGGTTGAAGCATCCAGGACTGCAGTCTATGTACAGAATAGGAGTCCTCACAAAATCTTGGAGAACATTACTCTTGAAGAAGCATTCTTTGGGGTGAAACCTGAAGTAAATCATTTGAGGATCTTTGGGTGTCCAGTGTACATTCATATACCTAAAGAAAAGAGGACAAAATTAGAACCTTCTGGCAAGAAGGGAATTTTGGTAGGCTCTAGCGAGACTTCTAAAGCTTACATAATCTACATTCCAGGTTAGAAGACTATTGAGATCAATAGAGATGTCACATTTTAGGAGGATGTTCCATTCAGAAGATCCAAGGGATCTCATATGGAGATTGATGAAGAAGAGCCTCCACAGGTTATGGAAGTTGACCATATTCTTGAGAATCAGAGGAAGGTTCTAGAACCTCAAGAAGATGGTGATACAACTGAACCCTTGGAGCCTACTGATGGGCCTACAGATATTATGATTGGAAAGAAGAGACCTCTCTAGGCTAGGAAGATTATACAAGAGGCAGAAAGTTTTGCAGCCCCAAGAGGAACTTTCAGAGAAAGTAAGAGACCTCATAAGTTCTCCGGTTATGTAGCCTTGATGAGTCATATTATTGAGTTAGAGCCTTCAAATGTTGAAGAACCTTCTAGTCAACAAGTTTGGAAAGATGCTATGATTGAGGAGTATCAATCCATACTTAAGAATGATGTTTGGGATATTGTTCCTAGACTTGAAGGCAAATCCGTGGTGTCTTCTAAATGGCTCTTCAAAATCAAGCATGCGGCTGATGGGAGCATTGAGAAGTACAAGGCAAGATTTGTGGCTAGAGGATTCTCACAAAAAGAGGGAGTTGACTATGAAGAAACCTTTGCTCCTGTGGCTCGTTATACTTTTGTCAGAACCATCATTGCGATTGCAACATCTAGAGGATGGAAGATTCACCAAATGGATGTAAAGACAACCTTTCTTAATGGTGTCATAGAAGAAGAGGTTTACATTGAGCAGTTCGATGGTTTTGAGGTACATGGGAAGGAGTCTCATGTTTGCAAGTTGAAGAAGGCCTTGTATGGTCTTAAGTAGGCTCCTCGTGCTTGGTATGAAAGGATTGATCGTTACCTGTTGAGTTTGGGTTTCTCAAAGAATGATGCAAATTCTAACCTCTACTTAAAGGTAATAAATGGTGAAGCATTGATTCTGGTTTTGTATGTTGATGATTTGATTATCACTGGAGAAGAACACCTGATTCTAAAATGTCAGAAGGAGTTAGCTTTTGAATTTGAGATGAAGAATCTTGGTCTCATGCATTACTTTCTTGGCTTAGAAGTTTGGCAAAAGCTAGATGAAATGATTCTAAGTCAAGGCAAGTATACTATTGACATTTTGAAGAGGTTTGGTATGATTGATTGCAAACCTATGTCTACACCTATGGAAACAAACTTACATAAGTTGAAGGAGGCTGCAGCTAGTTCAGAACTGGTGGATTCTACGATGTATAGGCAACTGATTGGTTCATTGATGTATCTAGTCAACACTAGACCTGATATCTGTTATGCAGTAAGTGCACTTAGTCAGTTTATGTATGAATGAAGGCATATACATCTTGTTGCAGCTAAACATATCCTAAGATACTTGCATGGCATAGTTGGATATGGGTTGAGATATACTACAGGTGTGGATTTGGAGTTGCATGGTTTTACTGATTCTGATTGGGTAGGGTGTGTCACAGATCAAAAGAGTACCTCTGGTTGTTGCTTCAGTTTGGGATCTGCCATGATATCCTAGTGTAACAGGAAGCAGTCTTCAGTAGCATTGAGTACAGCCGAGGCAGAGTACATAGCAGCTCGTGAAGCAGTGTGGCTTCGTAAGCTCCTTGCAGGATTGTTTGAGCAATCGATGGAGCCTACTATCATTCATTGTGATAACCAGAGCTGTGTGAAGCTTTTTGTCAATCCTGTGTTTCATAATAGAACAAAGCATGTTGAGATCAAATACCATTATATCAAAGATATGGTATTGAGGAAAGCTATACAATTGAGGTAAATCAACACTGATGAGCAGACGACAGACATTCTCACCAAGCCTCTCTCCAGGATAAAATTTGTGTACTTTCGAGATAAGCTTGGTATGGTGGAGAACACTGCCTTAACTGAGAAGGAGTCTCAGTATCAATGATCCTCTTTAATGATTTCTTCTCTGTGAGAGAAGTTCAAGGTGAAATCCCTTGTTTCCACCCTCTGGGAGAGCCATGGTGGATGTCATGTGTGACTCCATGACAACATCACATGAGGGAGTTCATGATGATTTACTTGTACTTGTGTTTCACCCTTTGGGGGAGCCATGGTGAAAGTCACAATGAGGTGACAACATCACGTCGAGTGATGAGCGCTTGTACATACCATCTATGGAGGTAGCCATGATGGTTGATATCACGATCAGGTGATATCTGATATCACGATAAGGTGATATGCTTTCACGATGAGGTGATAAGCTCTTTTCTACACATGGGTGTAGCCATGATGTTTGACATCATGATAAGGTGATGAATCTTATGTAGCTGGAAGTATCCTCCCTAGCTGAGAGGGAGTGTTGATGTTTTAGACAGCCGTGGTCCTCTACTTCCAGGCACAAAGTTCGATGAAGATGAATAAATTAAATATAGCCTTGGCTATTTAATTTATACATAATCGATTTCATACATGAAGAGGTGCTTCTTAAATAAATAAATGTTTTGTTCATTAATAATTAATATTTAATTATTAAGCAATGTGGACCTTCCTAGAAAATTGTGCCTCCTCTTGTAAAGTCGTGTTTATCATATGAGGCTGACTTGGTTCATGAAAGGGTGCGATTCTTTGTTGATGTTTGTTTCAATATAAAGGAGATATATTGGCTGGGTTTTTCTCCCTTAGGTTAGAGGGTTTTCCCAGGGTGGCTGTGTACTTGTGTTGAAAGTTAAATTGTTTTTTTGTTTTCTAATCTGATCACATAAAATCTACACAAAGCACGTGCAAAATTTAAATTTAAGACCTGCAAGCTTGGGACAAGGTAAAATACATAAATACAGACCTCTCCACCCATTTTGATGATTTTACAATGGTGGAGGGTCAAGTTACTACATTAATTTAGCTCACTGGATACCCTAGGTAGGGTTTACACTAGTTTTAGTAAAAATGCGATAACTTTCAAAATACTTGATGAAATCTAGTGCTACAAAAACCAAAAGAAAGTAGATTCACATATCTACACTATCCAATCGATTTCAGATCAATACATGAGCCGTGCAGGCCGTACCAGGTGACAAAAAATGACTGCAATGTTGGAAAATCACAGAAAAAAACCAGTTTTAGGAAAAATGCAATAACTTTTAAAATACTTGATGAAATTTGATGCCACAAAAATCAAAATAAAGTAGATTCACATAGAAATACAATACAATTGGTTTCAGACCAATCCATGGACCGTACAGTCCGTACAAAGAGAGAAAATGACATGAATGTTGAAATCACAGGAAAAAGCTTGTTTCCATTCACAAAAACTCCAAAAATCAATGTTTTTCTCCTCCATTCGACCCTTGAGGGTACATGCATACATTCTTAATCACTTCTAGCAGTTTGTAACATTTCTTTCTTTCCATTTAACTGATTTCTTGCCTTTTTGCCACTTTGCCAAAGTTGCATGACAACTCTTTTGAGCAAAAATGACAACTTTTTACATTTTAAAACCAACGACCCTCAATACTTCAAAAATGGATTAATATGATCCTACATAGTCCTAAATGACTTTATTAAAAACCAAAACACACAAATAGCCCAAAACCAAAAATGACACAAAGACATGCTTGTGAGGTCTTGGTGACCCTGCACCACATTGTAACAAACACCTTTGATTTTTTTTGTTTGTTTGTTGAGTGTAAAGTAGATTGCAGATTTGTTCTTGTTTCAAATGTTTTCAACATAACATGATATTCATAGGAAACATTGCAAAAGGGAAATGAACCATGAAATTGCATTATCTTCACAATGAACCCTTACATATCATATTGGCAAATGATAACAAATGAAATCAGAGTTAATGAAAGATTTTTCAGACTTGATAACAATGATTTTCAGACCTAATAACAATTATACATGGGCAACATATGCATTCAAACTTGGACAACAAGATAGCTACAATAGAAGTTAACCAACCAACGTGATCTCACACCAATGAACAGCTGCACAAACCCCGAGATAAGCAGATTTCAGGCCTATACATTAACAGACTTGATTGTGCATCAACTCTCAAATGGCACGGTTCTTGGGAGGGGCAATTTGCTCCTAAAAATCAAAACTTCACCAAAAATTGCAAATGAGTACTTCAAATGTGGTGCCCAGCTGTGAGGAATCTTTTGAAACAATGTCCAAAATGAAGTTTCAATTACCAACAAAGCTACGAGCAAATTAGCATTTCTAGCCACTGTGAAAAAGTGAATTTCCAGAGTTCTGAAAATGCATATCAGATTTTTGAAAATGAGTTTAAACACCTCCAAACACACACCAAAATGAAGCAATGCATTGATCACACCAAAACCTCTGATTCCCACATCAAAATATGGAGAAAATCTTCATTCTAAAATCTTCAAAATGGTGAAAATGAAACTTTGTGAGTGCAAAGGTGATCCTTGAAGTAGATTCACTCTTTCGGGCTAGGGTGGATCTCTCACCATCGAAACCAGCAACCAAAGATGAGGGTTTTTCATCCTCAACTAGTAGAAAATGGAAATCTGGAAGCAATCCAACAACATCCTGTTATGTTGCCAAAATAGAGATAATCAAATGAGAGCCCAAGAGTTGAATATATAGAAGAGGGGAGGAAGTTAGAGCAACACAAATTCAAAATCACTTTTCCCTCCAAGAAAGCCATGCCCCCTTCATGAGCCTTTTAATTTAATTTTTAAATTCCTTTATGCCTCCCAAGTTTGGCATCCACTTTAGAAGGCTAAAAATTTGCTTTCAAAAACAACTTAATTCACCTTTATCCTAGGCGTGAGACAAGGGGTCCTTTTTATGAACACATGACCCTCACTTGAGTTATAAAGTAACTTTATAACAAAACTTAAGTGACAAAAATATAAATATTAATTTGATAACCCTTGGAACTCACCAATGCCCAAATAGGAAATATTGTACTGTTGGAGAAGCAGAGGCCGAGAGCAGTTGCTAAAAATAACACTTACTAAAAATAGAAATTGCTACAAATAGTAAGTGTACCCAAATAGCAAATTGGTATAATTTGAGATGCACTGAAACTTACTATAAATAGTAAGTGCTAAAAATGGCCACTGCTATAAATGGTAACCCTTGCCAAAAAATGTCAAAGACCACCACAAAGCCCTACACAGGCTCTGAATCCCCTAACCAACTCCACTTAGCCTATAAGAACCTTGAAATGGGCTAATGGAACTCCCAAACTGATTAGGTGCAAGAAAGGGACATTACATTCTTGCAATATGTTCAAAGTTGTTACATTTGTGGCAAATGATATTGAAATTCTACAAAGGTGCAAATGTATTACTGCTAATAAAGTTACTTTTTCTTACTAGAGTCCTACAATTCACAACCTTATGACCAAAATGATTGAACCTGGTATTGCGTCCCTGTTTTCTTGAATCTTGTCTTCTGGATCTTCTGTTCTTCCTTTGCACTTGGATGAAACCATCATTTTGCACTTTGCTAACATTGATTGCTGCACTTTGTTAAGACTTTGCACTTCTGGAGCCAATCTCTTTCGAATTCTCATTGGTAGACTTCATAGGCTGCTTAGTTACTTTGTTCTTTTGTTCATTATTAAAATCAATACCGGTTTTGATATATGGTGACCTTTGGCTTTCTATTATCTATTCCAGGATTTTAGTGCTCTTTCTAGATTTCATCTTTAGCTGATGATATACTTTATCAAGATCTTTCCTTAGTAACACAATTTCTGCTTCAATATTTTCACAGTCCTTGTCTCTTGACAACAATCTTTTAGTAAGACTTTGTCAATCCTTTTTGTTTCTTTTGCTTGAATTTTCAAGTCAATGATCATCTTCTTTTCCTTCTCAAGATTTTGAGATAAATTGCCTTTAGCCTTCACTTCCTTAACAATTCTCTTCCTCAGTCCCTTAATCTCTTTGCCAACATAGAGCAACTCTTCCACAATATCTACCTCATCATCATTATTTGCAAAATTCATCTTTGCATTATCTTTAATAGTCTCCATAGCCATGAATACAACTTTCTCTTGATTCTCATCATCAGTTGAGAAGCCTTCTTCATTGATGAAGAAACTCTTTTGCTTCCTCTGAATTTTATTCCCTTTTAAGAATGACTTCTTTCCATGCTTTTGCTCAGCATTGTTAGAATCCTTGTATGGACACTTAGCCATAAAATGTCCTACATCACCACTATTGAAACATTTGAAAGGAAACTTACCTTCATATTTTCTGGAACCTCTCTGCAACTTCCTGACAAAATTTGCTTCCTTCAGATCTGATTCATCATTTGAATTTGGATCAACTTGCTTCTTAAATGCTTTGAATGCAGCCTCTTTCTTTATAGAATTGTCAATCTCCATTCTCATCTCATAGGTAGTTAGAATTCCATGAAATTCATCCATAGTTAGAGAATTCAGATCTTTAGCTTCTTCAACTACATAAACTTTTGCATCAAACTTTCTAGGAAGAGATTTGAGTACCTTTTTCACAATCATACTTTCTTTCGGTTCTTTAGGAAGACCTCTGATAGAGTTGACAACCTCATCAACCCGGAGCAGAAATTTGGCAATGTTCTCCTTCTCGCTCATTTTCAGACTTTCAAATTGACCTCTATGAGTTTGAAGCTTCGCTTGTTTGACTTTGTCATCACCTTCATAGATGTATAATTTGTTCCATAATTCCTTTGCTGCCTTGCAATGCATGATCTTTACAAACTTAGAGTTAGATAAACCACATAAAATAGCACTCCTTGCTTTAGCATTGTTCTCACAAGCCTTCTTTTCGGCTTGATCTCTTGGAGGGGGCTTTCAGGGATCTCATATCTTTCCACAATTGATTGCCGAACTTCAAACCCTAGTGCCATAAGGTATGCTTCCATCCCCACTTTCCAAAAGTCATGATTGGATCTTGATTAAATTAAATATTATTATTTTGCGGAGATATGGGGTATTGGAATTTGGGTGCTCAAGTTGGGCTCTCTCATTTCTTTTCATTCTAGATTGCTTCTTCAGTTTGTATCTTTTTTGCCAATTAATCAACTTTCTTCATGGCTTGAGCATTTTGTTCAACTATAAAGATAAAGGTTGAAAACCCTTGGATTTAGCATTCGATGGATGAATCCCCCATGGTTATCTTGGGGCAATTTCATTTGAAAGTGGCATTTCTGCAGAAGGATTGTCAACGTTTCAGTTTTAACTTTTCACAGGATTGTGTGGAAGGGAGCTCTAGAATAGAACAATTTATTTCAGATTTCTTCCCTGTTTGTATTGCTGCAATTTTTGATGTATTTTGGTATATTACTGCAAATTTGATCAACAATAGTCAGCTCCAACATATTTGTGAAGATTCCTTTATCCATGCAAATATTGTCTATCTTTGTGGCTTATTCTTAAAAAGAAATTGGAATATGTTATTCAATATTTATTCCCTGCGTGCTCTCAACTCTACCTCATGGGATCTTGGTTACAAAGAAAGTGATATATATTTTGTATTTGTGGTTTATGTAATTCAATATTCATTCACCATAAGCTCTCACCTTGCTCTCACGGATCTTGGTGATCGAAAAGTGATAAATATTCTATATTAAATTTGTGAGGTTCATTACAATGTGATTGCTGCTACTTTGTTTGAGCTTGCAAATATTGCAATTGTTGGTGATTTGCATGCACAATGGTTTCCTTGTCCATTATGTAATGCTTCCACTTCTTTATTGCTGAAACTAAGGCATGTAGTTTCTCATCATATGTGCTATAGTTCATAACAACCCATTAAACATTTCAGAATGATAGAATATTGGTCTACCTCCTTGGAGGCATGATCGCTAGCATTTCTATCTACTTTGAATAGCTGTTGAAGAGTTGACAATGCTGAAATCGGAGCCATCCTTATACTTTGTTTCAGGTCATCAAAAGCTTGTGGCTGTCTACTAGCCGAATGAAATTTCTTGCCATTACCCATGATGGCATGTTGTGGGGCAATTACATACATGTGAAAAATCCTCTTATGAACTGTTGGAGGTATTGAGCTGCTCCAATAAAACTTCTTGTTTTAACACTTGTGTTGGACTTTGGACGCTTTGAAATTACTTCAACCTTGGAGGAATCAATCTTCACCTCCCCTTTGCCAACCACGTTACCCAAGTACACCAATGAAGTTTTAGCAATCCACATTTCTTTTCTATTCAAAAGAAATGGTTCTCCTTAAGAGTTTCAAACACCTTTAAATGGAAGACACGTTCTTCATAAGTGCTACTAAACACCAAAATATTATCAAATAGACAATGACACAAGAATCCATCAAGGGTATCAATACCTTATTTATTAGATGCATGCAGGTTTACACGGGAATGCGTTCCTTGCCCCCAAAACCCCTTGTCCCCGTCCCTTGCCGTCCCTTGGACGGGGGGACACAAAGGGGACGTCCCCCTGCCATCCCCAAAATAGCAAAATTCATAGGAAACGCCAGGAAACATTTCTGGCAGTTTGGGGATGGTGCCCCGTCTCCACAGGCTCAGAGCTTCAAACAGTAAAAAACAATGGAAAATTCAATTTTTTTAAAGTTTATTAAACTTCTACCTACATGCTCTGATACCATCGTTAAGATCAGGGATTATCATGAAAGCTATAATTAACAATAACCAAATTGTCGATCATACAAAAGGTGGTATGAGAAATTGATAAAGTCCTACAAAGTGCAAGAATAGGATAAATTTTGAATGTTCCACATTATGTAATGTTTAAATCAAAATAAGACATCTTTGGGAGAGGAGTTTTTTATGGACCTAATGTAGCTAATTGATATATTTTTCAATATGTAATTTACTTTTCTGATTTCTCTAATGTGATATATGATAGATACTCTTCAATACATATGACAGATATTTTAGAACAAAAAAAGTGATGATTATATATAGAGTAAATAGTTAGCACACAACTTGAGAAAAGAGTATTTTTTAATGAATATATCTTTATTTGTATCTTCTTTGACCAAAAGTCAGAACATATATAGTTTTGAGTCTTTGGATATTCATAGCTCGAATGAGGTTTAATTTCATAGATTGTTGTATTTAATATTTTGATCTTCATGTTTGAACTTTGAGACTTCGAGATACATGTTTGAGACATTTGGATATTGATAGACCATGGTTTTATTGATGTTTGATACTGCTGTGATAAATTTTATAATGCTTTAATGGCATTTCTTATGCTGTTATAGTACTGCTCTCGCGATTTATTTACATATTGATATTGTTGTTATCAATTAATTTATTGACATATCTATCTCTCTTTCCCTCTCTCTTTCTCTAATATATATATGTATTTTGTATGTCGTTGTCCCTACCATCCCCTAAAAATTGCCCCTTAGGAAACATCTTGTAAATGCGTCCCCTGCCGTTCCCCCGTCCTCGTCCCCGAAACGTTGTGGAACATAGGATGCATGAAAGTAGCTAGAGCATTGCATAAGCCACAACCCTGATTTTAAATCAAGCTTGCTGAAGAACTTGGCATGTTGTAGCTGATCTAAAAAGTTAACTATGCAGGGCAGTGGGTACCTATTTTTTATTGTGATTTTATTTAGACCCTAATAATCCACATGCATGGGCCATGCCCCATCCTTTTTTGGCACAATCACAGCTAGAGAACCACAAGGGGATGTACTTGATCTTATCACCCATTGTTCCAAAAGATTCTTCAGTTGATCCTTGACCTCTTTTGCTTCCATGATAATTTGATGGTACGTCCCTATGTTGGGCAAAGGACAATTCAGTACTAGTTGTATCTCATGCTCAATACTTCGTTTGGGTGCATCCCCTTATGCTCCATGAACAACTCAGAAAATTTCTTCACCAAATCACCAATTTTTTATTGATTTTGATGGCTGTGAAGCCCATGCAACCCCTGCATGTTAACTCCCAACTGCCCCTCTTTACTTCTAATCATGAAAAGTGCAAACTTATCACTTGCATTGATAACCCTTTTGGCTTGTGAAATGTTAACTGTGGATATTTTGGCCCTTTTAACCATAGAATTCAATGTGTATGATTCACCATTAAGCACAAGTCTATGTTGATTATGCCTATGGAAATATATATCATCCCTCATGTAGAAATATGGGCTTCCAAAAAATTACACACACATCCAAAGGAGTAATATCAACCAAAATCATCTTTGAATTCAACCCAAATACTAGAAGTCAACTTATATTGTTTCTTGATGCTGATATCCACTCCTTCCCTAAGCCATCCAAGTGATTAGGTTTATGGAAAATCCAGTCTCCAAACCCAACTCGTGAACTGGCTTGGCTGACATGAGATTTGCTTGTGAGCACATGTCAAACAAAGAATCTACTTTCTTGTCCTTGATTTGGATTTTAATGTGGAACAACTTTGTGAGCTCTTACTCTTCTTTAGCATTAGAACTCTCACCAGTAATGCATGAATCTTTATGCACTACACTTGATATTCTATCATCTAAATCAGAATCACCATTTACTTTTATTCATGAAGGTTGAATTGGTTTCTCCCATTTCCATGAAGGTGCAAGATCCGAGTGTATTTTCCAACACCTCTCTTTTGAATGAGTGTCTTTATCACAATCTGAACAATGGAACTTGCCTTTGTCTTCCTTTTTATTTTTCTTTTGGACTGAAGTATTAGCTACGTCTTTACTTCCTCCTTGCTACTGTCTCTGTCTTTCCTTGCTCTTTTGCTCGAATGGGATGCTTTCTTCTTGTCAAGTTTAAATGCTTCATCAATATCCTCAGGTTTTGCCATAGTAACAAGTTTTTTGTGGTGTCCAAACAGCCCTCCCATGGACTTCATCAGCACTTCCCTATTCACAATATCTTTCCCTAATTGAACAACCCTCTTCCCAAATTTGTTTGTGCACTCTTGTACACTTTGCCATTGCCTTTACCACAAGTGTTGCCACTGCATCACACACTACTCCTCATGGCAAATGGGATAAAATTGTTCTTGAGCAGCAATTTGAAGTCCTCCCATCTGGAAATAGGCACTACTTTTCTACTCTGCAAGGATAATGCATAAGTTTCATGCCAAGTTAATGCATGACCAACAAATTGAACCTTGCAAATGATATTTGCTTATGTGGGGTGAGTTCGTGAGATCGATTTGTCTAGCTTCTTCACACCGATTTCTACATCATAGGGCTGAATGTCGATTTTTCCTTTAGCCTTGAAGAAACTACTTTTGGATGTTAATCCTTGTTCCAATATGGGCCTCTCTAGCTCTCTTTCCCCATCTTGAGTCTTCCCCGTACCCAACCTTTTTAGAGCAAGCCATATGGATTCTAGCTTATCAATTTCACTCACCATACTGAATATTCTTGCAACATCATCTTCAAGCTTCTTGAATCGAACCTCAACAACCTCTTCCTCTCTTGCCATAGCCCTTCTTTGCCTTTTACACTCTGTGGAGTGGATTCCAGCTTCATAGGGTACAAGATTATGACTTCCACTTGATCTAGTGATGGCATACCACGTCTAGAATCCTTTTTTCACTAATCTTATGTGCTATAATACCACCTAACCTGTATATAGCCGAGGATATGCCTCCAGCTTTCATCACGGGTGGATTCTCCAAGCTCTTCTTAACACAACAACCTTCTCCATTGCCATACTAACATAAATAGACATTCCGAATGCTTCAAACATGCTCATAAACAGAGTAAACAAATGGAAACACACATCACAAAGATCAAATAACTATGAACAAGAGACAATACACCATCATACAGCTGGAGAAACCCATAAATGGGAAGAAAACTCCAGATAGAGTGCATATAACTATACACGTCTCATGCCACTATATCAGATGTTATTACAAGTGTTACAACTGCAATATGGATAATTGGACCTTACAAGCTGAATATGCAATCCCTTCGCATCTGCTTTGCCTCCAAATATTGAGAAAACCTTGATATCTCCATGCAACTTCACCCCATGAGCATAAATAGATGTTTGTACAATCAGCCAACCCTTGCATGTTTGTGAACCAATACTATATAGACTCTGCCCAGCCTCCCATGGACACTTGAAAGCCAAAAGACATCTAACTGAACTGATTTCACTTCAAAAACTCGTCATCTTCTACATGCTAACTGTATCAGAACGAGTTTGCCAGTTTACCAGTATACAGTTTGCTGGTGGCAAATGCGTGCTCACCACTTGTGTAAGCAATGCAATTGCAATTCTTGCTTTCCTGCTAAGTTCTGATAGCCTTCTGGGTTGTTCTGGGCCACCCCTTATACCTTCGAAACCACTTTGCCAACTGCCATGCAAGACATATCCTTATGGGGTAACAAAATGTTCTCCCAAGTACAAGTCCTGACTACTGGCCTCTATTTGGCTCCAATGGTCTAGTGTACTTAATCCAATTTTTTCAGATCAGTATATGGTAAGAAAAATCCATAAGAGACGTATATCTTATCTCTATCAATCATATTTGTGAATACAATACAGAGATCTCTCATTGTGTGAGTGCTTCTGTGTTACACTTGGATTTGCAGGTGTAGCCCATCTTAGGGAAGCAAGTGCTTCCCATATTTGCACATCGCTTCATTGTTCAATATGATTCTACATTCCTTTTTTCTAATTTATTTAGCAACACAGCATCAACCAAGCAAGACATTGCAGCAGGTGATGTATTTGCCACCCTCTGATTTGGTCATGATGAAGTTGGATGGATGAATATGCCAGAGTGGAAATCCCATTTGTTCAAACTCCTAACTCTTGAGTTTTCTCTTCCTACTATGTGTTGTTAATGGTCTGCTAAGAAAAATGTAACTATAGATATGAATGTTTGGCTAAGAAAATCCCATCTAGAGTAGTCGCAGTGATTGTAGGAAATGTATAGCAGAGTTTTTTAATTTGAGTAGTGAAACATTACAGGTGAAGTGATAGATCTCATTGTAGGAGAGAGGTTGTCATGTCATAGTGGTTCCTTGATACAACATAATTGAGAATAGCTTGCATGTTGTGAATTCTCGACTTGAAGAAGAGGGATAGTTCATCTTTGGCTGTACATATTATCCAGGGCTAATTCATGGTGTTGTATTAACTTTAAACTATAGCCATAATATAAATGCACAAATAGAAATGTTCATTTGCATAGATGAAGACCAAAGCAGAAGAGTAAGGCTGGAAACAATTGCTGTTACATGCCTCTATCAACTCTTTCTGGATAAGAAGAGCCAGCATCACCTTCCACCATTGTATCAGGAAATATGCAGGATATGAGAATATTAACGGCAGAATGACTGGGCTTAGGAAGCCAAGTTGAAACCATTATGTGAGTGCTTTTGTCTTACACTTGCATTTGCAAGTGCAGTCCATCTCATGGAAGCAATCTTTGCATATTGGTTCATTTTTCAAAATGTTTATACATTTCTTTTCTTGCATTTCATTTAGGAATGCAGTATCAAGGAAGATGCTTTGATGACTTAGCTTCTCAACCAAGCAACACACAGTAGCAGGTGATGGATTTGGCACCTTCTGATTTGGTCGTGGTGAATTTGGATTGATGAATATGCCAGAATGGAAATCCCATTGGTTCAAATTCCTAAATGATGAGTTTTGTCTTCTTAGCATGTGTTGTCGACTGTCTGCTAAGAAAACTGTAAGCACATATGTAAATACTTGGCTATGTAAAGCCTATCTAGAGTTGCAGCAGTGATTATTAATGCTGAGGGGCATTCTATGTAATAACCCACCCCCTTTGTATGATAATTTTTTGCGTTTATTTCAGTTTGTCAGATGTTCCATTTTGACAAACATAATTCATCACAATGCAAATTGTAAACAATATACAAATGAATGTTAGAAATAAGCCACATTCGGACCGACGATGAGCTGGCCACAAGGGGCCAGTAGCTCAGTTGGTAGGAGCACTCCAGCAGCAAATGGAAGGTCCTAGGTTCGAGTCCTAGCTGGTCCAAATGAGCAGCAGCTCAACAAGTGGTATCAGAGCCAGGCTAGGAGCCCCAAGCACCCGCAGTGTGGCTTAAGGGGGGGTGTTGGAAATAAGCCACACCCGGACCGACGATGGGCTGGCCACAAGGAATCAGTAGCTCAGTTGGTAGAGCACTCCAGCAGCAAATGGAAGGTCCTAGGTTCGAGTCCTCGCTGGTCCAAATGAGCAGCAGCTCAACAATGAATTGCTTGCTCACAATTAATAATCAGACTTAAATGGTTTCAATTCTTCATCTCAGACTGACATATTGGATGATGTAAGCAGATACACAACTGCAGCCTTAAATAGATTCAAATTGAGCAAGTAAACAGGGCTATGTGCAAATAACATTACTCAGAAATTCTGATACAGCAGCTTGTTCTTCATTTAAAGCTTTCAGAAACTCTTCTTACATACACAGAAATGCTAGATAGCAGCGGTGATATATTGCAATCGAACATCTGCTACCTTTGACATAAAGTTGGGCACATTCTATAATAGTTTCTGAGCAAATAACATAACAGCCATAACTCAACCTTGACTGTAATACATTGATAGAAAGGGGCAGATTTACATTTGTTGAGACTCAGAACAGAACTTCATCAATATATAATATGCAAACTAAAAACAATCTGAACTGCAACAGTAATAGAAGGTGATTTACCAATCAATACCAAGCTGACTAAACTGTACATTCCTTCAGACATTCACACGTCCCACATAAAGGAAGTACGGCCTGCATGAATTGTATGACTTCATCCATAACATAATGGTCCTTTAAAATAGTTTTAATGCATGAACATTATTGCCCAGCCATGGAAAACATATTAAAACTGTACCCATAACGATTTAAACTCCAATCAAAATTTGCAAACAAAACCATAGGTTCATGTTACGGCTGGCAAATGGTTCGGACACCATCCAGTAATTCGAACACAGCATAAAGCACTAATTTCTCTGCTGATATCTGATGGATCAATTTAAACATTGATATTGAATCATTACCCACAATGATCTGATGTTCCAAACTCCTCTTGCAAACCAAACAGGTGGTACGGCCCAAAGAACAAGTACGGACTAGGAAAGAAGTACGGGATCAGCAAATCAAATCAAGGTAACCAAAATCTGTCTTTAAATGCTCAGAAATGTTTGACCAGCCAATACATTACATCAGAAATAATACCCATCACCATTTCCTAATTCAATTTCAAAATGCAAGCCCAACAAGGTGTGTACGGCCTGCAACATGTACGGCCACAGACAAGAAGTACGGCTCCAACAACTAAATTCAAAAGCCCTTAACCACATATAATATTATATGAAAACCATCACCCAATCAAGTGAAATGTAACCAAACAATGCCCATAATCACATCTGCAATATATTTTCATCTGACAACTGAAATATGGGTTTTATAGCATCACCTCGAACTGCATAAAGAACTTGATCTCCGCTTTGCCAAGAATGTTTATCATTCATATGCTAGTGAAAACACAAGCATAGACTCGGAATGAATCTATTAGCTATCATAGATTCATAGATTCTGAATGAATCTATTAGCTATCACCCACGATCTTTCACAGCCGTGGATGATATCTCCAAGAGGTGTTTCGTCCTCCAAAGTTTGAGATGAATTTGGTTCATGGGTTTCAAAAAAAGAAATAGAATAATCCAATATAACCACATCAGCTCTTAGAACTTCCTTTTATACTTTTCCCACTAAACTCTTCGAGACTTCTAATTTAAAATTCATTTTTTAATTAAAACACTTGTTTTAACTCGGAAAATGACCTTTTCATTAAAATAATCATATTCTAAGGTGTTTTATGCATCTATTATTTAAAGCATCTCATCCCGATTGTAATGAGCTATAATACTAAGGGTCTTTTAAAATATTTTAATTAATTTTAACAATTTTAATAATTTAATTAAAATATAATTATTAATACACTAGTTTTTGCGGAACTGCTAAAATGCATCGGAATAGGAAACTAATTGCATTGGAGTCATCCCAATGAAGAGTAAAGATGAACAGAGCCCACTGGATGACTTGTTATAAATAGACACTCTCTCCAAGAATGTTGGAGCCTAATCTGAAAAGACATCTGAGAGCATTGTTGAAGGCCCCTGATGACTTACTATGAATAGACGCTCCCTCCAAGAATGTTGGAGTCCAACCCGAAAGTTTGAAAAGACATCTAAGAGCATTGTTGAACTCCTCTCCGCCATTTGAGCTCACTGGTAACCTCAGATTACCACTTTGACTAGGCAGACACAAACCCAGAAAGACATCACCCACTCTAGAGCAAGAAAATTCTAAAATGGAGACATTACATTCTACAATGGCAATGAGGCGTGGAGTGTAATGGCATGAATATGTTAACAAAAACTCTTACCTTTATCTTAAATTTGACAACCATTTACGTGTCAAAATAGTAATATTTAACAATAAACACAATATTTCGAAAAAAAGCAACACATAAAATTTATGTTTCCATGTATTTAGCAAATAAAATAATTCCAAGATAGAATACAATAACTTTCAAATAAATAAAATAGCTCCAAATTGATATCTCTTGGCATTTTTAGATAGATGTATTTAAAATATATATACTAGTAGGAAATGTGTAACAGGGCTTTTTAATCTGAGTGGTAAAATATTGCACAGCAAGTGACAGATGTCATTGTAGGAGAGGTGTTGTCATGCCAAAATGGTTACTTGATGCAGCACAATTGAGCAATTTCTTGCATGTTGCAAATTCAGGACTTGAAGAAGAGGGATAGCCCATCTTTTGCTGTAGTTTTTTTCCATTGGATTTCTCCACAGTTAACTCATGGTATTGGGTTAAGTTCAAACTGTAGCCAAAATACACAAGTACAAATATAAATATTAAATATTCATTCGAGTAGATGAAGACCAAAGCATAAGACTGAGGCTGATAACCATTGCTGTCACATGCCTGTATCAATGCTCATTGGAGGAGAAGGGCCAACATCGCCATCCACAACCATATCAGGAAATACACAGGTTGTGAGGCATGGGAGAATAACTGGGATTAACAAGCCGGGATATCTTATACGGTCACGGTTTCAATTTTAAGTTGCATGTCATGGTTTCCCACGCTTTTAGCACCGTAAAAGTTTATATTTAGCCCCTTAACATTAGTACATTCCTTGGCTTGCTTTTGATCGATGAGTATTAAATGAAAATGACCTAAATTACTGGTTAAATAGTTTCTGCACCTGTTTCTCCATTATTCAGATCCAACCAATTCATTGATATCTGTCTTCTCATAACCTTTAACAAAGTTCTTCATGTTATGATGTGTGCCCTGTGTCTTTAAGCAATGCACACCCTAAAAGATGTGTTGGCAGCAGCACACAGAAAGCTTGGAGAGTAGATGTTATGTGAGAGCCACATGAAAAGAATTCATAAAAACAGATTGATTAAGACAGTGAACAATGCGTTTCTTCTCAAGAATGTAATTTTTTTAAAAGATTGAGAATGTGACCTTGGGTTTCTTGTAAAGGGCTTTCTGTCTTGATATCTGTCTTCTCATAACCTTTAACAAAGTTCTTCATGTTATGATGTGTGTCCTGTGTCTTTAAGCAATGCACACCCTGAAAGATGTGTTGGCAGCAGCACACAGAAAGCTTGGAGAGTAGATGTTATGTGAGAGCCACATGAAAAGAATTCATAAAAATAGATTGATTAAGACAGTGAACAATGCTTTTCTTCTCAAGAATGCAATTTTTAAAAAAGATTGAGAATGTGACCTTGGGTTTCTTGTAAAGGGCTTTCTGTCTTGATCTGAGTGAGGGTAAAGTGCTCTTGGATAATTTTATTGCAATCTGCTTGCTAATAGTTTTTCTCTTCAAAAATGGATACTGGACATCCTTTTTCATTTGTTGCTTCTGAAATGCCAGGGGAAATGTTTTACCTCATGAGTGCATTCAGAGTAAAAGTGAAAATAACAATAAATGACCTCCAAAATGTTTGAAATGAACACAATAATCTAACTTAGCTCTAACAAATCCAAACACCAATAACATAAGGATTAAACTTTTGTTAGAAGGGTGATTTTTAGACATAGAGAGATATTTTGCAAACCATTTCCTTCTTACACTACACCACAAAGTGCTTTGACTATGTCACACATATCTTTTCCTCCAAATCCCCATGTACCAAAGTTACCCTCACATCTATTAGTTCAACCTCAAGGTGGAACACAACAACAGCGGATCAAAAATTGAAAAGATGTAAGCTTTGCAACATGAGAGAAGATCTCATCAAAATCCAATCTCTCAACATGGGAATCAGCCCTTAGCCACCAACCTTGCCTTTTTCTTCTCAAACTTACCATTTGAACTAACTTCTTCATAATTCTAGACCAATCCACATTAGAAGAAAAGGCACAGAATAAGAATGCATTTAAAAAGAAAGTGTACTGTACCTATTACGCTGCATTTTTTGTTGAATTGACCTTCTCAAGAGTGGGGTATGAAATTGTTTGTCTTCGTTTGAAATCACTTTGACCCACTCTCTTAACAACCCCATTAGTTGGTCCATGCTGAAGCTCACTTTTAACTTTAGGTGTTTGCTCCTCTGTCTTTGGTTTCTACTGCAAGACTATTGAGGGACTCAACCTGTTCTAACTCTCCATCTCCAATAAGCTGGAGATATTCAGCCGCACCCTAAAACATCTGTCTAGGATCAACAAATGTATAATTGATCAAATCATTCCAACAAAACTACAACTGCAACATTGCAATATCTAGGAGTTTTCTAATGCAAAATGATCAGTCATCAACAACTCCAAATCAGAGCCAAAGTTCCCATTGAATTATTAGTGTACATTCTAGTAGCTCCCCATGACGTTGTGTTTCACATCTTCATAATAGAATATCATCCATCTCTAATTGATAGATTTGTGCATACACAAACATATCATGCCAAGGCTCCCACAACAAATCTGAGATCTACATGGAAAAATAGTACGCTTCCTCAATATCAAAGTACACATCCTCAATATCAAAAGACTATCTGTCTACAAATGATAAATCCATATCACTACCAAATCTCTAACTAAAAGTGATGTAGAGCTTCTCAAAGCCTCATGATTAAACACCCTCAAGCCCTCAAAGATCATTTATTTGAAGTAACAGTTGTGCAAATGATTACCTAATGCTGCACGCAAAACCTTTAATGGTGCGTAAAACAAATGGCCTTCAAAAGATATTCTCAATTGTCCATTTTGTTGCCTCTTTGCTACCTAACATGCAAATGCTCAATGATGGCCATAGTTTAACAAATCAAAATCTACAACACATTCTTCATATATCATGCTTCTTCATGGCATCCAAACAGTCTACAACAAGTGACAAAAATGGTTAAAAAAGGACCATTAACTCACTACCACCATTTTTGTGGTAGATCTCTTTGTTGCACACATGACATCATTAACACTGTGCAGATTCATTCTCAAGATTTTCACATACCATGCAAGCACACAAACATGGCTCTGCAACCTCATCTATATAGATGCAACCTACAGCAAAGGAGATAGAAGCATGACAGACAAAAAATTGAAACCAAAGTAAATCATAGACCCAACTCATGTATCTAAAAAATTGTGCTCCTTGGATCTGCCAAACACATAGACCCAAAAACACGTAGATTCAACATACAATTAGCAACAAGTGATAAACCACATATTTGAAACAACATATAGATTCTTCCCTCATGGCACAAACATTAGAACTAAAACAACCCTAGATCTAAAATACCACAAATCTACAACATGGAACAACTGCAGATTAGGAACTAGATGCAAATTAATAAGACTTCAACTATACTCAAAGCATGTATGCAAATTTGTAACCGCCTTTCATTTAGACAACCCTTAGGAATTTGAATAACAATCTTCCATAGATATGTAAAGAACATTGGTTTAAACACAAAACCTCTTTTTTATTTTATTTTAATTTTTTTATTTAAACACAAAACTTGCAAAACACACATTCATAAAAACTGAATCCCTTGTATGTAGTAACATGCCATACACATCCACCATCAACAGATTTGAAATACATCCAAAAGACCCATAAATATACAACTACGAGACTCACATTCTTAATGACAAAATATCACAAATCTGCAACATGTAGATCCATTACATGATGAATTCACATGATGCAAACACATGAATACAAAACATCAAAGGATAAGTGGGCTAAACGTCCAATGCTTTCTCATTTGACCAAAGGTGAAATCCGAACACCCAAAATAAGTACTTTAAATAGTAACTAATACAAATAGTGTTTCCCCATGTGACTATGAGGCTAAAACAAGCACCCAACATAAGAAATTTCCAATTGTACAAGACCACAAGATGAAATCTTTACACAACATCCACACGACTACAAACATCCCATAAAATCAAACAAGAGCTCCATGCCAATATATGATCAACTCCAATAGAATGAGGATGGACTCCAAGGAGGATTGCAACATGATCCACACTCCACTCATCACAATTAATAAATAAATCCTCCATATTGAGCTTCCAAACCTCAAAGTTTGTTCCACTAAATTTTTCCACTTCCATTGTAGAAGTGCTTACTATATTTATTTTGTAAAAACAATAATCAATTGCAACAAATGCCAACTTTAGCAAGAATTAATAGAAAATAAGTCCTACTCTTTGCTTAGATCTAAGAACTTGGCCAAGTTGTGATATCAAATGAAATGAAGTATGAAGCAATTTCTAATTAATCATACAAGGAGAAAATTACAAGTTCTTTGCACTAATTTAATTTCAATCAGGTTTGACTTATAAACAGCTCTTATAATAAGAACTAGAATAGAAAGAAAAAAATACAATCACAAGGAAGAGTGACATTATACCATAGGAAAACCCTCATAAGGGAAAAACCTAGCCTCCAAAGCACCGAATCAAAGGTATTATTAACAAGAAGAAGGTTGCAATACAATAATAAGCTTCAAGCTTCACATGAGATCTATTATTTGAACTTGGAGGATTTCTAACAACATTAACTTTGCATAAAACTAAACATAATATCTCCATCCCAAGTCCTATATATAAGCCAAGGAGACCCAAGAAAACAAGAATGGTTGTCTAGAAACATGGGCTCAAAACCATGAGCTAAAGACTAGTAAAGCTAGTCCATATTCAACTCATGTGCCCCACCTCTAAGTATAAATCCTCCACAAATAGAATGTAAATCTTGATTGATTAGTTTGACTCCCAAGACTAAGTGGGATTAAAGTAACTTCCAATGAAGCTACACTAATTATTGTTAATATCCATATATGCTATCATTTCAAATATGTGCTTGTTTGGATATCAAGCATGGGAAGCCTATGTGGGACTTGACTCACAAGGCAACCTCTAAGGTTATAAGGTCATGCTATCATAGATTTTTAGTTAGTTCTAACAATTTCACTTATAGAGGACAACGAAGAAAGAACACTAAGAAGAAATATTGAAATGCATTTGTCCACTAAGCTATTCACTAAATAAATATTTTGCTAAGCAAAAATTCGAATTGAGCTCTGCTCCAACGGCTCCTCCTCTGTCTGCAACGGCTCTACCTGTTGTGGACAGGTTTGGGGCAGTGGCCTGCGCGGCTCTGCTTCCTACTGTGGACGGGATTGGAGCAGTGGTTCCTTACCCTGCCCAGCGCATGCGTCATAAGGCTTCCGGGGTGACTGCCAAGCCTTTGGCTCCTTTTCCTCCTCTGCCTGCTTCGTCTTCGCCCCTGGTTGTTCCTGGTGGTGGTGTGCTTGTCAGGTGTGGTGTTGCGCCCTGTGGGGTCCCTCCTGCTGGTGGATCCGTTGTTTTCCCTGCCCCGTGCACGCGCAGAAATGTGGTGTTTGCCAGGTTGACGGTGGTTGGGATGGACGGTGGGATTGCACCTAATTTGGCTGATGCCTCTGTGGTGCCTGTTGCTGGGGGCCCTTCAGGATTGGCTAAATCATTCTCAGATGCTGCCAAGGTGGGTTCTCGTCCTACTGGTTGGTCTCTACCCTGTGCCTGCGATTCCCCTATGGTTGTTTGTGGTCCTGAGATCGTGGAAAATGAGGACTATTATTTGAAAACAGGCGTGGTGTGCAAATTCAATGGCTTGTGGCCCTCCCTCCTAGATCTCCACGACTGGGTTTTGGGTTCTTGGAAGCCTTTGGTCGATGGAGACATTGAGCTCCACCCTAGTGCTTGGGGTTTCTTTATTGCTACGTTTGTGTCCCCTCTTGAGCGGAACAACGTCCTGGACAAGGGTTGGATGTGGGGTATTCATTCTCTGGCCATCAGGCCTTGGTCTCGTTCTTTCAACCCTCTTACAGAGCCATTGAACACCAGACCTGTTTAGGTTCACCTGCCAAATCTTCCTCTTCAGTTTTGGGAGGAATCTTGTTTCGAGGCCATTGGCAATACCATTGGTCGCTTTTTAATAGTGGATTCCACAACTAGGGAGTTTGGGCATACTACTGTTGCTCGGTTGTTAGTCGATCTTGACATCTCCTGGGGATGTTGTTTTGCTGGTGGAGGACAGACCGTGGAAGCAACTCTTGGACTATGAGGGTTTCCCCTTTCGGTGTAGGAGATGCTTTTCGGTGGGTCATTTGGCCTCGGCTTGTCCTCTTGCCCGCCGCAAGGGCGCTAGGACTTGGTGGAAGGATGCTCTCCTGGATCACCTCACGGTGGGTTCTTCTTCGGATGGTTCATCTGAGGAGGTCGACCCTCAGGTTGCTGCTCCTCTCCCAGATCTTTCTTTCGTGGAACCACCTTTGGACCGTTCTGCTGACATTGTTGTGCCTGTCCCTGCACCTGCTGTCGCTGCTCTGTCAGACCCTATCCAGCCTTTGTTGGGAGCCTCTATTGTTCCGTTATTTGATTCGATCTCTACTGCCTCGTTGTCTACTTCCTCGCTGCTTGGTGGCTCTTCTCATGTGGTGGCTGGGGTGGAGCCGCTCCTCTCACCTTTCTCTTTGATTCCTGACTTTGAGCCCCCCTGGTCGGTGGTTCTTCGGAAGAAAATTTTTGTGGCTGCTTCTCGGACTTGGGCTCGTGGAGCTAGCCTTGACCCCTCTGTATTTGGGGTTGCTTGATTTCTTTGTTTTCCTACAACTGTCTGTCTGCTGTCTTTGTTTTTTCCTATAGTTCAATTCTATTTTGAACTATGTTATCCTTTGGCCCCTTGGGCCCTTTGTGAAGGGTTCGACACCTTGTAAATGCTGCTTAACATTTAAAAAACAATCACACATTAATAATCAAGAAATTTACAACTTAAACATTAAAAAAGAGTGAAAGACTAGTCTCACAAACAAGGAGTAGGATAAAAATGATTACAACCTATTTATGTTGATCACTTGATTCAACACAATTACTGAAATGAGGATGGGTTCAAAGCTCTTACTTAAACCAACCTACAAATGAGCTTAATGTCCCATGATCTTCAATCAATCCTTGCATGAATAGATTTGAAAACACCTTGCCAAATGATGTCATTGTTACTAGTAAATGAATAAAAAACCACCCATCTCTACAACATTACATCAACCAATGATATTCTTCTTGATATTTTTCTTTAGAAGTGTGAGGGTTGTTAGATGGACTTACAAAGGGAATGATTAGAGAGCTAGCACAACTTTGTTCTTTAACATTAGAAATACATCTTAAGTATTGCGCCAATTATTGGATATGATTTTGATTGAATGATCTAACTTCCCCCACTCTAACAAGACTTAATCTTCCCTTTTGTCTTGTGCCAATCACATGTTGAATTTTGATCCTACACTCATTGATTGATCTCTCCACACTATTTTTAACTCTATGCCATATGCATTTTCATTTTTATGTTTCATGTTGGTATTATGCATTAGTTTACATCTAATCCTTACACAAACTATTACAACGAATACGACTAAGTGTTTAATATTTGGAATGTCACATTGCTAAATGGTGAATCTCTTAAGAGTTGAGCTTGAGTCTATATGCTTCACACAGTGTTAGATATACACCTCTACAAAATCATGTCTTTATTGTCGTTGATTGTTTTCACATGCATTACTTTTGAAACTCTAAGAAGTTGTTCCTTTTTTGGGATACAATTTTATTTATGCATTACATTGGATTTTATCAATGATGAGATAGGTTGTGCCATGTTATTTGACCTTGCTATCATTTGATGCTTTCACCAAGTCCATTCTTCATGATACTTCTATGTTGGATTTGTAGTGCTGGGTTTTCTTTTAATTGCTAGATTTTATTTGCCTGTTGTTGGATTTTAAAGCTCTCAATATACTCCACTACCTATCACATGGTTGCACCATGGTTGAGCTATTTGTATTCTATATCATCCCTTTGAAATGTCCATCTTGATGTTTATAATCATATGCGTTATTCTTATTGGGCAACACTAGTTCTTTCTTTGTTCATTTGCCTTGTTGACTTTTTTGTTGTCATTATTTATTCTTACTATAGCAATTGGGACCCTCCATTTGCCATGCTAGCACTCTCAACCCATCATATTGATTTTAATATTTCACCTTAGAAGTGTGAGAGCCATTGAATGGATTTCTAAGTGAGGGCCCTCAAACATCCTTTATGACACAACACAATAATCCTTCACACTCTTGCGAGGGTCACATGATTAAACTTGATCAATGACTATTGTTTAACCTACTTTAACACTTATAATATCATTTTTTACCCATTTGATGAAGACGAGTGATAGTGCTCATTGTAGTCATTTGAGTTGTTGCTTATCTTCTACTACTAAATTTTGCAAATCTCAACACAATTGTAAAATCCATGAATAATGATCTTTATAAACCTTACAAACTACTGTAGGCAATGGGTTTTGTATTTCTACCTGCCTCTCATTTTCTTTATGAGATTTAGATCTTTTTTTTTGTGGCTGGTTAACTACCATTTCTTCTATTTTTTTTGTATTTTTGTCCATCTACTCTAGTTTACTTAAATCATGCAATTTATTCATAATTGTGAAATTAATGTTTGTGAATCTAGGTCTGATTGCTTTCTCTCTAGTTTTCAAGTATACCATGATAAACATAAATCCCTTTACTCCAAATACCTAGATTTAACAAAAACCATTTTGGATCATAGCAATCATAGCCTACAAATTATTCAAAACCAAGTTTTGAATGCTGCATTATAGTTTTTGGCAGCTAATAAAGGGAATCATGCCTACAATGCATTGACCCTAGAATTTTGCTTATATCCATTGTGCATGGAGTCAATTGGAAAGATAGTGAAAGACACAATTTGAAATGGAATGCAAAACACATAAACACTATTATTCTAAAACTAAGAGAAATGCACAACACTTGCAAATTGGAAACACTGGCATGAAATTGCATGAATGAAGAAAATTGAGACAAATTTCTTCCTTGTCAAACTGATATCCTATTCGTTCTACCATTCAAAACACATATTTAAAAAAACAAACAAATCAACTATTGTTGTTGCAACTTATTTACTAGCTAATTAATAACTATACTATTATGCACAAATTAAAATAATTTAGTTAAAAACATTAATTGGGATGCTGAAATAACTTCTCTTAACCTTAATTCACCACGATATCAATTTTGACACAACAATAAACCATACAAATTGTGCAAAGAATAATAATATAAATTTGTAACTCTCTGCCTTTTCGTGTTCTACTATCCACTTCTTTGATCTTCTTTGTTATTGATCTTGATCTAATAGTTTATACATATTAGGTAGGGGGTTGGAGGTGAAATCCAAGAATAGAAACTCTTTGCCTAGGATCATAATGAACATGCTTGATGATTGGAGATTGTTGATTTCTTCTTTTTATTGTCTCTTGTTCTCCCATTGGGAAGTGATCAAATCTAGCTTGAAGGTGGTTGCACTTACCAAAGTATTCTTGAACCTCATTGGACATCCTCTTTGGATGTAAAATGCCAAATTTCTATCTCTGAAATGATAATCTGAAAAGTTGCAATTATACCTTGCAATGCTACAAAAATTAGATTTTGCATGCGCATGATCATACTCTTCAAGGAGATGAGTATATCCCTCTTTGAAAATGGAGAACAAATCCATCTTTGCTACGCTCAAATATTTTTCAGCACCCTCCCTCCCTTTGATATCTCTTAAAATCGGCTTCAAAATGAGGCCAAAATCATGTTCCAAAACTACATCCCCTTAAAAAAGAAGTGTATATCCCTCTTGGAAGATTGAGAACATATCTTTACTGCAATCTTCTTTCTCTATTGCACACAAGTGTATGATATCCTCTACAAATTATCATAGCTCCTCAAATTGGCCAATTATGTTATCCTTTGTAGATCATCTAATGAGCCAAATCTGCTCTTTGAAAGGAGAATGATTATTCATCCTCATTTGATCAGTCTCTAACCTCTAAGATAGCCAAATAAATTATTAGTATTTGTAGTCTCTATAAGCTCTCTTTGATTTGATGTTTATGCAAATGACATTTCTTCGCTATTTGTCTTTGCAATTGAAGTTTTTTGCCATGCAAGAGTTGTTTTTCCCTTTAATTTTTATCATAAAATGTATGAGAAAAATTATCAAATGAACTAAAGGTTAGAGGGCTCATAGATGCACATGATCTCACATCATCTATGTGTTGAGTATTAAAATATTGAATTTACAATGACCTCCTTTTACTGATGTTGAATTTTGATATTCAACTTATTATATCAAATTTATATGAGATCAATGACATAAAACCTAATCATCCACCTCTATTTGCTCAAATTTTGGCTTGCTTCTTGTTAGTATTTTAGAGGCACATGAGTTGGAACTATTGGGTAAGTGCACAAATATTGGGGGACCAAAAAGGGGTCTTAAGTGGCTACTTTTTTTTGAAATAAGGATAAACTGACCTTGGATGAGAAGTTGAAGATAGTTACACTCAAAATTTGAAGATGGAATGAGAATAAGAGTTGTAGTGCTTCGAGTCTACTTTCTAAACTATTATATTTTTTTTAAATGGTAGAGATTAAGGGGTTCAAAAAGGGGAACCACACAAAGTGGTCTTTTTTTTTTTTTAAACATAACCTAGCATTTGGTGTGCCTCCCCTAAAATGTTAACTTTTTTTTAGTATTTCAAAAATTGCTTCAGTGAGAAATTAACTAACACCATGTAGTTTATGTTTGATTTTTTTGCTAATTTTTTAATGAATATATGATTTTTTACTAATTTTCAAAGTGAACATCTTGAAAAATAGAAAATTACGCATGCCCCCCCCCCTAATTTTTTTGAAAATTGATTGAAAATCATTTTTTTGAATATGTTTAGAATGGAGTCTAGTTTCTCAAAATGTAATTTATTTGAAATTTCGATGAACAGTTAAATAATAAAGTAAAAAGTACCACATATTGGTTTTTGACAAAAAATAGATACACTAATAAAAGAAATTAAAGATGAAAAACTTATCTTACTAAAAACGTGAAAAAATTGTTGGAACACCACAATCTATTGAGAGGGGGCTGAATCGCTAGATATTAAAATTTTCGCCTTTTTAACCTAAGTTCAGACAAATTTTTTAAATCTAGATGTGCAGACTAAAACATGAAAAGATATGACAAACACATGCACATAAAGAATCAACACACAACAATAGGTATTATGTGGAAAACCCAAGATGGGAAAAACCATGGCGAGAAAATGCTGCTAGGAGTTACTGTCCTAATCCAGCCTCACAAGGAAATCTTTTCTTACAACTTTTAAGGGAACCGACCCTAAGGAGACATCAATCCCTTAAACTGAGCACCAACTTAGTTATTTGATAGCACCAACCTATCAGATTTACAACTCAAATGATTATTACAATTTGTTTACTAAGAACACAATTTTATGTTATAGTTTATCCTGCAACTGCTCAAGTTTTTGTTGCTCTCTCAACAACCTAATTCTCTACTCTGCACCCCACTGGATCAACTCTATTCTTCTCTTTCTTCTTTAGTGTATTCTTGGTCTGCCTCAATGCACCACCATAACCAGGTTCTACAACTCTTCCTTTCTTTTCAATGTATTCTCTATCCATCTCTAGAGCTCATATTCATTTCTACACTATACACTCTCATCTACTCTCTTCGATTAGTTACACCTCTAGACCATTTTCTCCAATGTTTTGAGTAGAGCTAACTGATGATCATTGCCTCGGGATTCTCCACCATCTCTAGATCTTTTGGTAGGGTTCATGATATCTTCTCCACTGTCATGCAGTTGTATTGAGCTACACAACATTAATTTATGGTATAGAGATCCTTCATTCTCTATCTATCAAACCCTAAGATCAGATATGCAATTAATGCATCCTTTTGTTTATCTGATTTGATCATGTTCCTGGCTTCTATGGCCATTTGTGCCACTAATCTGTGCATCAAATCTCATTACATATGTCGTTGAATTAGGTAGACCATTAAATTCTTACCTCCAAGTCGGTTTGCAACCAAAAACCCTGTTTACACGAAGATGGCCATTTGAAATACTCATGTTTGAATATTGGCCATCAATCTTCTCTTCCATGCCACAATCCTACGTTCTTTGCTCACCATCACATCTTTAAAACGTGATCATCCAATAAGCAATTTTTAAATCTCCTTTGTTGATCTCATCTCCACAATCATCGCATATCGCCATATCACTTAGAACATTCGCATCCATTTCCACAATGTGAAGAGACACATCGATCACCGTCCAATCTCTTACCTTTGATCCTGCATCGTAATCTCTTTCCCTTAGGAACCAAGGCCATTGCGTATTGTGGATTTTCTACGAGCACCACCATTCATTTCTGTGATGTATCAAGACACAACAATCACCATTGGATTAGCCACTAATTAATCTGCATCGTCCCCCACTATCTCGCTAGCATTGATAACGTGCCCTCAAAATCTCCACAGGCTAGCAAGCTTATGCCATGTACCTTCCTCTGATGTCATACTCCACTACCACTCAACACTCATCGCTCAACGTTGAAAGGTTTGTGTCTCAAGGATATGTAAGCACGATGCACTAACACTCAGTGATGCAATAACATTCAGACACCTGTTCATGCTGACATCATTTTCCACTAACATCACTCATCGCTCAAATCATCTAAACGCTTTGCTTCACAACAATGATTGGAAGCGACTAAGTGATATTATGCCACATGTCTGCTAGACCCATCAAAGTTTGTTCTCCTCCATCGTGCATTGTTCGATCAAAACCTTGTTGATTGCCATTGTTCCCCTCTTCCCCATGAGGCCTAACTGGAACCCAACAAAAAAATAATGCGTTGGCGGACACGGTTCAATCCACTTGATCACAGCCGTTGATGCACCTCCATCACTCATCACTGATCTTAAGGAAAAATTCAAAGAGCTTTCTGCAATGTGTTGATCTTAGTGATAGCCGTAGGATCTTCAAATTTTGAATGTGCACTATTGGATCTTCAAAGGAACATACTAGCGACACTGACCAGATGACTAGGTATGGATCCAGTCATCGAATGAGCTAATAGGCACAAGTTATAACTTAAATGACCTACAACCTTCAACAAGCAGTCAATGAAAAAATAGAAAGACTATTAAGGCGCCATGAATGAAACCCTAGGGTTTAATTACAAAACCCTAATTTAGGTCAAGAGCACAAAAAAATCAATTCTAAGCACAACTTTCAGTCTTTGGACCTGCAACATACATTTCTGAGATGCTCTCAAAAAACCCACGTCAAATTTGTCATTAATTTTCACTTCAGATGCCTAGAAGGATTTATTGCAATATCATGAAAAAATTGCATGACAATCAATGTAACATTTTGAGCAACTTTTGTACTCTACATTCCAACTTCCAGATCCAGATCCACAACATGCCTTACCTTTCTTGGACATTAATGACAAAATTTTGACATTAATTCCAGCACATTCTCCATACAGGATCAGTTCCATCTCACATTTGATCCCCCTTTTGACATCAATGACAACAATATGTGAACAATCTCCCCCTTTTTCATTAATGACAAAACTAAATGCTCATACCAATTGTCTGAAATGGTTTGATACCAATTGAAATCTGTAATATTGAAGCTCTGTACCACTTGAGAAATTTGCTCCTCCCTCGACATGCATCTATACCATGCTCATCTTGATCAATTGAGAATTTTCTTACTTTTCTCCCCCTTTGTCATCAATGGCAAAGGGCAGACTCCCCCTGACACAATACTCTCCCTTTGACAAGAAATTCAAAAAGAAAGTGGGAATCTTTGATTATGCAACCATCAAGTCGTTAGAAATTTGTAAAACCATTGTTACTTGACTTTATCTATCCTTCCATTCCCATGGATGAATGAAGTATAAATGAAGCTCCCCCTAGAATTCTTCCCTATCACTAGTGCCTAGTGATATGATGTGGGAGCAATGACTCCCAACTTTTTCCTCAGGTGTTCAAACTATTCCTTGGTAAGAGGCTTGAAGAAAATGTCAACTACCTGTTCTTGGTTGGAACATACTCCATGTTGACCTCCTTATTTGCAACCTTCTCTCTTATGAAGTGATACTTAATGGATATGTACTTTGTTCTAGAGTGCATCACAAGATTCTTTGATATATTTATGGCACTTAAATTATCACAAAGAATTGAGATAGGTTCTTTGTATTCCGCCTTGATGTCCTTAAGTGTCCTCTTCATCCATAGGACTTGAGTACAACATGCTACTACTACCACATACTCTACTTCTATAGTGGATAGAGTGATTGATTCTTGCTTTTTGCTCATCCAAGAAACTAACTTGTTTCCAAAAAAGAATGTTCCACCACTGGTGCTTTTCCTATCATCTATGCTTCTTGCTCAATCAACATCTATATATGTTGTTAAGGAAAAATCCTTGCTCTTGGGGTACCATAAACCATAGTCAATAGTACTCTTGATGTATCTAAAAATTCTTTTCACTGTGTTGACATGAGATTATTTCATTACAGCTTGAAACCTTGCCACTAAACAAATTTCTTGCATGATATTTAGTCTTGATGCAATTAAATAGAACAAGCTTCCAATCATTGATCTATATAATGTCTAATTTGCCTTAGGTGACTCATATGATTTTCTTAACTTACATCCAATTATCATGGGGGCACTAACTAGTCCACTATCTTCCATGCCAAAATTCTTAAGCATTTCCTTAGCATACTTGGTTTGAGATATAAATATCCCATTGTCAGTTTGTACAATTTATAAACCAAAGAAAAATGAAAACTCTCCTAACATTGACATCTCAAACTCATCTTGCATATGTGTAGAAAATATTTTATACATTTTATCATTGCTACCACAAAAAATGATGTCATCAACATACATAACAACAATAATCATGTGCTCACCTTCTGATTTGAAGTACAAATTGCTATTTGCACATCCTTTCTTGAATCCTTGTTGTTGCAAGTATTGTTCTAATCTGGAATACCATGCTCTAGGTGCTTGTTTAAGACCATACAATGCTTTCCTTAATTTTCAAACATAATCATCATCCTTTGATAGTTGAAAGCCTTCTGGTTGTTCTATGTAGACTTCTTCTTCTAGGTTTCCATTCAGGAATGCAGATTTGACATCCATCTGATATACTTTGAATCCTTTGTAAACTGAAAAATGCAAGAAACATTTTGATTGCTTCTGTAGACACTTAAAAATGTCTTGAATGATATCATACACTCGAATATGATATATTGATACCATTTTGTCCTAAAATCCATCCTCTTTTCACTTAATTAATTAAATTTGTCTAGCTATTTAATTAATTGCATCATTTGCATCTAATAATCTAATTGACCTAATTTAAAGGTTAATTCACCCCTTTTATGTTAACATTCCGCCCTATTAAATTGAATAAATCAAATTATTTAATTTAATCCCTAAAGTCCTCTTATTTAATTAAAATAAACCTAAGTTATTTAATTAAATATCATCACTTTCCCCCTTTTCATTAAATAAATAAATAATTTAATGAATATCCTAATTCCCCCAATTTGCATAATTGAAACTTGATTTATTTATCAAATTACTAATTAAAGCTAATCCTCCCACTTGCAATGGAATATTCCTCCTTTGTACATTCCTCCAAAAAAAGAATATTCCTTTGCACAATTAAATTTGGTTTTAATTAACTAAATATCTAATTTTTCTCACCCCTTTTTTTTCACTTAATTGAAAAAGGGAATATTCTTTTTTTGCAAAAAAAATTCAACAAGATTTCTTGTGCAAGTTTTGAAAGTGTGTTTGTTTGGATGAATGTGAGCCCTTGATTAAATATCATCTTGCATCCTTAACCCTTGATGGGAATCTATGATCCATGCCTCCATCTTCCTTCCTTTTTGACCATTGATTAACTTTTCCAATCTTAGCCCTTCATTTTTCATTTGTCTTCCTATAAATAGGTCACTATTTGGAGACAAATGGATCCACATTTTTAGAACAAACTTATGCTATTGAAACTCATCCATCCATCTTTTAAGAGAAAACTTATGTTGCTAAAATCACTCATCTTGCACTCATATTTCATGGTTTAGAAATCATTTTAGATTAATTTATTGCATCATATTAGCTTAGCTTCCATTAATAGCTTCCATGATAACATAGGTGCATCCATTTAGCATATTTTGTAATTAGGGTTTTAATATTTTGAGCTTAAACTCTATGTAAAATAGCTTTGCATACACCCATATCTATCATCTTAGCATAGCTCATGTTAAAATAGCTTTCATCATGGTAAAATAGCTTTAAATAATGTCTTCATACACATCTCTCATCAGTTTCATCGATTCTCTTCAATAGAAGATCGAAACAAGCTCATTATCCACGGTATTGGGAAAGGGTCACTATTCTACATCAATGCAACACCACTCCCCAATAGGATAAGTTTCAATGGATTAGAATAGGTGTTTATGAAGCTTTCGTATTTTAATATGTTAGTTTTAATGAATTCTTAGTTCAGTTTTGCATTGAATGATCTTATTGGACTGGTGTTTAGTTACTTTAATACGCTTCAAATCCTCATGGATCAAGTGTAGTCAGCCCATACTAAGTCATCAGTCATATTTTGGTGCTAGAAGGAGGGCTTGAACTAACCAATTTGAGGAATTGCTTGCTAAATCTCTATTTTGCTTGTGTTTTCGGGTTTAGCAACACTATTGAAGATTCACCAACGCATTTGATAACGTGTTGCTATACAATGACACACTTTAGTTTTTATTTTAGAAACACAATTAATTTAGCAACACTAAATTGATTCCATCACCGCACATTTAAATAGTGACATTAAGCTAATTTTTCATTGCGCCTTAACTTTTTATTTAGCAACACAATTGATATATTGATGCATTTGATGCCACTATTTACTGTAGAGCGACACATCTAATCTTTCATTACGATGACAAAACTTTGATACAGTGACGCTATTGATGAAATTTAGTGACGCAATTGATTTCAGTGTTGCAATTTATTGGTAAACAAAACTGAACCTAAATTTCAACATGTGGTTTTATTTTTTTGAGTTATCTAGTTGCTTACATGTCATTGACTTATTTTTTTTCCTTTTAGACTAACTAGTTTTGCAAGTTTGAGTGATAAAGTTTGAAGTGAAGGAGCATATTACCATTTGAATATAATTGTAACAAGTGTTTCAACACTTATGGGGCAATTATAACCCATTTATGATGCTTTATTTCATATTTTAGGACCAAACTAGATTTCTTTTGGGCTTTAAAATGAACATTTAAATTGGTTAAATATGAACCCTCATATCATAATGATTGTTGGTTTAAAATTGAACAACACAATCCCAACACTTCAAATTGGTGCTTAAAATGAACTCATTTTGTTATGATAGATTAAAATGAACATGTGTCTGAATTGTTTAAGTATGCTTATTGTGCATATCCAATCCCCTTGCGCTTCGTGCGATCTTGGGTAAAGAGAAACACACAAGTATACCTTTCTTCTTGGAAGTTCTTATCCTCTCCTCTTGTACCTTTTGTCAATCTTGGGTGACAAAAATTCTTTTATGCTTCAAACATGTGTTACCTTTAGAGGGCCTGCCTCCCAACTTGTGAGAAGGAAGGACCCAAGCAATGCTTTCATTTTGGCCTGCTATATAAATAATCAGTTGTGACTAAAGTCATTAACTGGCTGGTTGTGGTTTTCCCATACCAATGAATGTCTCCCTTAGTATCCTTGTGATGAGTTAAAACCCTTAGATATTTCTAAGGGTCGGGTTGCCTCTTAATTGAGTGAATCGTCGCATGTCTGGCACCAATTTATCTTGAATATGGTAATTAAAATCCTTGTTTGTAGTGGCTAACGAAGTCCAAATATAAAACATATTTTAAGGTAGTGCATTGGAGTAGCACTGCTCCAAGAAGTTACTTACCATGTCTAGTTTTTGATTGAGGTAATAAAGCAAGTGGGGAAGGGACTCCTTTGCTTGGCATGTCAAGAGGTTACATTTCCTTGACATAACCTATTTTTCCATTTCATCTTCATGGATTAATCATCTCTTCCGATGATGGTAAGCCTACTAAGAAATACGTACCCGCTCTATCTAAGATTGTAAATGCTTGAGAGTTAGTTTAACACTTGCTTGGTTCCAAAACAATTGCAAACAAACATCAACAAGTCTTTTGGAAATTTCAAACCCTTTGGTCTAAGTATTGATACCCTTTGACAAAACCTTGATATTGATGCTTGTCCTAAGGATTTATTCTTAGAGAATTCTAAATATTTTGGTTTACATCTCAATCCATACTTCCCAAAGTTAACCTAGGTAACTATTCCCTTAACTTCATCCTTTTCACAAAATGGACTTTGTGAGATGAATGATGTTTTTGACATAGACATCTAATTTGAAATTAAGCAAGACAAGGTGTTTGTGGTAAAAATAAACTCATTTAAGCAAGATAAATTGACAAATTGAACCCCACATGACCATTTGGCGTCTGATTACCCTAGTTGAACAACCAAAACTTATGCCTGCTATCATTCAACCAAACTTTGAACTAATTAAGGGAGAACAAATGGATATAATTAGTAGTTTGAGAAGCTTCACTTTTGAAACAAAGGAAACACCCATCCAATGGAGAAACACAACATACATCTTAGATGAACAAAAGGAACAAGCTGATATTATGGCCGAAAGGTCCATATTTCCACTTCCCACATGGCAATAAATATCTTGTTTTCCACAATCTTGTGCGTCTCTAAATGATCTCTCGCAAAATCAAAATCCTCAAGAGAAGGTTTTCATGCCGTCACTTCAAACTTAGGCATCATAGTCTAAAAACTATCAAGAGACACCTTGTGGCTCTTTACCTAAATAGGAACATTTTGGTAAGGAATTTTTATAGACACGTTTTGATGAATGATCCAGACATGTATGCTCAATATGAACCCCTTATTTAATTCAACATTGGTCTTTTAGAATTGAGTTACTTTAGAGGTCTAACATGTTTCTCACTACCTTGGTCTTGGAAAATAAAAGGTTCACTCTAGGTCAACATTGGGTCAAACATTTCATCCATCCCTTCATCAAAACTCATCCTTCACTTCACCAAAATTTGCAAATTTTTTGAATACACCAACACTTTGGACAAACATCTATCAACCCAAACCCTAACTTAGCTACTTTCTATATGAAATGAATCCTTTTCCATGCACTTAGTTAAGTTAGTTATCATCTTTGGACTAGTTTGTCTTGAAAGTCACGAGTCTACCCTAAAGATTCACAAGTTCATAAACATCCTTTATCCAAACATCAAAACAATCAAACTCTTAAGTCAAAAGTGTTGTCCCAAAACGTTTGCAAAGATCACTTCCCACATCATTCACCTTTTCATCTCCCATTATCACCATTGCTCTAAAAAGACTTAGAGCATCCCTTTTACCAAGATTTGAGTCAACTAGAGAGTTTAAACATTACAAATCTCAACACAACTCTCCCATAGGTGACCCAAAATTTGTGGTAAGGACAAGATCACAACAAAAGAGAATTGTGGAGAAAACCAAAGTCATATTCACCTCAAGTGATCACATTCCTCAAGAATTGGATCCAAGAAGTCAAGTTACCCCATCACAACAACCATCGTCTCCATCAGGACCATACGAGATAGAAGATGATAGGAACAACCCATTTGAACTTACTAGGGAAGAAATCATGGAGTACAAATAATAACATCAAGCCTTAGAAAATGTGGCTCCCATTTCCTCATCTTTTGTTGCATAAACTTTGACACAAGGCTTAACAACTCCATCATTAGGGCTAAACCAAACACCCATTCTTAGTATTGTAGCTAGTCTTTCCAAGGACTTTGGTCATAATATTTCATTTGAAAGAAACATGCTTATGGATACCCTCTACACGAATCCATCCACCACTTGGAAACCAAACTTTGGCACTCCTACCATTCTCGAACACCCCTTACATCAAAATAAACCACTTACACTTCATGAATCCACGACAACCTCAACATACAGAGGGAACCCATCTTCATCCATCCCAACAACTACCACAAGTATGACCAACATCATGCAAGGCAGTATAGGTCAGGTGTCTCAAATAGACCATTAAGGGAATGCCAATACCCTCACACAAAGTCAAACCTTAACGCAAATTGGGACATCTTTATCTAGCCACCCCATTGGTTCATCTGCGCCATTGGTTTCACAAAACACATCCATCCCATCCATCATCAACCCGAATCAAAACAATCCCTTGGTCACGAACCCCATCAATACCTTGGCCACACCTGTAACACAAGGAAATCCCTAAGAAATCAGTCAAGGGAACCTTTTCAATCAATTGACTGAAGGTCCTAATGTGTCATTACCATCACAATACCTAATGGAACCATCATCATCCTTTCTGATGGTCCCTCATGTCATGCAAAATTAAATGGGACCTCAAACTTACTTTCCCCCATCCCAATCCACCATCTTACAAGTAATGTTAAACCAAGGGAACCCCCAACCTCTCATCAATAACCCACAATCCACACAAAACATCAACACCCAAAACCCATCATAGACATCCCAATAACCAACTGATCCTATATTGCAAGCACATTCCTTAAATTTACAACAAGCACAACAAGCTTATCAACAAGCTGTCCAACAAAAGAAACAACAACAAGAAGCCCTAGTAGCACAATAACAACAACAATAGAAAGCACAACAACAAACAACCCTAGTGGCCCAAAAACAACAACAAGCCTTACTAGCTTAACAATATGCCCAACAACAACAATAACAAGGTTCCTACTATAATCCTCAACAAAACATCATCAACCCAAACACACTAGGAGCATATATGCCTCCACTACAATCACCTTCACAATATCCCACACCACCATAGACACCATAGAAAACCTCATCATATCAGAATCCCATGTACAACCCATCTGCCATCCCACAATATGCAACATATGTTCCTCCACCAAGCCCACAAGATGATGTAGCATCACAACTTAAGGCGTTATCACAAGAAATACGGGATCTCTAAATGGGTAAGATAAATAATTCCCATACACAAAATCTATGCCCATATCCATTCGATTGAAACATCAAAATGGTACCATTCCCTCCTAGTTTTGAAGTCCCCAAATTTGATAAATACAAAGTGAGGGGAAGTCCTGTGGACCATATAAAAGAGTTTAATGTCATGTGTATGAAGGTTTCCTACAATGATTCTTATTTGATGTGCCTCTTTCCATGAAGTCTGATAGGCCCAACCATCAACCAGTTTTCTCAATTGCCTCCAGGTATCAAAACCTTCCAAGAGATCATTGATAAGTTCATAGATCACTTCTCCTTTAATCTTGACATGGAAGTAAGCCTAGAAGAGTTGTATACTCTCAAACAAAACAAAGGAGAGTCTTTTGCCAATTTCTTGCAACGATGGAGACAAAGAGCTAGTAAGAGCAAGTGGCCCATTCCTGATGAACAAGTGGGGATCATCATAGTAAATTTAGATCCATATCTATCCTTCTTCTTAAAGATGGAGTGCATTACCTCTTATGGAAAGCCTATTCCTAGAGCCCTTAACATTGATAAAGCTCTAATATCATAGGGAGATACTCAAGCTTATGAAGACAATCACCCATCAACCAGTTCAAACAGCAAGCCTTGTGTTTGGGTTAAGAACAAGAATGTAACAAATAATGGTGTAGTAGATGCTAAGGTGGTCCTAAGTGCTCCTAGGCAAAACAATAATGAAATAGATAACATTCAATCAATTGTGAAACAAACAACACCATCCTAAAACAATCAGATCAATAACACTGAAATGCAAAAAAGATGAACCCCTAACAAGAACAACCATTTGAAATGCAAGTACACACAGTTATCAAAATCCATTGAAAACATCATAAAGAAATTGGTAGTCAAACTTGATAACACTTCCCAATTTTGAAAGCTACCAAGAACCACAGGATAAACCACCCTAGTATAATGAAAAAGATCTTTGTGACTTTCACAAAATCAAAGGACACAAAACCTTGAACTACATGAGGCTCAAAAATATTATCCAAGATCTTATAGAGAGAAAAGCCATATTTGTTGAGGTACCAATTGGCAACCAGGATCTTAAGATATACAAGAACCCTATTCCAGATCATAACAAAGGAAACAACATTGGAAAAGCTAAGGATTACACAAATGCGCAACATACATATTGCAATGTAGTTGCTTCCTGTGATAGTGTCATCACTATCATCACCATCAAAGGGCCTAGTGTAGAGTGTGGAGTGACCACACAACGTGGCAAGGTCACTATTCAAGGAGCCATCTCTCAATCTAGGGCATAACCTACTTTTCCAACATCAAACCCTAGCAAGTACAATCTCCTAGATCAGCTTAAGAAGACACCTTTACAAATTTATATCCTAGAACTATTGAGGCTATCCCCCGCACATAGGGAAATATTAGAAAAAGCTTTGTCTTCATCATCCATCCCCGAGGATATAGATATAGAGTAATTTCAAGCTATGGTAGGGCATATCACTAATCATATTCTCACCTTCTTGGAACAATACCTACCATCACAACCATCTCATAACCGTTCTTTACACCTTGAGGCCATGATTCAAAAGAACAATGTTAAAAGAGTCTTAGTAGATGGAAGTGCTGGTTTGAACATTTGCACCCTTTAGTTGATCAAAAACTTGGGCTATTCAAAGGATACTATTGAGAAATCAAAGAGTACCACCATCAAAGCATATAATGATCAAGAGCGGGTATCACAAGGCATCATCACACTACCCATCTAGGTGGGACTTGTCATTGTAGAGACTACATGCCAAGTGTTAGACCTTGATCTCCCCTATAAAATACTGCTTGGACGACCATGGATCCATGCCCTAAAAGCTATAGCTTCGACCTACCATCAATGTGTAAGTTTCCTTTTGAGGGTAGAGAAGTTACCATCCATGGAGATCTCAAACCTTTTTACTACTGCAAGAACCTTGAGGCCAAGGTTTACAAGATATGCCAGATCCCCAAAAATGATGAAGGACCTACACCTACCTCATTTTTTGACCCATCATCCCTTGCGTCGACCTCAAAAGAAAAAACACCCATTGTGCAGAATATTCCTGATATCAAAGCAGTGATCTAGGATGATGGTTGTGGAAACTATAAACTAATGAAGGAAATTTTTGTGTTGGGGGAGCTACCTCTTTCTCCTAAATCTCATGGGAAATCCGCACCTATCGACGAAGTGGCCAAAATAATCAAGATGGTAGCTACTACCTTCACCAAGTGGGGGGATTTGAATAAAGAAGATGCCAATGCAGAGGATGTCTCTAAACTGCTCTATCAAGATGAACGACCCATCCTTGTCCTTCCAATGGAAGATGACAAAAAAGGCTTGAAAATAATGAAGGGGTGGGGATATAACAAGAATGGGAAATTAGGAAAAAATGACAATGGTTTTCTAGAACCCATCATTCTTGAGAAACACACAAATAATCTCGGCTCAAGATGTACTACTAGCAAGATTACCCTTCTTGGTGAAGGTACTTCTGCTAAACGGGTTGAGGCTTCCTCTTTGTTACCAACATTGTGTGATACTACCCTAGATAGCTTCCCCCTTGATGTTGCTGAACTATTTGAGAATAAATCCCTCTTCATGATATCCACAACATCCTTCACCCTGAGTGATCAATTGACTAAAATAAGCCTAGTATACCCACAACTCATTGACTTGGACCAACAAGGACCATCAATTCTAGATTTATTCTAAAATGATGAAGTAATATCAGAATTCATGGGAATCCATGACAACTTACTATGGAAAGATCACAAAGTTGGTTTTGACATAGGGCTAGACACAAGGGCATACTACAGGGAGACGATTGGATCCTTCTATCACAAGATTGATGACATGCAACTAACATGCAGATCTTTGAGTGAAAACCACACTGTGTCACTTTTTGATCCTAAAATAGTAAAATTAAAGGACACATCCGAGGGTGAAAACATCTCTGAGGCACCCAAGGTTGAAGGATTCAATCTCCCACTTAGTGCAATGCATCCAGAGAAGTTAGCAGTTCCAGCAGAAAAGGTCACTCTAGTCAATGTCGAAATAGAAGAAGCACCCAAGATAAATTTCTGTGCCAAATCCTTGTTGGATGAAGAACAAAAAAACCCTAGAAACATTCTTGAAAGAGTGAAAAGCTAACTTTTCATGGTCATACACATATATGCCAAGAATTGATCTGGAAGCAGTTGTGCATCACTTAGCAGTTTATCCTGAAGCCAAACAAGTGAAGTAGAAATTAAGAAAGATGCACCCTCAGATTGCACTCTTGGTGAAACTTGAGTTATAAAAGCTTCTTGACAGTGGATTCATCTGACTAATAGATTATCTTGAGTGGGTTTCCAAATTGGTATCAATCTCCAAACCCATTGGGAGCATCATAATATGCACGGATTTTAGAGACTTAAACAAAGCATGCCCAAAGGATGATTTCCCTCTTCCTAATATTGACATCATTATGGACTTAACAACTAGGCATGAAGTGGTGTCATTGATGGATGGATTTTCAGGCTACAATCAAATCATGATCACCAAGGAGGATCAACACAAAATTGCATTCACTTATCCACGGGGAACATATTGTTGGAACATGATGCCATTTGCGTTGAAGAATGTAGGAGCAACCTATCAAAGAGCAATGACCCTCATCTTTCATTACATGATCCATATAATAGTCAAAGATTGTGTGGATGATATTTTTGAAAAATCAAAGAAAAGGAGTGAGCACATAGAGGTATTGGGACCCATCTTCGACAAACTGGAAGAGTACAAGGTACAAATGAATCTAAAAAAGTGTCTTTGGGGTTACATCAGGGAAAATTCTTGGCTACTATAGACACATAAAAAGTCCTAATTGATACTGTGCATCTGATTCTGATAAATTAACACGATTTCTTCCTAAATCACTTCAAACTAACCAATTAATTGAATAATCAACATTATTTAATTAAAATTCAACAAATTCAACTATTAATCAAATAATTAAATTTATTGATTAATTCACCTCTCTTAGATACCTAATATTCATCATTTTAATGAAATCCTCCTAAGTCCTCTCATTTGATTAAATAAATCAAATCAAATGTCACAATCATCTAACCTATCCAAATTAATTAATTCTGAATTGATTAATCCTAAATCACTTTCTAATCATCATTAATAAATCCTCTAGCTTTTAACTCTTCAAGAGTTAAATCAACCTATGGTCAACTAACTAGGTTGCACATGAAACTCATTTCTTTTAATTATCTAATTCCCCTATTTATCCTCACAATGGCATATTCCAAGGAAAATTCCTCTCAACCACCCTCTATTCAATTTCCCTCAAAAGATTTCAAAAAATCTCTTACATCCTCAATAACTCCTCTTACATTTTCATTAACTTCTCTTACATCCTCTCAAGGGTGGGTGCATGAAGATGGGTATCAATTTTGTGGCCACTTTTTGAAAAAAATTGAAAACTCATATCGCGAGCGCATTATAATTTGCTCGTGTTATGGCATGTTAAAAGCAAAAAAAAGATGTCAAAATTCATTTTCATTTGTGACTATTTTTTTCTTGTTGCCCTCGGCCAAAAACTCCAAAATTCCATGCTCACATTCTAGGAGGAGATTTTTTGCAAAAATCTTCATCAATGATTCATTGCCAGGATGCCGCCACATCGACGAGGAGGCAAAGAGGTAAGGATTGTTTGTTTTTTTTGAATTTTTTAGTTTTAGGTTGTATTTGATATTTATTTTTTGAATTTGTAGATGTTAATCAACCTAGAGACCCTCCTCAAAATCTACAACAAGAAAATCCTTAGCAACAAAATCCTCAACCACAACAACAACCTCCTCCACCAATCCCTCAATACCCTCCTGACACTCAACAAAATTTAATGGGTGAAATTGAGAACAATAAAAAACAAATTGAGGATTTAATCAAGAGGTTGAACAAACCAAATGGTTTAGCTGTGGAAAGAATGACCTTGGCAACTTCACTGAAAGATATGCTAAAAAATGTAGATTCAATCAACAAAAAATTATCTAGTTGGTAGGATAGGAGGTAGGCGGCTAGGGATTTTTACCTAGATAAATTATCATATAAAGAAATAAAAGATTTAAAAATTACAAAATTAGATTTGTGTGCATTATTCACTAACCCATGGTCAAATGAAAATCTCTCCCTCAATATGAAGAGGTTTCCTATTCATTGGTGCCACCACCAAGAGATTATGAAATATTTTTGGGATAGGTGGTACATGGTTTTTGATGACCCACCATGCAATAATTGTGAAGTCCCATAGTATTTCCTCAGGAAACTATACGCTAAGTTTATCTTGAACAAAATCTCAAACTATTTTGATATGAGCAACTTCTAGGGGAGAGGTGGGTGGTCAGCACAAGATAGACCTGGTGCACAACCAGATCCTACATGGCAAGCGAGATGACCTCTCACTAGGTCACCTCATGAGCACATCCTCATCCCTTCCATCATGAAGGAGAGTGCTGACATAGAGACTCTGTAGGCCATTAGCTCTTTGACATAGAGTGTCACTCTTGTACAACACCATCCAGGGGAGTCTTCGACAGGTGGGCTTTGATCCCATGTGTGTCAATCTTGCAGGGTGACTTGTTCATATGACCCCACTAACACTCAGGAGGATGTTGCGTAGGATCCGTCTATAGCTATGGAGATGGAGAGGGAAGCTGAAATTTTTCATAACACATATGGCATTGATACTCAGGTAAAAGTTAGCATGTTTATTGAATTTAATTTATTAAATTTTGATTTTGAAATGAAAGATTAACTAATTTAGTTTTATGATTTTAATAAACTTGTAGGGTCATAGTGTTGGTACTGGATACACCGGCCCTACAACTACTTATTTCTATAGTACACCTATTGGTGGGGTATGCTAGTAAACAATTATAAATTTATTACATGTTAATAGCATTGTTTTATGACTGGTATTTTAATATGTGATTTTGGATGTTGAATAAGCTAATATTGGAGGATTTGAGGGAACAACTCCCGGTGCCAATGGATTTAGTCAAACCTTCACGCAGGTAATAGACTAATGAGTTTAACTAATGAATTGTACTTAATAGATTTGTGTAGTTTATATTCATATCGTTGATTACGTTGCATTGCTCATCATTCAAACTCAAAGCATTACTTGACATTCCATAACTAATAACTAAATGTTGATAGATGAGAAAATTTCCACTACAATATATTTTTTAGAAAGTCAACATAAGTAGTGATGCAATTACTTCACATAGCATAAGTAATAAGTCTAGGAGCAACTTCCAATTGCATTTGCTTGTCATGGCATTCCATGAGACCACATTTTACTAAGGCATCTTTTCAAATAGTTCACTGCCTTGTCTATGCTCTAAACTAGGCACCCATTATGGCCTGCTCTCACATATCTGAAACTCACTTGCAACTCTTTTGGAGCAACTATCCCAAATCTAGCTTTTAACACTGAATTAGGCCATAATTAGGCCTCTTTTTCAAAGAGACACCTCTCCAAACACATAACCAACACTTGAAACCTCCAAACACTCAAAAGAAAGCCAAGAAAACCTCAGATTATTCAACTTTCAGGTCTCCTCTCACTCATTTAGACCCCTTTTCATAAAACCCTTACTTTCCTTGCAATCAATTAGGGCTTATTGAAACTCTTATGTCCTGACCTCTCACAAGCTTATAATAACTTAAATCAGGCTTCTTTATGCCTATACATTCTCATTCCATCCTCAAATAGTGTTGCCCCAAAGATCTAGATACACTTCACAAAATCACTCTTTTTCACTAGTTTTCACCCTCTTTCACCTAGGGTTTCTCACTTATTCACTTCTTTGACTACTTATAACCCATAAAATATTATAAACACCCTCCAATTCACCTGATCTTATAGTTTTTAGGGGATTCTATCTACTTCTAAACCCTTGTCCTCTTTTCACTCACTCTAGCCTTGTTTAAAAGGCACCAAAACTGGTTTTTCACAAGGGTAGTGAGGAGAACTCACACAAAAACTTCACCAAACCAATTCCTTACCTTCTACACCTACTCCCACTTTATACCGGTCCATTCCAACAAGAAATAGTTGCTAGAGAAAGGTGGAATGGACTTTTTAGTTCATTTGGGCAATCAAACCCTTAGCCCCTGTTTTCTGACCACCTAGAGAAATCAGGCCACCAAAAGCTTGAAACTCAATATCAAAAACTCAAATTAGTTTTAAATTTATTCCAACACCTAAATCCTTCAATTCAAACACATTAAAAATGTACTACCACTTGCATGAAACCGCACACTGGTAGATGATGGAGGAAAACACAGAAAAGAACAATATAACAGTGATATTTTATTAGTTTTCTCCTTCAAAATGCTTCAACAAAAATTAACAATGATGAATCACATATTTTAAACAATTTCCCAATCATTTCAACTTCCTAAGTATGTAATATTTCCTCTACAACTACCTTGACTCTTCATATTCCTCCATTTGGCACCTTTTTGCATTTTTACAACATTGATTGACAACTTTTGTTAAGATTTTGCAACTTTACAATTTATACCTAAAATGACTACCAAAGACCATTACAAACTCAAAAATGGCTATTTAAGCCTTATTACATCATGAAAATACCTATAAAACCTCAAAATCATAAATTTTCCTCATGGAGGCATGCTCTTGTAAAGGTGCACTTGCACCACTTTTTCAAACAACTCATCGCCTTTTCTATGCTACCACATTTTCCATACATGTCTACCAAAGCATTTTATCAAACAATTCATTTACTCACTACTATGGATAAAAGCTTAAAAAAGGTGCTTTCCAACAAACTATGGATGCTTGGAAAAAATCTATCAAAGCATAATAGTAAGCAATAACATAGACAAGGCAATTAGTAGGTTGAAAAAATGCCTTGAAGAAATGCGGTCTCATGGTGATGGAATGGAATTCCATCACCATGAGACCACATTTATTCGAGGCATTTCTTAAAAAAAATCACCACCTTTTCTATGATACCACATTTTCCATACATGTGTACCAAAGCATTTTATCAAACTACTCACTTCCTTGCTACAATGGATAAAAGCCTAAAATAGGTGGTTTCCAACAAACTATGGATACTTGGAAAAATTTCTATCAAAGCATAATAGTAAGAAATAATACCATAGAGAAGGCAATGAATTTTTTGAAAAAATGCCTGAAAGAAATACGGTCTTATGGTGATGGAATGCCATGGCATGCATTTGTTTGTAATGGAATTCAATCATCACGAGACCCCATTTCTTTGAGGCATTTTTTCAAATAGTTCATTGCCTTCTCTATGCCACCACAGTTATTGTACATGTCTACAAAATCATTTTATCAAACGGTTCACTGGCTTGCTGCTATGGGTAAAATCCTAAAAATATGTGCTTTCAAACAAGATATGGATAGGGAAAATAGTAACCATGATAGTCATAAATATATAGTTTAATAAGTACTCAAAATTTTGTTTATTATCTCATACATTATAATTCACGATGTGGATCACTATTGTAGTTTTCCTGATTGAATAATTTATTATGTTATTTTCAGTTGTTGCAAGCGGAAACACCTCTGAATGTGATGAGGGCAATGGAGATCGGTGTTTCATCTTCTATAGAATCCTCGATGGCTCTAACAAGGGAGGTATGAGGCAAATTACTAAATTTCAATTTGAATTCATTGTTATAGATGTTAGTTCTAGTGAAAAAGCAAACCATTATTGATTCATGGTTTAATTTCTATTTGGATGGTTTATATAGGGCTTCAACATGCCTCAGCCTAGGCGTGCAAATATTTCCCTTGTGGAGAGTGATCATCAGATGGTGGTAAGTGATTATTTTGTTAAATATATCATCTTTTATAATGTAATTTCTATATATTAATATCTTTATTTCTTATTGTAACAGATAAAACTTCACCAAAAACTAAACACTAGGAGGAGTAGTAGGAGCACTCCTTGAGCGCAGCATAAATAAGTGACAAATGTATTTCCATCCGATCGACAAGAAAATGGAAAGAGTTTATTTTGAGAGCATGGAGAGAAATGACTTTTGATTCAAGATCCCTTTGTTGTATTCCTACATGGCAATTTTGTACATATTTTGTATTGGATATATTTGACATTGTATGCCTATATGGCATTCTCGTAAGCCTATATGGCTATTTTGTACCTATATTTCATACTTATATCGACATATATTGATGTATGCCTAAATGGATATTTGGTTAATACAAATATTTTTTATCGATGGTGTCCATATTTGCATTCTAAATTCATGGTTCAATAGATAGGAGTTACATGTATTCAAGTGTATACTTTACAACTTACGTGTAAAATTTGTGACTTACGTGTGTTCCAATGTATAATTTGCGACTTACGTGTTTTCATGTGTATACATTGTATTCATGCATATACTTTGTATTAATTTATGTATACTATGTACCCATGTGCATGCTTCAAGGCTTACGTGTTTTTGAGTACTTGTGCTTCCCTTATTCACATGTACATGCTTGAACTATTCACATGTATACTTATTAATTGGTTAGCCCTAACATTGATCATTGTTGTCCTTCATGGTTTGTCTTGAATATTAATTGATTGATGCTAAACAAATTTATGTAAAAGCAAAAAACATGTTTTCAATTGGTATTGCATGAAATGATTCATAAAAGGATTTCAAAAAGTATCCTTGATATTACAAAAATATATGTATTTATACACTTCAATTGTGTAGTCACCCTTTGGTTCTTTCAAAGAAAAATCTGCCTATGCCACTGTTACACTGCACATGTAAACCAGATTTTGTATTGTGGAGCTATATTAAGCTACCACTCTCAAGACCAATGTAACAATGATACAAAATAATGTTTGAGACTGCAAAAAGACATCAAAATGGCTAGTGTACTAAACAAATTATTATGATTTCTGAAGAATGCTGATAACTCTACTCAGTTGGCTTCTTTTTTCAAAATCATACAAATTGAACCCTGACATCAATAGACTGTGTATATCAAGCTACCACAATTCAAGTTTCAACGATGAATATTTATCATGCATGTTTTAAATGACATTCAAGTTTATGGTGGTTTTGTTGTTTATATAATATGTGATATTCTAATCCTAATTCATGCTTCTAGGCTGCATATATATATATATATATTTACATGTTTTTTGTACTAACGAACCCAAAATGAACTGAACCCCCCACCAATTTTTTTTGGCAGAACCGGTGAAACAAACCCCCAAACTCGAACCCGAACCTCATACAACCTCAAAAAATCTTCCAAAACTATTCATTCTACTTGTAAAAACTTAATTGACCACCAAATTATGCTGCCCCCTGACTTTACCCACTTTTACTCCCTCAAACCTCTCTTTTTCATTGAAAACCCCTCTTTTCCCAACTAGGGCATCATGCCATAACATACTTTTGAATTACCCCATGCTTGTAGACCTTTTGAACACATCAAAATCCACAACCTCACTCTATTTCCAACCTATTCTAACTTATTCTCAAGCAATTTCTTCTTTTCACCTCTTCTAGCCTTGCTTTTAAGGCCAAAATTTTGAATTTTCAACATGGGCAACATTAGCAATATCTTCCAATGCCTTTACCAATGCTATTTTCTTATTCTTACTCCCTATCCTACTTACATCAGGCCCATTCCACTGAGACACAACCTGAACAATAGGTGGAGTGACCTATTTCAACATATTACACTCAAACCCTTGTATGAGCAAGTTCATACCTGTTTTAGAAATCTACTTCTAAGTTGCTTGGAAATTAATAGAATTCCACAAGAATGGATTCTAATCAAAGATAAAACCATTCTACAATAGATTCAGATCATCTTAGAGAAAACTCCTATTGTACAAACCTATACACAGGCTAGAAATGAAGAAGATGCACAAAAATTAACAAAAAAACATAGATATTTGATTGATATTCTCCTTCAAACTCTTCAACAACCACTAAATTTGAGTTTCCATTGATCATACACTTTTTTGTGGAAAACTCAAACTTTTCAACTATCATTTGTATGTTTCTCTTTTCGATTATTTTCCATGCCATCATAAGGGATCAAGTCGGTTGAACATAGCTTAGAGAAATTTCGTGTATTTGGGTGCGAAAGAGGACCATGCTTAGCATAAACGTACCTATTGGGATGCATTGGAGCAATTTTTTTGGTCACATGAATTGCAAAATGAAAGTTGCCCTACTTTGCAACTTTACATTGCTTGCATTTGACACTTTTTCCATCAAGTGAAAACTAGACACCACAGGAAAATGACTCTAAGATAGTAAAAATCTAAGAGAGGTTATTGTAGAGGGGCCAAACATGATCCCACAAGATTAGATGAGAATTTTCTAAGCATCACGGTATCCAAGTAACAACATGCTAAAGTTTGCAACCATTTTGCACTTTGGACCCTTAAGGGATCGATCCAGTTGAATGTAGCTCAAAGAAATTCCACATGTTTGGGTGTGAAAGAGGACCATGCCTAGTGTAAAAATACCTATTCATACACATTGGAACAATCCATTTGGTCATATGAGCTGCAAAACAAAAGTTGCACCACTTTGCAACTTTCAACTACTTGCATTTGACAACTTTTTCCCCAAGTGAAAATTTGCCACCATGAGAAAATGCCTCCGAGATAAAAAAAAGAATAGAGGTTATTGTAGAGGGGCCCAACATGATCCCATAGGATCAAATGAGAAGTTTTTAAGCGTCACGATATCCAAGTAACAACATGCTGAAGTTTGCAACCATTTTGCACTTTGGACCCTTAAGGGATTGATCTGGTTGAATGTAGCTTAGAATGATTCCGCATGTTTGAGTGTGAAAGAAGACCATTCCTAGCATAAAAATACCTATTCAGATACATTGGAATAGTCTGTTTGGTCACATGAGCTGTAGAACAAAAGTTGCATCACTTTGCAACTTTCAACTACTTGCATTTGACAACTTTTTCCCCAAGTGAAAATTCACCACCATGGGAAAAAGCCTCCGAGATAGCAAAAAATGAGAGAGGTTATTGTAAAGGAGCCCAATGAAATCCCATAGGATCAAACGAGAAGTTTCTAAGCATCACATTATCCGAGTAAGAACATGCTGAAGTTTGTAGCCATTTTGTACTCTGGACCCTTAAGGGACTGATCTAGTTGAACGTAGCTTAGAGAAATACTACGTGTTTGGGTGTGAAAGAGGACCATTCCTAGCATAAAAATACCTATTCAAAGATTTTGGAATAGTCCGTTTGGTCACACGAGCTGCAGAATGAAAGTTGAACCACTTTGCAACTTTTAACTACTTGCGTTTGATAACTTTTTCCCCAAGTGAAAATTCACCACCATGGGAAGATGCCTCTGGGATAGGAAAAAATGAGAGAGTTTATTATAGAGGGGCCCAATGTGATCCTATAGGATTATATGAGAAGTTTCTAAGCTTCACGATATCCGAGTAACAACATGTTGAAGTTTGCAACCATTTTGCACTTTGGACCCTTAAGGGACCGATCCTGTTGAACGTAGCTCAGAGTGATTCCGCATGTTTGGGTGTGAAAGAGGACCATGCCTTATGTAAAAATACCTATTCAGACACGTTGGAATAGTCTATTTGGTCACATGAGCTGCAAAACAAAAGTTGCACCACTTTGCAACTTTCAACTACTTGCATTTGACAACTTTTTCCTCAAGTGAAAATTCGCCACCATGGGAAAATGCCTCCAAGATAGAAAAAACTGAGAGAGGTTATTATATAGGGGCCCGATATGATATCGTTGGATTGGATGAGAAGTTTCTAAGCATCACGGTATCCGAGTAAAAAAGTGCTGAAGTTTGCAGCCATTTTGCACATTGGAACCTTAAGGGATCGATCCGGTTGAATGTAGCTCAAAGAGATTCTGTGTGTTTAGGTGTGAAAGAGGACCATTCAAAGCATAAACATACCTATTCAGACATGTTGAAACAATCTATTTGGTCACACAATTTACAGAACGAAAGTTGCACCACTTTGCACTGATTGCATTTGACACTTTTTCCATCAAATGAAAACTGGCCACCACAGGAAAACCACTCCAAGATAACAAAAATCGAGAGAGGTTATTGTAGAGAGGCTCAATGTGATCTCATAGGTTTAGATGAAGATTTCATAAGTGCCACGGTTTTGAGTAATAGCCTATGAAATATTTCTTCCCTTTTGCACTTTGGACCCTTAAGGGATCGAGCTAGTTGAATATAGCTCGAAGTGATTGTGCTCTCTTTTCGATGGAATTAGGTGGGAATTGGAATTGACTCTGTTTTAGTTTTGGTTTGGTTGGATTTCAAGTTGTTTTGTGCATTTTAGAAGCCAATTACTGAGGGTCGGTATGTATACCCTGTTTTAAGGGTTTTGCGTGCATTAAAATGTCATATTAAGCCTTCCACCCATTGTATGCTTATGTAACTCAATGGAAAGGATTAGTTAGGGTTATAAAACATGCATGAAAAGTTTTGTGTGTAAGGGAGGAAAATAGAGGGTTTTTTGATGATGCCCTAAATGTCAAATGGTGCATTTTTGAGTGGAGAATGGTGGTTTAGTGCTAGGGTTTGAAAAAATCTTTGGGGGTAGTGATATCTCTTCAACTTTTAAGCTTGTGTAGACCTTTTTGAAGGTGTTTCAGGCTTTGGTTGGATGTGGGAAGATTTGGAGTATGGGTTTTCAATAAACCCTTGCCTAACTTGTGAATGAAGAGGGTTTTGGGGTTTGTTATATTAGAGGGCTTATCACACCCTAAAAGTGGAGGAATTGGTGGTTTGGCAGACTGGTTAATACTGCCCATTGGTGGTTTGCATGTGGTAGGAAGAATAAAGGGGGGTTGCTTGTTTTGTGAAATATGATCCAAAAGAGTCTTATGAGGGTTTGATGTATGTTGAAGAAGGCTTAAATGGGTGCCTAAAATGGTGGTTTGTTGTAGAGGTTGTTAAGGAATTTTGAGAGTTAAGGTGTGAAAAATAGATCTGCAGACCTACAAGAGTGACTAGGTGCAAAGTTGAAAATAAGCCAAGATTGATTTTTGAGGGAAGGAAGGAGGTTGGAATCCTTTTCTATTGTGGAAGTGAGTTGATTGCCTCCTTGTATTGCTATCAAAATCACTTCCTATCAGAATCACTTCAAGTTTACATTTTTTTGCACTTTTTTCACATTGACAACTTTTCAATTTTTACAATTTTACATCATTTTGACAAATATGCAACATGAACTCCTAAATGAACCCGAAACCAACTAACATGACTTATTACATTATAAATTGGTCTAATATGACCTTATTCAATTGAAAAAACTCAAAACACAAAACTAACTTAAGAGTTCCATGAACCAAATTTGCTCAATAACTTTCGTGCGCCTACACCAAATTTCATTATTTCAGTAAATCTCATTATAAGTAAATCTCATTACAATGCCTTAAGTAGTCTATTCTCACAAATATTTTATAATTTTACTCATACATTTGAGATTCTCTTATAATGTCTACATCATAGGTGCTCATTATGAGGTTAACTTCAAATGAGTAACTTGAGATTCCCTAACAAAACTTCATACACTCTTTTATAATGGCTTTAAATCAGAATTGAGATTTCTCAAGATCATCAAAATAAGGATGTTTCATTGCTTTTTTGGATGAGATTCTCTTCGATGGCTCATAAATCAACATTTTCTGCAAGGAGAGACCAATCAATTTTTAGTAGTTTACTTACAGATACACAAAGTAAAAGAAGAAAAAGAAAGAGCAACCTACATGGAAATGGAATGAAAATAGATGGAAGAAACTTACAAATAGGCATGACAGTATTTCAACTTAGTCACTCTTGGTCATACATCTTCACTGGGAGTTCCAAGATACCTATTACGCACAACACCTCTCATGAATATAATATTTTGAAATTCAAGATTCTCTTATAATGTCTACATAATAGGTGCTCATGATAAGGTTAACTTCAAACGAATAACTTAGAATTCCCTCACCAAGCTTCAAACACACTTTTGTAATGGCTTAAAATCATAATTGATATTTTTCAAGATCATCAAAATAAGGATGTTGCATTGCTTTTCTGGTTGAGATTCTCTTGGATGGCTCATAAATTTGCATTTTTTGCAAGGGGACACCAATCAATGTTTAGTAGGTTACTTACAAATAGGAAAAGTAAAAGAAGATGATAGCATTGGAATCAAACAAATTAATGTGCATACAAGTATAAAATTAATAAAAACCAATGTGCATATACCTAACAATTAATCCAATGAACCATTTGGGTTTGGTCTACTCTTTACTGTGTCAAGTATTGCCTCAAGGTCAGACTCACATACCTTCCACAAGGTCTTGTTCAACGGTCTACCCCCATATTTGGTCAAATTAACATTGGATGCCACGATAAGGTTGGAGTAATGAAGAATCTTACGATGCGTGTCAAAGTCCTGAAACAACCAATGTTTAACACTCTTATGTGGGTACCTTCTAAGCCACGTTACAGTAACCACATCTGAGCCTGTAGGGTATTTGATGATTTATCCATCTATAAATGGGGCCTCCAATTTATTTTTGGCCTCAACACAACGACACAAGTAATAGTCTGTTCCCTCTTCGTTGTATTCATTTTCAATAATTGCATAAACATGCCTTGCATTGATATGTGCAACAAATCTCTTGAAATTAGTCAACATTACAAATACACTACAAAGTAAGATAACAATATGGAATTTCAACAACTAAGCAAGTAGATATATTACTTGGTTGAACTAGATCTGATATGTGGTCAAAGTCGATTGATGATTCTATTTGTGTCGGTTCCAATGCCGTCAGAGGGTGATATGTGTGAAGTGGGCTAAGATAACTTGTCAACCATTTTTCAATCCACTCCTTTGACTCACAATCATTCCAAGCTTGCATTGTACATGAAGAACAAAATCATGCCATATTCTATGTATCGATACTCCATGAAATTGAATTTGAGCTAAGGAAAGAGTGTAGCTCACTCAATCTTGTTAGTGTACAATATTTCTCATATGGTGTAATGTTAGTATCATCCATCAACCAAAAAAATATACAAATTGAAGACATACCTTCATTACTCGGACCCATCGAAGCATTAGACCACTTGATGATTGATCTTGCATCTACCAACTTTGCACTATCTTTATACTTTAACTCTTCTCATGCTAATGCTCTTTTCACGCATGCTCCTACACCATCATTCTCCCCCTTTCCATGCCTAGCCTCACAAAATTTTGACATATGATGAACACCTATAATGACATGCATCCTACACAACCAGTAGAACATGCATGAGTTTTTGAACTGTACTGCACAGTTATCTGACCATATTATATGCCGACCATATGCTATGCCCCTCTGAGCCAAACCACTGTAGAACATCTAGAAGCAAGCTTGCACGAACTCTAGAGAATGTGTGCGATCATCACTAATGTAAAAGTGGTACTCCCTCAATACCTTCCTTTGGTCCTCTGTACTATCAGATGCATGAATGAATTCTATGTGCACAAATATAAAAACTTGTGTGGAGTTGTAATACTATGACTACACCTTACAGAGTGGCTGTAGAGTGTAGTTATTTACAAATTCAACCAATGATACTATGCTTCCAAATAGAAAGGTGTCCTTGCATAGCTTGAAAAGTGTGTCCAACCATTGGGCTCTATGGGTATGCATTGCATACTCAAATAGTATATTGTCACAAAACATGGACATAAATTGATACACTAGAATCTTTTGAATAACCAAATCACACATTTTTTTCTTGAGACCCATCTTTTGTAGCATATGCCACTATTTTATACTTCCCAAACTCTACTAGTTTCTATCCCACCTCATCTGTGCTTTCCATATGTTGACATACTGGCATACACTGCAAGCCACCACAACACTCGAATGAACCATCCAAGCATGTTGTCCTATAGAATATCTGGGCATCCTCTATTTCACATAATCTTTTTGATAAGAACCCTCTTGAACATTTTGGTGGGGCTTCTATTCCACAATCCCGCAAAACATCGTTAGTATGCAAATCTAAACATATAGAACGATAAACATCATAATGGTTAGAGAATTCAATATGTAGTCTACAACAACAAGTAGTGCATGCATGATTTATCTTGACATAAAAAGGTTTAATCAGTTCAAAAATATTTGAGAAATACTAATTTGAGGATAATCATTTTGAAATTTATGAAAAAAAAGGTTCGAGTCATATCCAAAAAATGCTTTGGATGTGGCTCACGGTTTCGACTACTAATTCTCCTTCTTACCACATCCCTTTGATTCAGAGATGGCCTTGTGTTATTCTTCCAATACTCTTCAATTAGTGTTCTCAAGGCTTCAACAACTTATTTATCTTTTTGTGGAAGTCTCCCCGAGAGTGCCCATAATTCATTTGAATCAGTGCCCTCAATTCTTTTCTGCCTTTGAACGACTCTTGATAAATTTTTTCTACTAATTCTCATTTGTTAACTCATCTTTATAATGAGATGAGCTCTCTTTGTTTGACAACTTACCAAAGTTGATGTAATGACACATCAGGTGAAATTACTATCCTTTGAGCATGAGGTCTTACCCACACTCTCATAAGCATCCATTAGATTCTTCATAATAGTGTTTTCACTTGATGCATTCGATGTTCTCAACCCAAGAGTCTTCATGATGTTTCTATACTATACACCCCACATCATTTCAATAAATAGTTGACATCTTGCGATCTCATTTAGCCTTTTGAAGAAGAATTTACAAATATTATCAACATATCTTCTACAAGTGCATGTTGAAATATTACCTTCCATGTGCTACAAAATATCCTCATCAATATTAATCAAATACTTTGGCTTTCTACACAAAATTCTAGGTGGTGTTCTCGTAGGTATATACATATCAACATTAGGAATTTCATCAATATTTAATTGAGGTGGTCTAGATTGCATACCTTCGATCGAGGGTGGAGTAGAAGACATACCTTGAGGTGCATGTGGGGATGATGGCATACCTTCTTCATCAAATCCGAGTGATGATGTACTCTCAAGTTGAGATGCGTTGGATAGAGTCCAACAATATTTACTTGTAGTAGATGGCGTCCGTCCATATTCACTTGTGGTAGATGGTGTCTCTCCATATTTTCTTGTGCTTAATGGCATCCCTTCATATTCACTTGCCATAGAGGGTGTGTCTCCAACTACAATATCCAAATTTGTCTTACCATGATGCTTTCACATTCGCGCCTTTTGTGCTGCCAATTCGTTTTCTCTTTTGACGGTTGAGGTTCCTCTTCAATTGGCTTGTTTTCATCAATCGTTTCCAATTTCTTCTTTTCACAATATGCCGCCACCTAATCTCTCTCTCCTTTTGTTTGAAGATTTCATACTCTTCATCTGTTAGTTTCTTCCTTGTTCATTTCTTCGACATGGAAGATAATTTTACCTGTAGCATGGTAATGAGACGGATATTAGTTCCTAAAAAACATATCCATTCAGATAAATCAAAATATATGTCGTTCAAGGCTTCATAAAGAATACTTTCAATCATCTTGTACAAGAGTATTTCTAGCATAGACAAAGGTCACATGATTTTTTTCAATGGAATGCCTTAAAGAAATGTGGTAATGTGGCATGCCATGATTGCAAGATAGGGTCAAAATGGAAGCATGGACAAGTCATGTGGTATGCACATCCATAATAAAGGATTAAGAAATGATTTTTTATTTTACTTCCTTAAAAATTATGTCATATATATGTGTATACAAAATGTGGAAGCATACATGGTGCAGGAGCACCATTGAATGAAAATTGTCAATTCAAGAAGTTGTTGTTTAGGCTTTAGGATTTTTGAATTTTTTCATTAAATAAGGTCAATAAGACCACTTTCCATTATAATGAGTCATTTTTGATGTTTCCTAGGTGTTTAGAAGATTTAGATTTCAAAATTGAAAAAAACATTGGTAAGTTGCCAATTGTCCAAAAGGGCAAAATTGTAAAGTTGTAAAAAGCAAATTTTGAGGAAGGCAAATGGTCATACCATTTTAAATGTCAGTTGAAGGTGTTAGGACAATTAGTTTTGTGGGAAAAATCATATATATGCTGGAGAAAATCGATGCAAATATTGATTTTGAAGATTTGAAGGAAGATTGAATTGAAAATCATAGTTTTTTTAGATTTTCTATATTTCTTTGTCTTTTGTAGCCTTGGTATGGACTATACAGAGAATTTTTGAATATAAATCTTCTTGAATAACTTTGGGGCATGTGTTAACAGTGTTTTGCATTTGATTTGAGACTGTAACTCCAATTATAGAGGTAGTTTGGATTGAATCTCTTGTTGCAGGTCTATGTGACCCGATTAAAGGGTTTTGAAGGTCTCAATTATGTAAATTGGCCCATTCCACTCACTGTGATTACTGTAATTGGTGAAATTTGTCTACATAATCAATAAATAGGTGTCATAATGTTGTTTGTGTGTAGGGGATGTCTAAAAGGGTGTTGGGCATGAAGCCCTAGAGTGAAATTTTGAGTTTTTCATGAGATTTCGAGTGATTTTGATATGCTTAAGTGTGTTTTGTGTTGGGGGAGCATGGTTTCTTATTGAATTGAATTTTTATAGGCCATTTTAGACCTGTTTAAAGTATTCATAAGATTGTGTGAGGGTTGGATGAGTGTTTTTCAATAAACGCCTAGTTTCTTGGGTAAAAAGGATGCTTTTTGTGATTTGGCACTTTGGTGAGTGATTTTATGAAAAAAAATGGTGGAATCCTTGGTTTGATAACATATATACTACTTCACAATTGATTTTTGTGTTTTGGAAAAGGATTTAAGATAAGGTCCTTTGTAAAAGAGGCCTAATTTGAGGCCTAGTTGGTGTAGAAATCCAGTTTTGATGAAGTTGTAAGAAAGAAGCCTATTGTGGCTTGTTGTATGTTATTGTGTGCCTTGTTAGGAATTTGATAAGGGTCAATTATTGGTCTAGTAATTCCTCCTCTAAAATATATACTTGGTTGAGTGAGCTAGCTATGCTACAAGGATGACTGTTGAATTGGTGAAAGTGAAGAATTTTATGAATTGTTGTTGTTGGTTGATTTTGTGTTGAGTTATGTTATAGGACATTCCCTGATTGCATCAATGGTTTGTGAATGTGTATTTGGTTTATTTCAATCAATAACATGCTGATTATAGTGTCTTGTATGTCTGGATAAAGGTTGGTAGCAAGAATCCATGATTTGTTGTAATTTTGCCATGTAAGTTGGATTGAAGAGTGAATTAGTGAATCATGAAGGAATTGAATGGTTATGAGTTTCTAATCAGGTTTATGCTATGTTACAATCAATTTTATGATGGTTAATCTATTTTTGAGTCTGACAAAGATTTGGAGCCAAGTTCTAATGTTTTGTGGAAATATGAAATCCAGTGAAATTGAAGGATTTTGATGAAAAGATGATTGAGTTTGTTGGTTGATCTTCTCCAATTTAAGTTAGGGTCAGAAGTACCCTTGATGATTTTTGGATCCTAGTAGATGCTCTGCACCAGGTTTAAAAATTTAATTGACAAGTGTATATAATTGTGTAATTTAAAATGTGCATTGACAACCTAAGGTTATAATGACAAATAAACAATGATCAACATGGAATATTCAAAATAAAAAAAATGAAATCAAGCCATAATAGAATGAAATAAAATGTGTAAAGACTTCACATACCTAAAAAACTAGAGCTTGAAATGGAGGAGTTCAACCCAATTATGTAGTCTTTGATTCTTCTTTCTTCACACTCCTCAACAATTTGAATTTTTCAAAAGCTTTTTCCCCTCCAAACTTCAATTGTATATCAATTTTGAATGGAATTTAGACTTGAATTAATATTATATGCCTTTCAATGTGAAAAATCTACTATTTCATGCAAAGGTGGTGGAAAGATCATGAAAAAGGTGGTGGAATGTGAAAAATATACATGCACACTTCACAACGTCATCGCAAAGCATCTTTTTGTCATCGCATGTGTAGAACCAGGAGAATATGTAGAATGTGGGCCTTGAGATCATGGGTATATTGAGTTTTTAAACCATTTTTAGTGCAAGAAAAAACACGCTCGTGTTATAATGCACTCATGTTATAACGCGAGCACATTATTTCTTGCTAAAATGACTATATCTCTACTTCTTCAAAACACACTTGCGTTATGTGAAGGATGGTTTTTTTAATAGATTTCTTTTATATATATTTCTATACCCTCTACCCTAATTCTATATCTCTCCCTTGTACCCTTATAGTAGAGGATATAGAGGTGTGTGTGTGTGTGTGTGTGTGTGTGTGATAGAGAGAGAGGTAGATGGAGGGAGAGGAGAGATATATAGTAGAGAGGGAGGGGGTTGAGAGTTTAAGGGTTTAAGGGCTCAGGGTATAGGGTTAAGGGTTTACGGTTTAAGGGTAGAGGGTGTAGGGTTGAGAAAGAGAGACTGGGAGAAAGAGAGAGTGGTAGAGAGGGAGAGAGAGAGAGAGTGGGAGAGATGGAGATAGAGAGGGAGGGAGAGAGGGGGAGAGTGTGATAAAGAGAGAGTGGGAGAGTGGGACCCTATTCCCTCAAACCCCATACCCTCTACCGTATACATTGGACCCTCAACCCTAATCCCCTAACCCTATACCCTCAATCCTCTACCCTCAACCTTAAACCCTCAACCCTCAAATCCTCTACCCTCTACCCTATAAACCCTTAAAAAATCAACCCTAAACCCTAAACCTTCAACCCTAAAACCTTAAACCCTCTACCCTCTACTCTCAATCCTCTACCCTCTACCATTTTAATCCCTCAACCTCAACCCTTAAACCCTAATCCCTCAACCCCTATACCCTCTTAATATCTCAACCCTCAACCCTTAAAACCTAATCCCTCAACCCATATACCCTCTTAATCCCTCAACCCTTAAACCCTATTCCCTCAACCCCTATACCCTCTACCCTATAAATTGGACCCTCAACCCTAATCCCCTAACCTTAAAACCTAAACCATCAACCCTTAAACCCTAAACCCTTAAACCTCTACCCTCTACCCTCAACCCTCAACCCTAATCCCTTAGCTCCTATACCCTCTTATTCCCTCAATCCCCATACCCTCTTAATACCTCAACCCTCAACCCTCAACCCTTAAACCCTAATCCCTCAACCCCTATACCCTCTTAATCCCTCAACCCTTAAACCCTAATCCCTCAACCCGTATACCCTCTTAATCCATCAACCCTTGACCCTCAACCCTTAAACCCTAATCCCTCAGCCCCTATTCCCTCTTAATCCATCAACCGTCAACCCTCAGCCCTTAAACCCTAATCCCTCAACCCCTATACCCTCTTAATCCCTCAACCCTTAAACCCTATTCCCTCAACCACTATACCCTCTACCCTATACATTGGACCCTCAACCCTAATCCCATAACCCTATACCCTCAATCCTCTACCCTCAACCTTAAACCCTCAACCCTCAACCCTCTACCCTATAAACCTTTAAAAACTCAACCCTAAACCTAAACCCTCAATCCTTAAACCCTAAACCCTTAAACCCTCTACCCTC
>CM021108.1:502841845-502905627 GCA_007115665.2 Sequoiadendron giganteum | reverse complement strand
ATCCTCAACCCTCAAACCCAATACCCTCTACCCTATACATTGGAATCTTACCCCAATCCTTCAACCATATGTACCCTCAACCCTAATCCCTGAACCCTATACAATCAACCCAATACCCTAATCGCTCAACCCTACAGGTTGTCAACCCTATATCCTCTATTCTCAACCCTCTACCCTATACATTGGATCCTCAACCCTCATATATTTGTGTCCCTCCCTCATCTTCTCTCCTTCTCTCTATCCATCCATACCTACCTCTCTACCCTAATCCATCAACCCTAAACCCTAAACCCTTAAACCCTTAAATACTCAACCCTAAACCCTAAACCCTCAACCCTCAACCCTCAACCCTTAAACCCTAAACGCTTAAACCCTCAACCCTCAACCCAATACCCTCTACCCTAAACCCTAATCCCTCAACCCTTACACATTTAAATTCAAGAAAAATCTCTACCTTAATCCCTAAGTCCTCAACCCTTAATCCCTCAACCCTTAAAACCTCAACCCTCAACCCTTAAACCCTAATCCCTCAACCCCTATAACCTCTACCCTATACATTGGACCCTCAACCCTAATCCCTCAACCCTCAACCCTCAACCCTATACCCTATACCCTCAATCCTCTACCCTCAACCTTAAACCCTCAACCCTAAACCCTTAAACCCTCTACCCTCTACCCTATGCATTAAACCCTCAACCCTCAATTCTCAACACTCAACCCTTAATCCCTCAACCCTCAATACTTAAACCCTAAACCCTAAACCCCTATACCCTCTACCCTTTGCATTGGACCCTCAACCTAATCCTTCAACCATATACCCTCAAACCTATACCCTAAACCCTCTACCCTCAACCCTAAACCCTTAACTCTAAACCCATCAACCCTAAACCCTTAAACCTTCTACCCTATACCATCAACCAAACACCCTCTACCATCAACCCTAATCCCTCAACCCTCAACCCTAAACCCTAATACCCTAGAAACAATCAACCCTATAGGTCCTCCACCCTAATCCCTCAACCCTATACCCTCAACCCCTATCACTTTCTCTCTATCTATACATCTCACCTCTCCCTCCCTCCCTCTCTCCTACCCTCTCTAATTGTCTCTATCTACCCTCTCCCTCTTTCTACATACCTCTCGTTCAATCAATCCCTAACACCCTCTCTCGCTCCCTCTATCCATCTCTCTCTATGTCCTTCCCACTCTCTCCCACTCCCTCTCTCCCTCTCTCTCATGTCTCTCCCTCCCATGCCCTCTCCCTCTGGCAACCTACCTAGGTAACTCTCTCTCTCTCTCTCTCTCTCCCTCTCTCTATCTATCCCTCCCACCCTACCTAGATAAGTCCCTCTCCTCCACCCCCCTCTTTCTCTACCTCTATCAGGTCACTCCCTCCCACATCCTCTCCCTCTCTTAGATCTCTCCTCACACTCCTTTCTCTCCCACTCCCTCTCTCTCACACTCCATCTCACTACCTATCTCTCAAGTCTCTCCTCTTAGCCCCCTCACTCTCAAGTCTCTCCCTTTGGCACCCTACCTACATAACTCTCTCTTTCTCTCCATCTCTCTCTCCCCTCTCTCAGTTCTCTCTCTTCCACCCCTCTCTCTCTCTCTCTCTCTCTCTCTCTCTCTCTCTCTCTCTCTCTCTCTCTCTCTCTCTCTCTCTCTCTCTCTCTCTCTCTCTTTCTCCCCCTCCATCTATCCCTACCACCCTACCTATCTAAGTCCCTCTCACTCCAACCACTTCTCTCCCACTCCCTCTCTCTTAAACTCTTACTTCCACCCCCTCTCCCTCTCTCGAGACTCTGTCTCTCTTAAAAATACCCCTCCCTCTAAAGACATACATAAATACATACATAAAAGTATAATACATATGTACATAAAATCCTACATCCATACAAGCATACATACATAGATACAATCTTACATACATACAATATACATGCATTGATACATACATGCATACATGCATACATACATGAAATACAAGCATAGATGTACACAAAAACATAAAAATATATTAGCATACATTCAATAGAGTGGAATTTAACATAAAGGAAGACATAACGTGAGTGTGTTATAACGCACTCGCATTATGTCTTGGTTGACATGTTTCCAGCAAAAGCAAAAAACCATGTCAAAACTGAGATACAACGCGAGCGCCTTATAACGAAATAGCGTTATATCTTGCTTTGGGAATCCTTAAACCTTAGGATTGGTATTTTACTTGGAATATGAACCCAAAAGCTTGGAGGGCATTCCCAACGACCAGAGATGTGTTTTTGCAAATTCTACAATATTTCACATAATCGAGTTCATGCTCACTATTAGGATTGCATGTGGTTCAATATCAAATAAATCAAACATCTGGGTAATGTTACGTTCTCTCTTAGCTATCCAACAATGTAATTTTTTTCACTTTCTAACAATGTTAAGCCTTTAATCCATAATTTATTTTGTTTGTATGTCTCTTTTTTGGCAAAAAGTAGCGTTTGGTGTTTTTTCGTTATAAATTATCTGCTAATCGAAATTTCAAATAAATTACATTTTTAGAAACTAGACTCCATTCTACACTTTTTTTTTTTTAAATTCAATTATTTTTCAAAATTTGTTGGGGTAGCACGGCTAAAATTCTATTTTTCAGGAAGTTTCCACTTCGAAAATTAGTAAAAAATAAAATATTCATTAAAAAATTATTAAAAAAATCATGCATCAACTAAATACTATTAGCTAACTTTTGACTACAACGATTTTGAAAATACTAAAAAAAAGTACACCGTGCTAGGGTCATACAAGAGTTGCTATGTTATGTTTTTTTGACAAAAACAACACCAATTTGTGTACATCACTCGTTTTAATCCCTTAATCTCAACCATTTTAAAAATAAATTAGTAGTTTAGAAAGTAGACTTAGAGCACTTTGATCCTTGTTTTGGTTTCATCTCAAAATTTTGAGTGTAACTATCCTCAATTTCACGTCCAAGGGCAGTATTTCTTGATTTTAGAAAAAAAGGTGTCCACTTAAGTCCCCTTTTTGGGAACCATCTTTATGCACTTACCCTCAAATCCTCAACCACATTCATTAAATTCTTCTTACAACCTTTCAAATCCTCTTACATCCTCATTTATTCTTCTTACATCCCCCATTCCTCAACACATTTTCCAAAATGTGCTCCACCTTCCTCTAATAGAATTGTGACATTTGACACATTCTCATTGGCTCTCATTTTATCCCACATTCACCAATTTATCTCATTCTTCAACCCTTGAATTTTATAAATAGAGGCATTCTATTCACAATATGGATCCACAACTTCAAGCATTATCACTTTAGCTATTTTCATACTTAGTATTCCATCATTTTCATCTATTTTGAGCATAATTCCACTATTTAGCATCATCTCACACTTGGAATCATCAACATCTTCAAACCTTATCATTTGGGATTGGGAATGGGCTTCTTTCCACATCAAAGGAGCACCACTCCCCCTATGGGATGGAGGTTTGATTGATTTAGATAGGTTTACATGCTTTGATTTATTTATTTCATGTCTTTAACATGTTTTCTTGTCTTTCTTGATAAAAAATCTCATAGGGAGTGTTTCATTTGTTTTTCTAACATGATTCAAACTTGTTTGTTGTTTCTTGTTAGTTGATTACAGATTGGACACTCATAGCTACATTGTATCACAAAGAGGGATATAAATTGATCTAGCAAAAGTGAAAGCTATTCTAGACATGGAACCACCACAAACATTGAAATAGCTTAGAGGGCTACAAGGAAGGTTGCAATCTATTAGAAGGTTCATAACATAGTTATCAGATAAAATATACCCTTTCTCGCACCTTCTCCATAAAGGAATAACTTATAAGTGGGATGAGAAGTGTGATAAATATTTCTAGCAGATTAAGGACTACCTGTTGACACCTCCAATTCTCATGCCGTCAATACCAAACAAACCATTAATCCTATATATCTCAGCCACATCAATAGCATTGGGTACTCTTCTAGCACAACATTGTGAAGACGAAAAGGAAAGAGCTATCTATTAAATCAATAGGACTTTAGTGGGCTATGAAATGAACTATTCATCCATTGAGAAGGCATGCCTAGCAATGGTTTTTGCTTCACAAAATTCAGACATTACATGCTATTGCATCAAATCAAGCTTATTGCAAAAATCAACGCATTAAAATACCTGTTATCCATAGCAACTCTCATGGGATGAATGGCCAAATGGGTAATGATCTTGACCGAATTTGACATAGAGTATGTGGAGTGCAAGGAAATCAAAGGATAAGTGATCACATACCAACTAGAAAAAGCACCTATCTATGTAGAGAACCCTTTGATATTCGAGTTTCTTGATGAATCAACTTTCCTGGCCAATACAACAAATCAATGGGAAATGTATTTTGATGGATGATTCATCCAACATGGATCAAGAGCGGGTATTTGTTTTATCACCACTCAAGGAGATTGCATCCCAAATTCATACACACTATTCTTGCCATGCACTAACAACATAGCTAAGTATGAAGTCCTAATAGTAGGTCTAAGGATAGCAGTTCAATGGTAGATACAAGAGTTGAAAGTTTATGGAGATTCACAACTGGTTATCAATCGAGTCAATGATGACTACCAAACTAAGGATGATAAACTCACTCCTTAAAAGATGTTGGTAGAGAGTCTCAAGGAGATTTTCATAGATATAAATTTCAAGAATATTCCTTGCATGAACAACCGATCAATAGATGCTATGACAATAATTGGATCATTGTTAGACATGCCGCACAACCTCCTTCAATGCGAATTCTTGGTAGAACAACTTATCGTACCAACTTTTGAAATCCCATAATTTGATTTGCATGTGTCATCATTGGTCATGGATCCATGTTGTATCTTGATATATTCACCTATCTTAGTAGAGGAACCTATTATGCCTTGCATAACCACCCCATCTTTTGCCTTGGTCAAAATTGGTCCCCCTTCTTTTTGTTTTTTTTGTCTATGGTTTTTTATCTAAGTCTTAGGAGTTGTTTGGTTTTCTCCTAAGCCTTTGTTTCTTTTTGTCTACCAGAAGTGGAGTTAAAATGGAAATTGGATCAGAAACTTTGCAAATAATTTCAGTTTCAATTTCGGTTCCGGTCCCAGTTCCAGCCCAGCTTTTCTGTTCTTGTCTTTTCTTTGACTTTTGTTTCATTTCACACTCTTGGGTCTGTTTATCCCTCAAGTTGTTGTGTGTTTTTCCCTTTGCTTTTTTTTTCTTGAGTGGAATCGGAAGTAAATTTGGAACTATTTACAAGTTTTTAGTTTGTGTTTCTCTCCCGGTCCCAATCTTGCTTGCTTGCTTTGTCTGGTTGTTTTGTGTTTTTGTCTGGGCTGGGTTGGTTTTTGGTTTCGATCTCACTTCTCGTCTCCCTTTTTCATCCTTTCCCACCATGGGATTGAAACCAAGTTCAGAGTTGGATAAGTGACTTTGTAAAAGGTTCTCTCATCCTGTTTCAGATCCGGGTCCGCGTCCGCCCTGCTTTTGATTTCCACTTGGGGTTAATTGTTTGATTATGTTGTCCACTCCACTAGATATCTACTACATTTATGACATTAATTTCAGCCTCCTCACACATATGAAGTGATTTTAAAATATAAATAAAGGTTAATAGGCTAATTATCTTTGTTATTTCGGTCATTTTAACGAGCTAGAGCTAGGTGAAAATTGAAAGGAGCATGATTTGATTGTAGAGGTGCATTGGTGAAGAAAATTTATCGAATTTCAAACTTTTCCTTGTGGACATTTTGAGGTAGGGTCTCATCCCATTCTTTTTCATTTTTCTTTGTCGTTTGGTCTTCGTGTCCTTGCACATTCACAATTTCTTTTTCTTTTTTTTGAATTTTCACTCGTTTCTTGTTTTTCTTTGGTTTTTTTTGTTTGTCCTTTTTTGTTTTCTCATTTTGTTTTGTTTGTTTTTTCGATTGTTTGTTTTCCATTCTGTTGTCTCTTTCATGGCAGGTTCTTTTTGTCGTGCCCTAGTTTTAATTAGGGTTTTGTTTGATGGGGTCCTTTCTGCTTTAAATAGTTTTAAATCTATTTAAGGATCCCTCAGACCTTACTTTCGTGTCCATTCTATGATTTTCATATTAGGTTGTTGAAGCCCTAATTTTTTGAGTCTACGCATTGTATACACTATGGTTTTCTCAATGAATTTTACAAGGTATCTAGCCCTAGAGGTTAGTTTTATCTTTACTCTGGTTAAAGGGGCGAGTTTGGGCTTCTCTTTTTCATTCCCATAATATCTCATATGAACCAGGTCTTTATACTCATACGACCATTCCTTCAGGTGTTTTCTTGGTGTTAAATGACAAACTGGTGGAAGTGGATCCGAGAATGAATTTGGTCCCATATGTCTTTTGCATTTGGGTTTATTCTCAAAATGGCTCCGCTTCCAATCTTTGGTAATTTTGGTCTTCGCAATTTTCTATTTGATGGAAGTAGAACCGGGTCGAGGGTTGAACTTGGAAATATCATTTTGTTTTAGGTTCAATTTTCATCCCGATTTTGATTTTGATCTCGTTCTAGTCCCAATCCCACTTGTGTTCAAATTGATTCCTATTCCTATTTCTTCTTTAACTCCACTTCCAATGAATGAGAAATTTAAATAAGTATGAAAAGGAAGTAAGTAAGGTATTGAATGATGTATTAATTATTATACTCTTTGTTCATCTAATAATGGGTTTTGTTGCAAAATTAAGAGATGTCAGGAGTATCAGAAGAGGCTTCTCAAAGGAGAAAACCTATAGAGAGCTCAAAGCAAGGAGCTAAGCCTAAAAAGGTCAAGGTAGAACAACTCCCTTATACCTTAAGGTATAAGAATCAAGGTCCTACCATCATTTTTGGTAAGGTGGACTCTAATTGGGCTGACATAACTGATACCAACTTGGGCCCATTCAGTTATGAAGAGTTGTGTTTGGAAAAATTTGGTGAGGAGGTAATAGGGAGGATTGAGAGAATTACCCAATCTGGATTAGTGCATGTTGCCCTTTTTCCCCTATCAGTCCAGTGTCTTGAATTGATAATGACTACAGCTGGAGCCTAAAATACTGCTACTCGACAATGTATAGATTCATAGGGGAATGACATTATTGATCTTACTCCACAAATGATCAGGTTCATGTTTAATTCACCCACTCCATAGAACCCTAAGCAACTCAATGAGGCAGAGGCCCTGAAATTATATAGTGACAAGAAGGAGACTAGAAGAACTCATATGAACAAGATCTAGATGAGAGTTGAGAAAAAGTCTCTAATTAAGCTCCCTGATCACCCTAAAAGGGTAGACTTCTACAAGGAGATTGGGGACATAATAATGATGCTCTCTAGAGTATTTGGAAAAAGAGATGCCTCCCAGTTCGAGGAATGCATGTTTCCATTCATTCAGACTATCTTAGATGGTAGGCAACAATTTGATTGGCCTATGATTGTGTCTAAGTGGCTACACAACCAAATTATTAGAGTAAGAGAAACCAAGAGTTTCTTTATGACTTCGTATGTGATTTATGCAGCAGCCACAAGAGGCATCTTTCCTGGGTTGAATGTAGCAGGGATATTGGGAGAGGCCCAAGGACAAAACAAGGTGTGGGATCACTATGATAAAATCACCTTACATACTTATGAATTACATTACAGAAGGGTTAATGATGTATTTCTGTATGTTATCATTAATCGACTCATAGGAGATGCAGGATACAGATTAAGCCGAGAAGCCATGGGTTTTATTGCAAATTAGGGGAATTGGTTTATCCAATACTCTAGGTTCACTTATTTTAGGTCAGCTGGGTTTGATGGTCACCCTCATCTACTCCCTAGGTCTTGCAATAATAGTTTTGTTTTGATGGAGTTCATTTATCAAGCCTTGGGGGTTAATTCCAAGTTTGGTATAAACCATAAGACCAGTTGCCACAAATTCCCATTGAAGTTGGGTGAATATAGTTGTGTACACCTTGTGGAAACCAAGGTGATTTGAAATGAGTTGATGCACTTAAAGTTAGTCTTGTACGCCACTAGAAAACATTATGATCCTCAACACAAGATGCGGGCTTTGCTTTCTTCTGTTTTTGACAAACACTTCAACCTGCTGGAGGACTTTTTGATGGATCTCTAGGATGACTATGATCTAAGAAGAAGAAACTATGAAAGGTTTCTTATCCCATTTATGGTGGAGTGTGGGGTAAAGGAGGACATTCCTGAGACATTTTTAAATGATGGGGTGACTTTGGATCCCCAGTATGATGCACAAAATATAGGCACCAAGGATTTAGATCTTGTGGATTGGAATGCAAAAGAGTCCATTGACATCAATAAAATTGCAAGTTTGGTATTGGATAAAGGCATACAATGGGTTGTAATGAGGGTCAAGGAGCTTGAGCCTCAGGCCTCCAAGAAGAGAAAAGTTGCATGTACCACTCAAGGGTACAAAAGGACAAAAAGAAGAATGGCTCCTAAGGAGCCTTTAGAATTCCTCCCTCCCACTACTGGGGAAGAAATTGAACCTGAAATTCCTACTCAGGACCTTCCTGAAACACATGGATAGGAAATTACAATGAGACACAGTACTTCAACAATAGTTGTGGGTGAAGCATCTACTCAACCTCCTCCTACAAAGCAACCAAGTGAAGAAATGCCAATGGGAACCCTCCACAAGGAAGCTAAATCTTGGGGGGAAAAAGAGTCCGAAGTTGAAATTCATGATATAGAGATGGATTCTAAGAATACCCCTTATGATAAAGAGACACATGTGGTGGCATCTCTTGATGAAACCAAGGATGCAGGGACTGAACATCTTTTGATAGAGGAAGAGCAATGGAAACTATTTGAGGATGCTAAGAGAGAATTAGATGTCGAGGCACAAGCTGAGGCATTAGACAAACAAAATGAGATGGATGCAAAGGCCCAAGCTGATGCACTGCTCAAACAACAACAATTGGAAAGATAAATTCAAAGCTAATGAATTGGCTAAGAAACAACAACAAAAGGAGTAGAAACTCAAAACAAAGGAAGAGAGTGATAAATTGGCAATGGTGCAGAAAATCCATGATATTAAGGAAGAAAAGGCTAGAAAAAGGAGAGAAAGAGAAGCCCTTGAGGCTAAATTCAAGGTTATTGAAGATCCTATAAGAGAAAGGAAGAGGAAGAATACCTACAAATGGAAAAGGAGGCTGAGGAGCTTGCCAAGCATGAAAAAAAGGAGAAAGAGGTATGGACAAAGTCAAAGATTTAGAAAAACAAAGAGACCAAATGCTTGAGGAAAGAAGGTTAGAAGAGGAACATTTGAAGAAGCAACTAGAAAATAAAACATTGTAGGAGTAGAAGGATAAAGAAGAAGCGGAGAGACTCGCACAAGAGGATGCACAAGGGGAACAAAAAAATGTGCAAGAGGTTGATTCTCAACCTAAAGCCACCATATTGCAACCATTACCTTCTGTCACTGCCGCTTCTTCCTCAACACAAGTGGCCACTACCCCTAATGCTCCTACATGGTTGAAAATTGATTTAGAAAAGAACTAGATAGCTCAACCTCAGCCTCTCAATTGGGATGAGATGATGATAAAAATAGAGAAGGAAAGACCCAAAAAGAAGGCTAGAGTTCTTCATTCTACCAAGCTCACATATGTAAGAGAAATTATTGCTGAATGTGCAATTCCAGTGGTGGATAAGGACATAGAAGACATGCATGTAGCTGATTACCAGTTGGACATGATCAATTTTGGGAGACCTACAAGGAATCAACAAATGAATCTTATTGATATTGTAGCTTCATCCACCAAGTTTAGAATGATCAAGGATAGGTAGAAGAAAGATGAACTTAAATCCCAATTGGATTAGTTACATAAATTCTTGAAGGATGTCTCCACTCCAGTGTCTCAACAAGCAACTACTCTGGAAACCCCAATCTTATTGAGAAAAAGGGAAGTTGATGACTTAGTGCAAATGAGGAGTAAAATGGGGATGCTCGATATATGGATTGATAGGATCAATCAGGAGGTTGGTGAAGTGTTGGTAGATAGTTTTGGAATTCATGAAAGAGCACTTGAATTGGTAGTAGAGATGAATCAACATGTTGAAGTCCTAGAGAAATAGGATGAAGAATATAGAGAATATCTTAAAAAGTTGAAGGATATCAACAAGGTGCCAAAGTCAACCCTCCTAGAGCAATCGATGCTTGAAGAGGATAATACAAATTTTCTTGAGAAGACTTTAAGTATAATCCATTTCAGATCCAAATTCATCTATGAGCATAGGAATCAAGTTCAAGATGCTTGTAAGGAATTAAATGAACAAATTGATGAATTAGAAGCATTAGTGGCTATGATAGTCAATGTGGATATCTTGGTCAAGGAAGGAATTCCTTTGAATAAAATGAAGGAGAAGTGGAGGAGTATATTTGAGGAAGTTATGCAAAAAGAAGATGATGGAGAAGACTTGTTGTTGGATAGACTTATGGATATCAAGGAGTAGGTAAAAGCTTCCAGGAGGGAGCTAATCAAATTAAAAGATATGCAAGAATATGCCTCAAGAAAATTAAAGAGAATCAAATTTGAAGATAGTTGGGTAGATGGACCTGATGTGGATGTCCTTTAACAAGTGTTCTCTAGTTATGATGAGTATCTCCTTGAGCATACAACACAAGAGTGAGCTAGCAACAAGACATTCTCTTTTGACATACAACTTCCTCTTCTCTCCTATTTTGAAGGGTTTTGACATAGGTTGAACTAATGTTCCCATCCGCTAGTTCTATTTTCTTCCTTGGGAATCATATTTTGGACACCAAGGCAATCACTGGATTGAAGATAAACTAGTTCAGTTCCTTCATACAGTTTCTAATTCCTTGATTGGTGGATTTGGATTTTTAATTAAGAGAAAATTATGCCTAGCAAGCCTATATGTACTTTTGGGCTCTATTTTGTAAAGGTCAGTTGATTGAAGGAGGATTAGCCACCTGATATGATAGGAGATAGGAATTAGAATTTGAAGATTTTATAGTTGTAGCAAAGATACTTTAAATTTTAAGTTGAAATTGGTACCTTTTTACAATTTTCATGTTATTGTTGAAAGTGAATCTTTCGATAAGGTTAATGAATCATAATCAATCTATATGCCAGTGAGTTACTATGCCTAGATGTTTTCTATTTGATGCAAATCAATAGGGGAAACTAGATTTTAATATTATTTCATTGAATTGTCTGTGAATGGAATTACTATATGTCTATTTGATCTCTGATTTAGTAATGAGTGAGTGATCTATTTCAAATCTCAAAGTCTTTTAGTGAATGGTTGTAGTAATTGAATTAAGCACTATGAATTTATGTAATGGTGTATACTATTCTATATATTATGTCATGTTGTGGTTTTTGGTTTGTTGAAGAAACACTCATTGTGGGAATACATGTCTGGATATTAAGAAGTTTTTTTCATATTTTACTGTTCTACGCCTTAATATATCTTTTTTCTGTTTATTTAAACATAGGTTAATTAATCTGATGTAGTTTATGTCCTTTATTACCATCAAAGGCCCCTTGAATATTATGGTTACATTGGCCATTGAGTAAGATCAACATAGTTGAGAACCAACTACCAGAACCTTGGGAGTTAGATTACTATATTTTATCTTTCTTTTTCAAGAGAAATAGGGTAGAGATATTCTATTTTATGTTGTTTTGGAATTTTGACCATCAACAAGTCTGGCACTAGAAGGAGGGCCTGAAGGAACAAGTTGGATTGGATATGGTCATTCTCACCACAAAGGTATGAAAGAGACCTTAGATCTTCTACATATCCTGAACGATTAGTAGAACTCTAAACCTCAGATAGATACAGGCCCCAAGGCTGTAGAGTTTTAATCCCCCCATTGTCACCACCACTTACTCCACCTGGGTTTCCACCGAACCCACCTATACCACCTCAACAAAAAAATTCATGCACTCCACAACTAGCTCAACCAATACCACCACCACCCATGGCTTTCTTTGTGAATAACCCCTTTCCACTAGGGACTATCCCTGGTGGTATACATGATCTTTACAAGAATCCAAAAAGATTTTTTCCCAAGTATATGCATGGAGAATCAAGGAGTGCTAAAGAGCACATACAAGCATTTAAGGATTCCTGTACTCATGCTCAGGTAGCCCACCAAGATGTTGCATGTAGGTTATTCCCCTAATGTTTAGGAGACATGACATACAACTGGTATTTAAATCTGCCCCAGGGGTCTATTCTAGGTTGGACAGACTTAGAAAATGCCTTTATTAACCAGTTCAAGGTCTATGTAGACCTTGCCATTTTATATCACCAATTTTCCACCATAAGAAAGGAACCTCATGAACCATTTCCATTATTCAACATGAGATTCTAGAGAATATTCCGAAGGCTACAAGATCCTTACTTAGTTGCTGAAACTATCACCATTCTGGCGTATTTAAGGGCTGTAGATCCCTTGATTGGCCTATTCTTGTAGAGGACTTATGCCACCACAGAAATTGATTCTTTGTCTAAGTTTTATCATTTGGCCATCAAATTACAGCAATAGATAAGCTTGCAATTAGTTAGTTTAGGAGGAGTTCTTCCCTCCATGGGCTATCAAATGCCTAATCCTCCTTTGTTCAATATAGTCTCGGGGATGTGTTACTCCCAATATGGACCTATTTTTGAGTTACAAACCTCACCTCCCCTACCTTTCTTCACTAATATTGTTTAGGATTCTTCACAACAATCTCAAAACTACCACAATCAAGCGAGAGGGTCAAATCTTGTTAATCATCCATCTGCGGGGAAGACTGTAGAAAGTGAACAAACTGTTCAATTGACTAATGAGATGGAAATTCTAAAGAAGAATCTATCTAAAATGTCCAATGATATGTCACAAATTAGACATAAACCCCCTCAGAACCAAAACTAGAATTACCAAAATCAAGGAGGGTATAACAATCAGGGTAGTTATCCTAGCTAGAATTCGAACCAGGACACCAATAGGAACTTCTAGAACCAAAATTCCTCTAACCAAAATTATCAAAATTAGAATAGGGGATACATTCAGAGGTCCAAAAACAATAGAAAATGGAATATTGGACCTAATAATGGGGGAGTTTCCCATAATTATTAGGCTGGTGATGATAAGCCACACACTGCACATGTTGCAGATCTAAATTTTATGACAAATTGGTGTAGGCTGCATGACATTGCAACTCATTGTGAGGTTAATTGCCCAGAAATGGAGAAAATGGTTAGGATTGCACAAGCTGACTCCCACCCTCCACAAGGAAATTCCAACCAAGATGGTGGGTCAGTAAGAAAAACTATGACCTATGAGACCATTGATGAGCAATACCAATTTCCCATGCAGGGAGAAAACCAACCAAAGGAGGATGTATATGATGCTCAGGCTTTCCAATCCAAAAGTGGTCATTTTATGAGAAATTAGAATAAGGGCCCATTCACGACATATAATCCTTTGAATACTATGTTCCACCTAATTAGAATGCATATAATAACCTGCCTCCACCAAGAGGCCCACCTGATGTTCAAAATAAAGGTAACTCATCTTTTATTTCTAGATATTCAAAGAGTAATGAATCAAAATTTGACTTCATTTCAGAAATGTAGAGACAAAAGACTTCCCTATAATTTTTTGATATCCTCAAATGGTGTGCAACACAGTGGGAAATTGTGTTAAAGGCTTTAGAAGAAGCAGATCATTCAAAAGGGAAAAACAGGGCGACTCCAGCCATTGACATGAACGTTGCCATATATAAAGGTAAGACTGGAACCCTACCATTTTTTTTGAGTCTTAGGATGTTTGGGAAGAATTTGCATAATTGTCTTTTGGATTCTGGAGCATCGTGTAATGTTATGCCTTTTCCATTTGCAAGAAGCTAGGATTAAGTCCTACCCAGACTCATAATAAGGTGATTCAATTGGACAAAACCAAGGTCAATGTGGTAGGAGAACTAAAGAATATGCATGTGCAAGTTGGATTAGACCCAAGGATCTAGACTTATATAAATATCTAGGTAGATGATATTCCTGAAACATATGATATGCTTCTAAGTCTTGAATTGATGAAAAGTATTGGGGGTTATCTATCCTTAGAATTTTCACATATGTGGCTGCCATGGAAAGGGATGCCATCACAAATTAGGATTGAAAGCAAGCCTCACTTCAAGCACATGATAAACGAGTATGAATATCCTAATGAGGTCACATTCTTTGAGATCGAAATGGGGGTACACAAGAGTGAGGAAATTATGACTTTCTCGGTGTTTGATCCTAACTGTTCCCAATCTTAAGAGTCTAGTAACCCCATGAGCACAATTAACCAATAGGTTCTGATTAGAAGATTACAACATGATAGGATCGTTCTTGGGGAAGAAGTTGATCTATGGAGTTTGTTACTCCCGAACTGGTGTAGGGTTCATTACGAGGGTTATTCTGAATGAATATGCCAACCATGTGTAGATATTATCAATTATGTCTATGAGTCAGAAGAGACTTGTGAACATCATCCAATAACACCCCCAACCAGTTCTCATTCTAGGTCAAGGATGCAACTATCCTGACAAAAAAAAAATCACCCAAGAGGAATATCCTTCCCAGTTTTAGCAGACTTAGGTCCTATGCTCTAAATTCCAAGAAGAGATTAATGTATCTTAGTCTTTCTATGTTACACCTACCCTTGATACCCTTCCAATGCCTAAGGCATTGATGAAAAATGCACTGGATTGTGATCTGATCCAAGAAAATGATCAGGAAGTAATTTTTGAATAGGTTTTGAATATAGGTGAATCTTCTAGTGAACCTTTCCCCTAGTCACCTTTAAATCTTAGTGGAAAGCAACAATCTAAGCCACCACACATTTCAAGCAAGTCATCACCTATCATCCCAAAGAAGAAAGAACTCCCAACTCTAGAACAACTATGGAGTCTTAAATTCGATGGCTCTAAATCCAAATTAGGAAGTGGAGTAGGGATTGAATTAACCAACCTGAAAGGGAAGAATTCCTTTGCATCTTACAGGTTGCGGTTTGGCTGCACAAATAATGTGGTTGAATATGAAGCACTTGCTTGAGGACTAATATTTTCCCATCAGAAGAAAGTCACAGCTCTCATGGTTATGGGGGATTTTGAAGTTATTGTTAAATAGGTCCACAACCAATATACTTGTCACAAACAAATATTGGCTACATATAGAAACAAAATTTGGAATCTAATTGAGGATTTTGATGCTTTTGGGATCACTCTGATTCGTAGGGAAAACAATTAGATTGTAGATGCACTTGCTATTACTGCTAGCACCTTAGAGCCTATGCGGGACTCCAAGTTGAAAATATTTTTAGTTGAACTAGTCTCAATCCCAACCGTCCCAGATAATGTCCAAAATTTTCAAGTATTTGATGATGACCAACATATACTTTCCTTTTTGGAAAGTTCAGATGTCTTCGAAGGATAGATAATTGATGAATCTAAAAGAGATCAAGGAGATTGGGATCTTGAGAATTATGACACAAAAGGATTACTGGATTTGAAAAGCAACAACATTCCAAAGGGAATGGTAGCTTTAGAAATAATATTTGACTCTGATCCACGGGCTTGTCAAAGGGTGCCAATAGAAAGTGAGGGAGGGAAGTATGAATCTATTAATTTGGATCATTTTGGTCTCGAAAGGATTGTCCTTATAGGCGAAAATTTCCCCGAGGAAATCAAAGATAAAATAATTAAAGTTTTGAAAGAGGACATTGCAACCATTGCCTGGGGGTATGAAGATTTAAAGACCTTTGAAACTTCAATAATCAAACATACCATACCTCTGAAGCTAGAAGCTAAGCCCTTTCATAAAAAAAGCCACCCAGTGAATGCTTTAATTGATCCCTTAATTCAGAAGGAGGTGCAAAAATTGCTATCTGCAAGAATATTATTCCTAGTAAAACATTCCACCTGGGTCGCAAACTTAGTTCATGTGCATAAGAAAAGTGGTGAAATCAGGTTATGTGTCGATTTCAAGAACCTAAATAAGGCCTCCAAGAAGGATAATTATCCACTTCCCTCTATTGATGAGGTATTACAAATGGTCAATGGATCCTAGATGATGTCATTCTTGGATGGCTATTCTGGGTATAATCAAGTGCTTGTCAGTCATGAGGATAGAATGAAAACTACCATCACTACCAAGTGGGGACATTTTCCTATTAGAGGGTTCCATTCAGCTTTATCAATGTTGGAGCTACCTTTTAGCATGCGATGGACGTAGCATTCAAGGATTTAATAGGTAAGTGTATCATTTATGTAGATGACTTAACTATCTTCTCTAAAAATGGAAAGGACCATGCTTCAAATTTAGCAAAAGTCCTCAAAAGGTGTATTAGCTATGGTGTGTCCCTTAATCCAAAGAAATGTGTGTCTGGAGTTTCTAAAGGGAAACTCTTAGGCCATGTAATATTAGAAAAGGGGATATCCATAGACCCTGATAGAGTTGAAGCCATCTTAAAACTAACAATGCCAGGAAGTAAGAAAGAGATGAGATCCTTCTTCGGAAGGATTAATTTTGTGAGAAAATTTATAATAGGGTTTTCAAAAATTGTCAAACCTCTTAATGAAATGATGAGAAAAGATGCAAAAATAGAATGGAGCAATGAGGCTAGATCTTCTTTCTCACAAATTAAAAAATCAATATTTGAGGCACTAGTCTTGACCAGCCCAGATTATCTAAAGCCCTTCTATATCTATTCTTTCGCATCTGACCATTCATGTGCAACTATTTTAACACAACAAAGAGGTGAGGGAGAGGAAACTCCCCATTTAAAAATTCAGAAGTTAGGTATCCACCCCTTGAGAAGTAGGCCTTCGTATTGGTCTGAGTAGTAAAAAAATTTAGGCACTACATTCTTTGGAGTCAGGTTATCACCATAGTTCTTCATCCAACTACAAAGTCTCTCCTTATGTAGAGCGAATTGGGGGAGAGAAGAGGAAAATGGATAGCTATTTTACATTGGTTTGATTTAAAAATTCATCCAATGAAGCTCATTCGAGGATAGGGCTTATCAAAGGCTATGGCAGATGTTGACAAAAGTATCACTTGCCAGCAGTACATAATGCAATCATTCACCAAGGATCCTTGGTACACAAATTTGATCTTCTTCCTCCTAAATAAAAGATTCCTAGAGGGGATGAATGCTACTTAGAGGAGAGCATTAAGGATGAAGAGTGCTCATTACATGCTCAAAGGAGGATTCTTATACAGAGGAAATTTTGAAGGAGTTTACTTGCGCTATTTTGATCAACAAGAAGCCAAACATGCTATCGTTCAATTTCATGGTAGATATGGTACACGATATGGATCTATAAATTCCTTGGCCCATCAAATTCTTAGATCAGATTATTATTGGCCCCACGTGTTTCAAGATGCACACCAACATTTTAGGACATGTCATACATGCCAGACCTCTGCATCTAGGGAACGAAATCCAACGATGCCTTTACAACCAATGGATGAGGTAAGACCATTCACTCAATGGGCACTAGATTTTGTAGGTGTCATTAATCCAAACTCATTTGTAGGTCATAAGTTCATTCTCACAACAATTGATTACTGCACATGCTGGACTAAGGCTCAACCTTGCAAAAATAACAGCACAGATGTGGTTATCAAATTCCTCAATGAAAACATCTCAACCAGGTTTGGAGTACCTTTCACCTTGGGATGTGATAATGGCCTTGCTTTCTCTTCAACTCAATTCATTCAATGGGCCTATGAACACAAAATTACTTTAAAGTATTCATCTAATACTACCCTCAAGGAAATGGAGTAGCTGAGTCCACCAACAAGAATCTATTGGGAGTAATTAGAAAATTGCTAGAAAACAATCCTAGGGACTGACACACCCAACTGAGATTTGCCTTATGGGAAAACCGAACTCGAATTAAAGCTGCCCTGGAAAATTCACCTTTTAAGTTAGTCTATGGCCAAGAGCTAGTCTTCCAAATACATTTGCAAATACTTGTTCTTAGGTTTATACAAGAATTCTATTCAAAGTATGATTGGATCGAGGTTAGATTAACCAATTTGCTAAATATGGAAGAATAGAGAGATCCTACTTTATAGTAGTTCTCTAAACACCAAGCTGTCATCAAATGTTGGTTTGACAAGAGGGCCAAGATAAAGGCCTTTAGGATATCAAATCTCGTATTACTATGGGACAAAGCTAAGGAGAAAAAGGGAGACCATCAAAAGTTTGATAGACTCTGGTTGGGTCCCTATCAAGTAACTGAGATACTAGGTGAAAATGATTTTTGACTGAGCACCTTGACAGGTGGACTTGTTCCATTTCCCATTAATGTTCAGTTTCTTAAACATTACTTTGGCCCATGAAGGTCTAATTTTATGAGTGGCAGTACTATATGTACTATAAGTAGTTTCTTGTTCTTTTGCTTTGGCTATTTTGTTTGTTTGTTTGTTTGTTTTTTTTGTCTTTCTTTCTTTTGTTTCTTTTTTTGTCTTGATCATTGGGGACCTTAATTTTTATCCATTACGAAGTAAAGGGTTTGTTATTCAAAGTATGCTATAGGCACTAGGGGAGAAATTGATTTAGGTATTTTCAAGGATCATCTGCTGAAATATTTCATTCCAAGCTTAAGTCTTATGACCATTTTAACTTTGGTTTGAAAAATTATTAAGAATAAGGTATATTGTAAATAAGCTCATGAACTATGTTTGAAGCTTGTAAAAGAATAGATAAGACACCTACCTAAGTAAAATGCTTATTTATCGTGGGGTGGCTATATCTCTAATTCAAGTGAAAAATCTGACTCCTCAAATTGTCATGAAATCCATTGTAGTTCTCAACCCATATTTCAGATCAATTACATTTGACTATTGAGAAGAGTTAAAGAGTTTCCTAAAAAAAAGAAAAGAAAATGGAGAACTATTGAAAGAGAGGTAAAATTAATACCAAAAGGGCGATTCAAGTATCTCTGTCGAGGCTATGGATGCCTATCTGGTAGCAGATCAATGCTTTGAGAGAACTAGAGGTATCTCCATCGGGGCTATTGATGCCTGACTGGCAGTGGAGCAATGCCAAATATTTCATTGCATGACAGTTGAAGGACTCAACCTATGTAGCTTGGATCTTAGGTGTAGTTGTTTAGGGGTGGGGAAGGTTTTTATAAAGAAGGATGCACCATATATGCACACACCTAGATTCAAAGTAGTTCATGATGACGTACATATGAGATTCCAGCTCAACCTTACTCTACATATCTGATCTTATTTTAAGTTAACATGATTCATAAACCATAAGTTTTGGGTGACTGAATTCTTCAGTATCCTAAAAATGGGCAAACCATTTTCCTAGCTGAGTCACCATTTGTTATGCCTTGCATAACCACCCCATCTTTTGCCTTGGTCAAAATGGGCCTCCCTTGTTTTTGTTTTTTTGTCCGTGGTGTTTTCTCTGGGTCTTAGGAGTTGTTCATTTTTCTCCTAAGCCTTTGTTTCTTTTTTTTCTGACAGAAGCGGAGTCAAAAACAAAAATTGGATCTAGAAATTTGCAAATAGTTTCAGTTTCAGTTCTGGTTCTAGTCTCGGTTCTGGCCCCACTTTTTTGTTCTTGTCTTTTCTTTGACTTTTGTTTCATTTCGCACTCTTGGGTCTGTTTATCCCTCGAGTTGTTGTGCGTTTTTCCCTTTGCTTTGTTTTCACTCGAGTGGAACCATAACCATAATTGGAAGTAAATTTGGAACTGTTTACAAGTTTTTAGTTTATGTTTCTCTCTCAGTCTCGATCCTACTCGCTTGCTTTGTTTGGTTATTTTGTGTTTTTTTTGGGCCAAGTTGGTTTTTGGTTCTGATCCCTCTTCCCATCTCCCTTTGTCATCCTTGCTCACTATGGGACCATAACCAGGTTCAGAGTTGGATAAGTGACTTTGTAAAAGGTTCTCTCATCTTGTTTCGGATCTAGGTCTGCATCTACCCTGCTTTTGATTTCCACTTGGGGTTAACTGTTCGTTTACATCATCTGCTCCGCCTAATATCTACCACATTTATGGCATTAATTACAGCCTCTTCACATGTACGAAGTGATTTTAAAATATTAATAGAGGTTAATAGGCTCATTATCTTCATTATTTGAGTCATTTTAATGAGCCAGAGCTAGGTTAAATTCGAAAGGAGCATGATTTGATTGTGGAGGTGCATTTGTGAAGTGGATTTATTGAATTTTAGTCTTTTCCTTTTGGTAGGGTCTCATCTCGTTATTTTTCATTTTTATTTGTCATTCGATCTTTGTGTCCTCGCGCATTAATAGATTCTTTTTTTCTATGAATTTTCACTCGTTTCTTATTTTTCTTTGGTTTTGTTTTGTTTTTCCTTTTCTATTTTCCCATTTTGTTTTGTTTGTTTTTCCGTTTTTTTGGTTTTTCGTTCTGCTGTCACTTTCATGGTAGGTTCTTTTTGTCATGCCCTAGTTTTAATTAGGGTTTTGTTTGATGGGGTCCTTTGTGCTTTAAATAGTTTTAAATCTGTTTAGGGACCCCTCAAAACTTGCTTCCATGTCGATTCTATGATTTTCCTATTAGGTTGTTGAATCCCTAATTTTCTGAGTCAACGCATCGTATAAACTAGGGTTTTCTCGATGACTTTTACAAGGTATCTAGCCCTAGAGGTTAGTTTTCTCTTTACTCTAGTTAAAGGGGTGACTTTAGGCTCATTTTTTTCATTCCCATATTATCTCATGTGACCTAAGTCTTTATACTCATATGACCATTCCTTCAAGTGTTTGCTTGGCATTAAATGACAAACTAGCAGAAGCGGATTCAGGAATGAATTTGTTCCCATATGTCTTTTGCATTTGGGTTTATTCTCAAAATGACTTCGCTTCCAATCTTTGGTAATTTTGGTCTTTTCAATTTTCTATTTGACGGAAGCAAAACTGGGTCGAGGGTTGAACTTGGAAATATCATTTTATTTTAGGTTCAATTTTCATCCCGATTCTGGTTCCAATCTCATTCCAGTCCTGATCCTGCTTGTGTTCTAATTGCTTCCTATTCCTATTTCTTCTTTAACTCCTCTTCCAATGAATGAGAAATTTAACTAAGTATGAAAAGAAAGTAAGGTATTGGATGATGTATTAATTATTATACTCTTTGTTCATCTAATACTGGGTTTTGTTGCAGAATTAAGAGATGTTAGGAGTATCAGAAGAGGCTTCTCAAAGGAGAAAACCTACAGAGAGCTCAAAGCAAGGAGCTAAGCCTAAAAAGGTCAAGGTAGAAAAACTCCCTTATACCTTAAGGTATAATCGTCAAGGTCCTAACATCACTGCTAGCAAGGTGGACTGTGATTAGGCAGACATAACTGATACCAACTTGGGCCCATTTAGTTATGAAGAGTTATGTTTGGAAATATTTGGTGAGGAGGTAATAGGGAGGACTGAGATAATTGTCCAATCTAGATTAACTCATGTTTCCCTTTTTCCCCTATCAGTCCAGTGTCTTGAATTGATAATGATTGCAGCTGAAGCCTACAATCCTACTACCAGGCAATGTATAGATTCATAGGGGTGTCATTATTGATCTTACTCCATAAATGACCAGGTTCATGTTTAATGCACGCACTCCACAAAAACCTAAGCAACTCAATGAGGCAAAGGCCCTTAAATTATATAGTGACAAGAAGGAGACTAGCAGAACTCATATGAACAAGAGCTGGATGAGAGTTGAGAAAAATTCTCTAACTAAGCTCCCTGACCAACCTAAAAGGGTAGAATTCTAGAAGGAGATTGGGGACATAATAATGATGCTTTCTACAGTAATTGGAAAAAGACATGCCTCCAAGTTCAAGGAATGGATGTTTCCATTCATTCAGCCTATCTTAGATGGTAGGAAGAAATTTTATTGGCCTATGATTGTGTCTGAGTGCCTACACAACCAAATTCTTAGAGTAAGAGAAACCAAGAGTTTCTTTATGACTTCTTATGTGATTTATGCAGTAGCCAGAAGAGCAATCTTTCTTGGGTTGAATGCAGTAGGGATATTGGGAGAGGCCCAAGGACAAAACAAGGTGTGGGATCACTATGATCAAATCACCTTACAAAATTCTGAATTACATTACAAAAGGGTTAATGATGCATTTTTGTATGTTATCATTAACCAACTCATCGGAGATGCAGGATATAGATTAAGCCGAGAAGCCATGGGTTTGATTGCAAATTAGGAGCATTGGTTTATCCAATACCCCAGGTTCACTTATTTTAGGCTGGATAAGTTTGATGTTCACCCTCATCTACTGCCTAGGTGCTACAACAACAAGATTATTTTGATGGAGTTCATTTATCAAGTCTTGGGGGTTAATTCCAAGTTTGGTATAAAACATAAGAACAGTTGCCACAAATTCCCCATGAAGTTGGGTGAATATAGTTGTGCACACCTTGTGGCAGCCAAGGTGATTTGCAATGAGTTGATGCACTTAAAGTTAGGCTTGTACACTGCTAGAAAACATTATGATCCTAAACACAAGATGCAAGCTTTGCTTTCTTCTATTTTTGACAAACACTTCAACCTGCCAGAGGACTTTTGGATGGATCTCCAAGATGACTATGATCTAAGAAGAAGAAACTATGAAAGGTTTCCTATCCCATTTATGGTGGAGTGTGGGGTAAAGGAGGACATTTTCGAGACATTTTCAAATGATGGGGTGACTTTGGATCCCCAGTATGATGCACAAAATATAGGCACCAAGGACTTAGATCTTGTGGATTGGAATGTAGAAGAGTCCATTGACAACAAGAAAATTGCAAGGCCAGTATTGGATAGAAGCATACAATGTGTTTTTTTGAGGGTCAAGGAGCTTGAGGCTCAGGCCTCCAAGAAGAGAAAAGCTGTAGGTACCACTCAAGGGTACAAAAGGAAAATAAGAAGAATGGCTCCTAAGGAGCCTTTAGAGTTCCTCCCTCCCACTATTGGGGAAGAAATTGAACCTAAAATTCCTACTTAGGACCTTCTTGAAACACATGGAGAGGAAATTACAATAAGACCCATTACTTCAACAACTATTGTAGGTGAAGCATCTACTCAATCTCCTCCTACAGAGTAACCAAGTGAAGAAATGCCAATGGGAACCCTCCACAAGGAAGCTAAATCCTGGGGGGAGAAAGAGTTCTGAAGTTGAAATTCATGATATAGAGACAAATTATGAGAATACCCATTCTGATAAAGAGACACATGTGGTGGCATCTCTTGATGAAATTGAGGATGCAGGGATTGAACATGTTTTGATAGAGGAAGAGCAATGGAAACTATTTGAGGATGCTAAGAGAGAATCAGATGCCAAGGCACAAGCTGAGGCATGAGCCAAACAAAAGGAGATGGATGCAAAGGCCCAAGCTGATGCACTACTCAAACAATAACAATTGGAAGATAAATTCAAAGCTAATGAATTGGCTAAGCAATAATAACAAAAGGATCAGGAACTCAAAACAAAGGAAGAGAGTGATAAATTGGAAATGCTACAGAAAATCCATGATCTTGAGGAAGAAATGGCCAGACAAAGGAGAGAAAGAGAAGCCCTTGAGGCTAAATTCAAGGTTATTGAAGAATCCTATAAGAGAAAGGAAGAGGAAGAACATGGTCTACGAATGGAAAAGGAGGCTGAGGAGATTTCCAAGCATGAAAAAAGGAGAAAGAGGTATGGGAAAAAGTCAAAGAGTTAGAAAAATAAAGAGACCAAATGCTTGAGGAAAGAAGGTTAGAAGAGGAACGTTTGAAGAAGGTGCTGGAAAATAAAACATTGCAGGAGCAGAAGGATAAAGAAGAAGCGAAGATAATCACACAAGAGGATGCACAAGGGGAACAACACAATGTGAAAGAGGTTGATTCTCAACCTAAAGCCACCATATTGCAACCATTACCTTTTGTCATTGCTGCCTCTTACTCAACACGAGTGGCCAATACCCCTAATGCTCCTACATGGTTGAAACTTGATTTAGAAAAGAAATAGATAGCTCAACCTCAACCTCTTAATTGGGATGAAATGATGAAAGAAATAGAGAAGGGAAGACCCAAAAAGAAGTCTAGAGTTCTTCATTCTACCAGGATCACAAATGCAGTATAAATTATTGTTGAATGTGAAATTATAGTGGTGGATAAGGACAAAAAAGACATGCATGTAGCAGATTACTAGTTGGGCACGATCAATTTGGGGAAACCTACATGGAATCAACAAATGAATATTATTTATATTGTAGCTTCCTCAACCAAGTATAAAATGATGAAGGATAAGTAGAAGAAAGATGAACTTAAAGCCCAACTGGATTAGTTACATAAATTCTTGAAGGATGTCTCTACTCCAGTGTCTCAACAAGTGACTACTCTAGAAACCCCAGTATTATTGAGCAAAAGGGAAGTTGATGAATTAGTGAAAATGAGGAGTAAAATGGGGATGCTCAATAGATGGATTGATAGGCTCAATCAGGAGGTTGGTGAAGTGCTGGTAGATAGTTTTGGAATTCATGAAAGAGCATTTGAATTGGTAGCAGAGATGAATTGGCATGTTGAAGTTCTAGAGAAACAAGAGGAAGAATATAGAGAATATGCTAAAAAGTTGAAGGATATAAACAAGGTGCCAAGGTCAATCCTCCTAGAGCAATCAATCCTTGAAGAGGATAATACAAATTTTCTTGAGAAGAATTTAAGTATAATCCAGTTTAGATCCAGATTCATCTATGAGCATAGGAATCAAGTTCAAGATGCTTGTAAGGAATTAAATGAACAAATTGACGAATTAGATGCAACAGTGGCTATTATAGTCAATGTGTATATCTCAGTCAAGGAAGGAATTCCTTTGAATAAAATGAAGGAGAAGTGGAGCAATAGATTTGAGGAAGTTATGCAAAAAGAAGATGATGGAGAAGAATTGTTGTTGGATAGACTTATGGATATCAAGGAGGAGATAAAAGCTACCAGGAGGGAGCTAATCAAATTAAAAGATATGCAAGAATATGCCTCAACAGAATTAAAGTCAAATTTGAAGATAGTTGGGTAGAAGGACCTGATGTGGATGTCCTTCAACAAGTGTTCTCTAGTTATGACGAGTATCTCCTTGCGCATGCAACACAAGAGTGATCTAGCAACAAGACATTCTCTTTTGACATACAACTTCCTCTTCTCTCCTATTTTGAAGGGTTTTGACATAGGTTGAGCTAATGTTCCCATCCGCTAGTTCTATTGTCTTCCTTGGGAATCATATTTTGGACACCAGGGAAATCACTGGATTGAAGATAAACTAGTTTAGTTCCTTCATACAGTTCCAATTCCTTGATTGGTGGATCTGGATTTTTAAGTAAGAGAAAATTATGCCTGGCAAGCCTATATGTACTTTTGGGCTCTATTTTGCAAAGGTCGGCTGATTGAAGGAGGATTAGCCACCTGATATGATAGGAGATAGGAATTATAGTTTGAAGATATCATAGTTTTAGCAAAAATACTTTAAAGTTTAAGTTGAAATTGGATACCTTTTTATAGTTTTATACAGTTATCATGTTATTGTTGAAAGTGAATCTTTCGATAAGGTTAATGAATCATAATCAATCTGTATGCCAATGAGTTGCTGTGCCTAGATGTTTTCTATTTGATGAAAATAAATAGGAGAATCTGGATTTTAAGATTATTTCATTGGATTGTCTGTGAATGGAATTACTATATGCCTATTTGATCTATGTTTTAGTAATGAGTGAGTGATCTGTTTCATATCTCAAAGTCTTTTAGTGAATGGTTGTGGTAATTGAATTAAGCACTATGAATGTATGTGGTTTTTGGTCTGTTGAAGAAATACCCATTGTGGGAATGCATGTCTAGATATTAAGAAGTTTTATTCATATTTTACTGTTCTATGCCTTGATCTATCTTTTTCTGTTTATTTAACCCCCCCAACATAGGTTAATTAATTTGATGCAGTTTGTGTCCTTTATTACTAGCAAAGGCCCCTTGAATATTCTGGTTATGTTGGCCATTGAGTAACATCAACATAGTTGAGAACCAACTACCAGGACCTTGGGAGTTAGATTACTATATGTTATCTTTCTTTTTCAGGAGAAATAAGGTAGAGATATTTTATTTTATGTTGTTGTGCAATTTTGACCATCAACATAACCCTCCCATTCGATATCACTTCCAACCTTAAAAAAGACCTTTTTTAAAAAGGAATCTTGATTCTTGATCCTAGGTAATACCTTATACCACCAAATTATTAAAGGGACATTACTACAATGTCTTAACCAAGAGGAAGCCTTGACCGCTTTAACAAAAGTACACGATGGCATATGCAATTCCCATTCTAGTGGTATGACTTTAGCTAAGAAACTATTGAGCATGGGATGCTACTGGCCAAACATGGAAATAGAAGCCCATCAGTATGTGTTGATGTGTGTCTAGTGTCAACATCATGGAGATCTTATTCATGCTCCAACTCAGGAGTTGCAACCAATGGTGACACCTTGGCCTTTCTCACAGTGGGGGCTTGACTTCATAGGAAAAATTACTCCCACCTCATCTAATGGCCACAAGTTCATCATAATAGCCACTGAGTACTTTACCAAATGGGTCGAAGCCATTCCTATGACCTACATAATGTGAAATAAAATTGCTAAGTCTATCCCAAATTATCTTATCTGCTGCTATGGTGTTCCACAAACCCTTATACCAGACAATAGAACAACCTTCAAGAATTAGGATGTGGAAGTGCTATGTTAAAGATTCAACATCCAACCTTGATTCTCTACCCTGTATTACCCCTCGGGCAACAGTCAAGTTGAGGCTACCATCAAGATCATTCTTAAGATCCTAAAGAAGATGGTCAATGAAGCTGGCTGTGACTGACATCTAAAGTTAAATCCCTCCCTATGGGCCTATCGAACTAGTATCTGATTGCCTATAGATGTAACTCCATTTTCCTTGGTCTACGAATCAGAAGCCATCTTGCCTATTGAGGTTGAGCTTCTGTCACTATGAGTGTCACTACAAAACCTAATCATTGATGAAGAATATAAAGTATCTTGGCTAAATGAGGTGGAATTCTTGAATGAGCGTCGTCTTGAAACAATTAATTACTTGTAAGTATACCAAAACCAACTAAAATAAAGCTATAACAAGAAGATTAAGTGTCAATATTTTTCACGTAGGGGATCTTGAACATCTCAAACATAATCAAAAAAATCTTCTAGATCAAGACAGTAAAGGAAAGTTTGAGCCTAACTAGTTAGGTCCCTTTATCATCACAACAAGCTATGGATCAGGAGCGTATCAATTATCAACGCCTAAAGGTGAACCCTTGGAGGAACCAACCAATAGTATGCATCTTAAATTTTTTTATGCCTAGGCTTGAAAGTTATAAAATTTGGAAAATACAAAAAAAAAATGATAAAAAATAAAAAAAGAAAAGAAAAAGGATTGAAAATAGTAAAGAAAAACAATTTTTCTCTAGTGAAAACCACTTCGGTGGCGCTTTGGGCAAGTACCTTGGTGAAAACCTAGCAAATGGGCACCTCACATAAATAAAGCACCTCCATCAATCTTTGGCTTTTTATCCTATCATTATTTGCACCACATCAATCCATCACATCAATCATCCTATTTATTCCATCACCCATCTGCACCCATATCATAGCTTGATAATGTGAAGTATCACATCCCATTTATTGCTACTTGGAATATTCCTAAAGGTCAGTTTATCCTACCTATATCGAGGTAGTCTATCATATCACATTGGGTGTAATTATTTCTGGATCGGATTAGGTTCTTGTATACCTTAAGGTTAATGGAAATCTCATTGAAAATCCAAAAAAACTAGTAGAAAGTTCATTAGAAAACCAAAAACATTTAAAATATTGTACAACTAAAATCCAAAAAACATTCAAAAAATTGTAAATTCAAAATACAAAACATCCAAAACACATCAAAATCCTTGAAAAGGTCAAACATCAAAATCCCCAAAATAGTACCTTGTCAAACTACGAGTCTTTGAGATTGAACGTAGGCAAGATCATCATTGATGTACCCTTGAGACACCCTAGGTCAGTCCTTTAAGAGTTTGTCATAATAAATTGACAATCCATCAACTGATCATTTTCATCGTCAATAAGTCAAATCTGTTGAACCACGTGGTCTCTACATGTATAACATAGACAAGGCTCATCTTTGATAATCCCCTGAGTCCCCTAGGGTAGTCTTTTAGGTTAGGTTTTTGGTCAAATATCTTGGAAAAAACCCTAAACATTCAAATATCAAAAATCCCTTAAAACATCCAAAAATCTCAAACAAATACCTAAACATTGGAAAACTTGAAAAACCCTTAAACATTTGAAAAATTAGAAAAGCCCAAAACATTAGAAAACATTCAAAAGACCTAAAAAACATCAAATATCTTGGAGAAAACCCTAAACAACCTCAAATAATAAAAAACACCAAAAACGTTGACATATTCAGAAAAAAACCAAAAACAACCTCAAAAATATTATAAAATATACCAAAAACATGGAAATATTCTAGAAAATCTCAAAACCATCCATCCCATTTTGTTTTCACCCATAATAAACCTTCACCCATAATAAATCGATCATCACCTTCAACCTTTGACAAAACAAGTAGAAAGCAAATATAGCAAGTCGTAAAGTGAGATCTTAAGTGTCAAAATCTAAAGTCTAGATCATAGGTAAATGAGTCAGTAAATTTTGTATCAACAAATTATCACACACCTCATCCTAATAAAAACACCTAATCAACATGTCCTAGGATGCATCCTTCTTGTGATAGACATCAACATCAAAAATCACCTTAGTTATATTAAACTGGCAAGAGATATAGATAACATTGACTGTTTGTCTTTGATATTTTCTTGTGATTTATCTTATTGACCCATTCCAAGGACCTCTCGATGATGTCTCAATGATTTAGATAGAAAAGAATGGGGCATCAATCATTATCTTTCGTTTGTTTTGCTTGTGGTTATTCTTGTAAAATAATCTCGGTGCATACTTGCTTAGTTGTGTGTAAGGAGGTTGTTTGGAGTAGATTGTTGAGTATTGTGTATGCTTTGGTCTAATATATTCTAAGCTTCTAAACTACACTCCAATGAGGTTTCCGTATGTCAAGGTGTGAACAAGAACTATCCTATCTATTTGCATAGTCAAAGTCCATTATAGTAGATACAACGCCATCCTAGTTATTAATACCTTGATGCATCACATCTATGTGTTATATCAAAAATAAGGAATGATGGAAAATCCCAATCCTAAGATATGGGAAAATCATCATCTTTCTCATCACCATCTCTAATAAAGTCTCAATGCATCATGGGCTTGTTGGAATTTTGAATCAATCTTCAAGATCAATGGTCAAATCATTCATCTGATTCATCTTATTCTTCTATATTCACTAACAATTCTATCCAAGTATTGAATCTATGTGATATATCAAAATATCCATGAGGCTACCCATGGATGATGACTATCTATACATCATCAATGCTGTCTACATCAAACGTTTGAGATTTCTAGTCCTTTATGAGCTGAACTCATCCTAAATCGTTGTTGAGAGATCAACCCAAAATTCAAAATTTATGCCCAATCTCTAGAGAGGGTAGGATACCAACTTATTTCCTTCCACTAGGGCAATAGTGGGGCATCTAAAAATTAGATTTTTTTATTTTTATTTTTTTGATTCGAGCAATAGTTTTAATCTGAAAAGCATCAATCATTGAACCAACATAACAGGTACTTCGCTTCAAAGAGGGAAAAAATTATAGACACTTAAAAATGCCCTGAATGATATCATACACTCGAATCTTATATATTAACACCATTTCGTCCTAAAATCCATCCTAAATTCGCTTAATTGATTAAATTTGCCTAGACATTTAATTAATTACATCATTTGCATCTATTAATCTAATTGACTTAATTAGGTTAATTCACCCCCTTTCATGTTAACATTTCATCCTATTAAACTGAATAAATTAAATTATTTAATTTAATCCCTAAAGTCTTCTTATTTAATTAAAATAACCCTAAGTTATTTAATTAAATATCATATCACTTTCCCCCTTTTCATTAAATAAATAGATTATTTAATGAATATCCTAATTCCCCTAATTTGTATAATTGAAACTTGATTTAATTATCAAATTACTAATTAATGCTAATACTCCCAACTGCAATGGAATATTCCTCCTTCGCACATTCCTCCAAAAAGGGAATATTCCTTTGCACAATTAAATTTAATTTTAATTAACTAAATATCTAATTTTCCTCACCCATGAGAATATTCTCTTTCTTCAGTCATTTGAAAAAGGAATATTCCTTTTTTGCGACAAAGGTTCAACAAAGGTTGTGCAAGTTTTGAAAGTGTGTTTGTTTGGATGAATGTGAGCCCTTGATTAAATATCATCTTGCATCCTTAGCCTTTGATGGGAATCCATGATCCATGCCTCCATCTTCCTTCTTTTTTGATCATTGATTAAATTTTTCAATCTTAGCCTTTCATTTCTCATTTCTCCTCCTATAAATAGGTCACTATTTGGAGACAAATGATCCACCTTTTCAGAGCAAACTTATGTTGTTGAAACTCATCCATCAATATTTTAAGAGAAAACTCATGTTGTTAAAATCACTCTCATCTTGCACTCATATTTCATGTTTTAGAAAGCATTTTAGCTTTATTTTTTGCATCATATTAGCTTAGCTTCCATTAATGGCTTCCATGGTAACATAGGTGTATCCATTAACATATTATGTAATTAGGGTTTTAATCTTTTGAGCTTAAACTCTATTTAGAATAGATTTTCATACACCCATATTGATTATCTTAGCATAGATCATGTTAAAATAGATTTCATCATGGTAAAGTAGCTTTAAATCATGTTTTCATACACATCTCTCATCGGTTACCTTGATTCTCTTCAATAAAATCAATTGAAACAAGCTCCCACATCAATGCGATACCACTCCCCCAATAGGATAAGTTTCAATGGATTATAATAGGTGTTTATGAAGCTTTCATATTTTAATATGTTAGTTTTAATGGATTCTTAGTTTAGTTTTGCATTGAATGATATTATTGGGTTGATGTTTAGTGGATTGAATACACTTCGAATCCTCATGGATCAAGTGTAGTCAACCCATACTAAGTCATTGATCACATTTTGGTGCTAGAAGGAGGGCTTGAACTAACCAATCTGACAAATTTCTTGTTAAATCTTTTGTTTTCTTGTGTTTTTAGGTTTAGTGATGCTATTGAAGATTAATTGGCACATTTGATAATGCGTCACTATACAATGACACACTTTGGTTTTTGATTTAGCAATGTATAATTAATTTAGTGACACTTAATTGATTTTGTCATCACACATTTAAATAGTGACAATAAGCTAACTTTTCATTGCACTTTAACTTTTTATTTAGCGACATAGTTGATGTATCGACGAATTTGATGCTATTATTTATTGTAGAGTGACACATCTAATTTTTCACTATAGCGACATAACTTCGATACAATGATGCTATTGATGAAATTTAGTGATTCAATTGATTTTAGCATTGTGATTTACTAGTAAACAAAATTGAACCTAAATTTTGACATGTGGTTTAATTTTTTTGAGTTATTTAGTTGCTTACAAGTCACTGACTTCTTGTTTTACCTTTTAGACTAATTGGTTTTGCAAATTTAAGTGATAAAGTTTGAAGTGAAGGAGCATATTACCATTTGAATATAGTTGTAACAAGTGTTTCAACACTTATGGGGCAATTATAACCCATTTATGATGCTTCATTTCACATTTTAGGACCAAACTAAATTTCTTTTGGGCTTTAAAATGAATGTTTAAATTGGTTAAAACTAAACCCTCACATCATTATGCTTGCTGGTTTAAAATTAAACACAATCCCAACACTTCAAATTGGTGCTTAAAATGAACTCATTTTGTTAGGATGGATTAAAATGAACATGTGTCTAAATTGTTTGAGTTTGCTTGTTTTGCATATCCAATCCCCTTGCACTTCGTGTGATCTTGGGTAAAGAGAAACACACATGTATACATTTCTTCTTAGAATTGCTTATCCTCTACCCTTGTTCATTTTGTCAATCTTGGGTGATGAAAAGAATTTTACACTTCAAACATGGGTTACCTTTAGAGGGCCTACCTCCCAACTTGTGAGAGGGAACAACCCAAGTGATGCTTTGATTTCCGCCTGCTATATAAATAATCGATTGTGACTAAATTCATTAACCAAATGGTTGTGGTTGTCCCATACCGATGAATGTCACCCTTAGTATACTTGTGATGCATTAAAATCATTAGATATTTCTAAGGGTTGGGAGGCCTCTTAATTGAGTGAATCGCCACATGTATGGCACCGGTTTATCCTGAATATGGTCATTAAAATCCTTTTTTGTAGTGGCTAACCAAGTACAAATCTGAAACATATTTTAAGGTAGTACATTGGAGTAGCATTGCTCCAAGAAGTTACTTACCATGTTTGTTTGTGATTGAGTTAATAAATAAAATGGGGAAGGGACTCTTTTGCTTGGCATGTCAAGATGTTACATTTCATCTTCATATATTAATCATATGAAGAAATATGTACTCACTCTATCTAGGATTGTAAATGTTTGGGAGTCAGTTTAACACTTGCTTGGATCCAAAACAATTGCAAACAAACATCAACATGTCTTTTGGAAATTTCAAACCCTTTGGTATAAGTATGGATACCCTTTGAAAAAACCTTGATATTGATGCTTGTCCTAAGGATTTATTCTTAGAGACTTCTAAATATTTTGGTTTACATCTCAATCCATACTTCCCAAAGTTAACCTAGGTAACTAGGCCCTTCATCCTCTTCACAAAATGGACTTTCTAAGATGAATGATGTTTTTGACATAGTCTACACCTAGTTTGAACTCAAGCAAGACAAGGTTTTTTTGGTAAAAATAAACTCCTTTAAGCAAGATAAATTGACAAATTGAACCCCACATGAACATTTGACATTTGATCGCTCCAATTGAAAAACCAAACTTTGAAATAATTGAGGGAGAACAAATGGATATAATTAGTAGTTTGAGAAGCTTCACTTTTGAAACAATGGAAACACCCATCCAGTGGAGAAACACAACATACACCTTAAATGAACAAGAGGAACAAACCAATATTGTGGCTAGAAGGCCCAAATTATCACTTCCCACATGGGAATAAATATGCTCTTTTCCACAATATTGTGCTTCTCTAAATGATCTCTCACAAAGTCAAATTTCACAAGAGAAGGTCTACATGCTATCACTTCAAACTTAGGCATCATAGTCCAAAAGCTATCAAGAGACACCTTGTGGCTCTTTACTGCAACATGAATATTTTGGTAAGGAATTTTTATAGACGCATTTTGATGAATGACCCAAAAATGTATGCTCAATATGAACCCCTCATTTAAGTCAACATTGGTGTTTTGGAATTGAGTTACTTTAGAGGTATAGCATGTTTCTCACTACCTTGGTCTTGGAAAACAAAAGGTTCACTCTAGGTCAACATTTCATCAACCCCTTCATCAAAACTCATCCTTCACTTCACCAAACTTTGCAAATTTTTTGAATACACCAACACTTTGGAAATAACCATCTATCAACCCAAACCCTAACTTAGGTACATTGTATGTGAAATTAATCCTTTTCTATGCGCTTAGTTAATTTAGTTATCATCTTTGGACTAGTTTATCTTGAAGGTCATGAGTCTACCCTAAAGATTCACAAGTTCATAAACATCCTTTATGCAAACATCAAAACAATCAAACTCTAAGTCAAAAGTGTTGTCCCAATTTTTTTGCAAAGATCACTTCCCACATCATTCACCTTTTCATCTCCCATTATCACCATTGCTCCAAAAATACTTAGAGCGTCCATTTGACCAAGATTTGAGTCAATTAGAGAGTTTAAACATTACAAATCTCAACACAACTCTCCCATAGGTGACCCAAAATTTATGGTAAGACAAGATCACAATAGAAGAGAATCATGGAGAAAACCAAAGTCACATTCACTCAAATGATCCCAATCCTCAAGAATTTGATCCAAGAAGTCAAGTTACCCCATCAATACAACCATCATCTCCATCAAGACCATATGAGATAAAAGATGTTACGAAAAAACTCATTTGAAATTACTAGGGAAGAAATCATGGAGTACAAACAAGAACATCAAGCCCTAGAAAATGTGGCTCCAATTTCCTCATCTTTTGTTGCACATCCTTTGAAACAAGTCTTAACAACTCCATCGCTATGGCTAAATCAAACATCCATTCCTAGTATTGCAACTAGTCTTGCGAAGGACTTTGGCCATACTCTTCTATTTGAAAGTAACACACTTGTGGGTACCCTCAACACCAATCCATCCACCACTTGGACACCAACCTTTGGATCTCCTACCATTCCTGAACACCCCTTACATTAAAATAAACCACTTACACTTCATGAATCCATTAAAACCTCAACATACCAAGGGAACCCATCTTCATCCATCCCCACAAGTACCAAAAGTATGCATAACATCACACAAGGTAGTATAGGAAAAAGTTTCTCAAATAGACCAACAAGAGCATGCCAATACTCTTACAAAAAGTTAACCCTTAACACAAATAGGGACATCTTTATCCAACCACCTCATTGGTTCATTCAAACCATTTTTTTCACAAAACACATCCATCCCATCCATCATCAAACCAAATCAAAAAATTCCCTTGGTTAGGAACCCCATCAACCAAGGAAATATCTTGGCCACATCCCTAACACAAGGAAATACCCAAGACATTGGTCAAGGGAACCTTTTGAATCAATGGACTCAAGGTCCTAGTGTGTTATTACCATCACAATACCTAATGACACCATCATCATCCTTTTGATGGTCCCTCATGTCATGCAAAATCAAATGGGACCTCAAACTTACATTCCTCTATCCTAATCCACCATATTAAAAGGAATGTTAAACCAAGGGAATCCCCAACCTCTCATCAACAACCTACAATATGTGCAAAACATCAACACCCAAAACCCATCCCAAATGTCCCAACAACCAACTGATCCTACATTGCAAGCACATGCCTTAGCTTTATAGCAAGCACAACAAGCTTATTAGAAATTTTTCCAACAACAATATGAACAACAAGAAGCCCTAACATCACAGCAATAGCAACAACAACAACAAGCAGCCCTAGCAACACAACAACAAAAACAACAACAACAACAAGCAACTCTAGTAGCACAAAAACAACATCAAGCCCAATAGAAAGAAACCCTAGTGGCCTAACAACAACTTCAAGCTTTACTAGCTCAACAATATTCCCAACAACAACAATAATAATAAGGTTCCTACTATAATCCTCAACATAACATCATCAACCCATACATTCTAGGAACATATACGCCTTTACCACAATCACCTTCACAATATCCCATGCCACCATACACACCATACACATGTCATCATATAAGAATCCCATGTACAACCCATCCACAATCCCACAATATGCAACATATGTTCCTCCAAAAAACCCACAAATGATGTAGCATCACAACTTAAGGCATTATCACAAAAATGCAGGATCTCCAGATGGGTAAGATGAAGAAGCCCCATACACAAAACCTATGCCCATATCCATTTGATTGAAACATCACAATGGTAGAATTTCCTCTTGGTTTTGAAGTCCCCAAATTCGATAAATACAAAGGGAGGGGAAATCCTATGGACCATATGAAAGAGTTTTTACATCATGTGTATGGAGGTTTCCTACAATGATTCTTATTTGATGTTCCTCTTTCCATGAAGTGTTATAGGCCCAACCATCGAATGATTTTATGAATTTCCTCGAGGTATCAAAACCTTCCAAGAAATCATTGATAAATTCATAGATCGCTTCTCCTTTAATCTTGACATGGATGTAAGCCTAGAAGAGTTATATACTCTCAAACAAAACAAAGGAGAATATTTTACCAATTTCTTACAATGATGGAGACAAAGAGATAGTAAGAGAAAGTGATCCATTCCCAATGAAAAACAAGTTGGTTTCATCATAAAAAATTTAGATCCGGATATATCCTTCCACTTAAAGATGCAGTACATTACCTCTTATGATGAGCTTGTCTCTTGAGCCCTTAACATTGAGATAGATATAATCTCATAGGTAAATACTCAAGCTTATAAAGACAATCGCCCATCAACCATTTCAAATGACAAGCCTTGTGTTTGGGCATGTTAGTTGCACGTTTGTGTAATCCTTAGCTTTTCTAGTGTTGTTTCCTTTGCTATGATTTGGCATAGGGTTCTTGTATATCTTAAGATCTTGGTTGCCGACTGGTACCTCAACAGATATGGCTTCACTCTCTAGACACAAGGGCATACTACGGGGACCCGATTGAATCCTTCAGTCATAAAATTGATGACATGCAACTAACATGCAGATCTTTGAGTGAAAACCACATTGTGACTTTCTAATCCTAAAATAGTAAAAAGAAAGGACACATGCGAGGGTGAAAACCTCTATGAGGTTCCCAAGGATTAAGGATTCAATCTCCTCCTTAGTGCAATGCATCTAGAGAAGTCACGAGTTCTAGTAGAAAATGCCACTCTAGTCAATGTTGGAACAAAAGAAGCACCTAAGATAACTTTCTATGTTGAATCCTTGTTGGATGAAAAATTGAAAAACCTAGCAACATTCCTGAAAGAGTGAAGATATAAATTTGAATGGTCATACACAAATATACCAGGAATTGATCTGGAAGTAGTTGTGCATCACTTAGCAGTTTATCCTAAAGCCAAACTAGTGAAGTAGAAATTAAGAAAGATGCACCCTCAAATTGCACTCTTGGTGAAAATTGAGTTACAAAAGCTTCTTGACATTGGATTCATTTGACTGATAGATTATACTGAGTGGGTTTCCAAACTAGTACCAGTATCCAAACCCATTGGGGGCATCATAATATGCACATATTTTAGAGATTTAAATAAAACATGCCTGAAGGGTGATTTCCCTGTTCCTAATATTGACATCATCGTGGACTTAATAGCTGGGCATGAAATGCTATCACTCATGGATGGTTTTTTAGGATACAATCAAATCATGATCACCAAGGAGGATCAATAAAAAGCTACATTCACTTGTCCATGGGGAACATATTGTTGAAATATGATGCCATTTGGGATGAGGATCACAGGAGCAACCTATTAAAGAGCAATGAATCTCATCTTTCATGACATGATCCAACAAACAGTCAAAGATTATGTGGATGATATTTTGGAAAAATAAAAGAAAAGGAGTGAGAACATAGAGGTATTAGGACCCATCTTTAATAGACTTGAAGAGTAAAAGGTATAATTGAATCCAAAAATGTGTGTCTTTGGGGTTACATCAGGGAAAATTCTTAGCTTCATTGTATCACAAAGATGGATAGAAATTGATCTAGCAAAAGTGAAAGCCATTCTACACATGAAACCACCACAAACATTTAAACAACTAAGAGGGATACAAGGAAGGGTGCAATCCTTTAGAAGGTTCATAACACAGTTATTAGATAAAATCCACCCTCTCTCATACCTTCTCCATAAAGGAATAACTTACAAGTGGTATGAGAATTTTTCTATAAAGATTTCCAGGAGATCAAGGACTACCTATTGAAACCTCCAGTGCTCATGCTATCAATACCAAATAAACCATTAATCCTATATATCTCAACCACATAAGTAGTATTGGGTGCTCTTCTAGCACAACATGATGAAGACGAAAATGAAAGAGCTATCTATTACATCAACAAGACCTTGGTGGGCTATGAAATGAACTTTTAATCTATTGAGAAGGCATTCCTAGCAGTGGTTTTTACTTCACAAAATTTTAGACATTACATTCTATCACATCAAATCAAGCTTGTTACAAAGATTGAGCCATTAAAATACCTATTATCCAAAGAAACTCTCAGAAGATGAATGGCCAAATGGGTAATGATAAGTGATTGAATTTGACATAGAGTATGTGGAGTAGCAAGGAAATCAAAGATAGGTGATCATAGACCAACTAGTAGAAGCACCTATCTATGCAGAGAACCCTTTGATATATGAATTTCCTAATGAATCAATTTTCCTAGCCAATACAATAGATCAATGGAAAATGTATTTTGATGAATCATTCACCAAACATGGATCACGATCGAGTATTATTTTTATCACCCCTCAAGGAGATTGCATCCCAAATTCATACAGGCTATCCTTCCTGTGTACTAACAACATAGCTGAGTATGAAGCCCTGATCACAGGTCTAAGGATAACATCTCAATGGAAGATACAAGAGTTGAAAGTCTATGGAGATTCATAATTGGTTATCAACCAAGTCAATGATGACTACCAAACTAAGGATGAAAAAATCACTCCTTACAAGAAGATGGTAGAGAGTCTCAAGGACCTTTTCATAGAGATAGATTTTGAGCAGATTCCTCACATGAACAACTAAGCAGTAGATGTTATGGAAATAATTGGATCATTGTTAGACATGATGCACAATGTCCTTCAATGCAAATTCATGGTAGAACAAATTCTCGTACCAACTTTCAAAATCCTAGAATTTGAATTTGCATGTGTCATTATTAGTGCTAGATCCCCATGGTATCATGGTATATTCACCTATCTTAGTAGAGTAACCCTCCCATCCAATATCACCTCCAACCTTAAAAAGACCTTTGTTAAAAAGGGATCCTGATTTGTGATCCTAGGTGATACCTTATACCGCTGAAGTATCAAAGGGACATTACTACGATGTCTTAATCGAGAGGAAGCCTTGAATGCTTTAATAGAAGTACATGATGGCCTATGTAGTTCCCATTCTAGTGGTATGACTTTAGCTAAGAAATTTTTGAGGAAAAGGTACTACTGGAAAACCATGGAAAGAGAAGCCCATCAGTATGTGTAGAAGTGTGTCCAATGTCAACAAAATGGAGATCTTATTCATGCTCCAGCTTAGGAGTTGCAACCAATGGTCACACCTTGGCCTTTCTCACATTGGGGGCTTGACCTCATAGGAAAAATTACTCCCACCTCATCTAATGGCCACATGTTCATCATAACAACCACTAAGTACTTTACCAAATGGGTCGAAGCCATTCCTGTGATCTATATAATGGGAAATAAAATTGCTAAGTTTATCCTGAATTATCTTATCTACCACTATGGTGTTCCACAAACCCTTATATCAGACAAAAAAACACCCTTCAAGAATTAGTATGTGAAAGAGCTATGCCAAAGAGTCAACATTTAACATCAATTCTCTACCCCATATTACCCGCAGGGAAACGATCAAGTTGAGGCTACAAACAAGACCATTCTAAAGATCCTAAAGAAATTGGTTAATGAAGTTGGCCATGACTGGCATCTATAGTTAAATCCCTTCCTCTAGGCCTATCAAACTAGTATTCTCACACCTACAAGTGCAACCCCATTTTCCTTGGTCTACAGATCAGAAGCCATCTTGCCTATTGAGGTTGAGCTTTCATCACTATGAGTGTCACTACAAAACCTGATCACTAATGAAGAATACATAGTATCTTGGCTAAATGAGGTAGAATTTGTATCTCATTTTGGTATGAGCTCCTTCATTTTTATCCCCAATTATTTGATATGTTGGATGATCCTTTTATACATAATTTCCAAGGACATTATCAACATCTACTTCCTTAGACTCTTCTTCATCATTCATCATATTGTCTTCATAATTTGAATCATCTTCAAAATTATTTTGATTTGATTTGATATGTTTTATACTTTCATCAACATTGGCATTGATGCTTTCTGTAATATTTTCCAGTCTTTTTTTATCACATTTATATGGTTCGCTTTGGGTGGAATATCCTAAAAATATTCCTTCATCACTTCTTGATTCAAACTTACCTAAGTTTTCATCTTCTCTTTTGATGTAACACTTACTACCAAACACTTTGAAGTAATTCACAGATGTTGGTCTACCATACCACAACTCATAAGGGGTATTATCACTATGTACTTTGATTTAAATTTTGTTTAAGATGTATATTGTAGTATGTACTACTTCTCTCCAAAACATATTAGTTAAACTGGCCTCTTTTAACATCTTTTTGGCCATATCTTGCACAAATCTATTCTTTCTTTCTATAACTCCATTCCATTGTGGAGTTCTTGGTACTGCACATTGTCTCTTGATTACATGTGCATCACAATATTCAACAAATTCACTTGATGTGAATTATCCTACTCTATCCGACCTTAAGCATTTGATCCTTCTACCTATCTCCTTTTCAACCATCTTTTTAAATATATTGAAGTTCTCAAATGCTTGTGACTTGTCCCTTAAGAATGTCACCCATGTCATTCTCATGTAGTCATCAACTAGAAACATAAAGTATCTTTCTCCTTTCAGTCCTCTTGTTCTAGTGGGTCCACATAAATCAATATGAACCAACTGTAAAGGATTAATGGTTGAATATTCCTTACTTGGAAAACTAGCCTTTTTTTGCTTTCCCTGTTGACATTCTTTGCATATGACATTTTAAAGCTTAGTTACTTTAGGAATGTGTCTAATTATTCCTCTTGAACTTACTTTCACCAAATTATCAAATTTTATATGGCCTAATCTTATTCGCCATAACCATCTTTCACCAACTTGCCCTATCAAATAACTTTGACCTTTTCCTTCAACAAGGTTGTAGAGATTACTGCCAGTTCTTAATCCTTGTGCAAATATATTTCCATTATTTTTGATTTTGCAACCTTCTGAATCAAATGTTACTTTATAACCATTGTCACACCTTTGTCTTACACTTAACAAATTGTGCTTCAATCCTTCAACATACAAAACATCTTTTGTGGAGATTTTACCATCTCAGCTTAAGATGCCTTTACCACATATTTTGAGTGTAGTGTTATCACCCAAATTCATAGATCCTCCATTACATTTCTTGAGTTTGATGAATTTACGTTTGTCTCCAATCATGTGCTTGGAGAAGCCACTATCACTCACCCATATATTTTTCTTTTTAGCATGCAGGGTTGTTTGTGCAATCATTGATTGTGTGGAGATTTCTCCCTTTTATTTCCACACCTTCTTAGTTTTCTTTCCTATATTTTCTACCTTCTCCTCCTTGTTTTTAGATTCTTTGTTTGATTAGGAGGTAAAGCTTTCTTTTTCTCATTCTTAACATTTGGTCTTGTAAAATTTGTTCTACAATTTTTAGCTATATGACCAAAGTTATTATAGTTATAACAAACTACATTCATATCAAGTAAAGGAGGAAACATATTTTTGCTTTCAAAGTTTGCACTCCTTTTAGGAATGACTCTACATTCTCTCTAAGCCCTATGACCAAACTGATTACATGTATAGAAATATCCAGAGAAATATGAAGAATACCTGGTCATAGCATTTTGTGCTCGATGAGGGGGCCTTTTGCACACCTATCTTCTGGTGTCTCTCACCCTAGTGAATCCATCAACATCAATCCTTTTGAAATTTTTCATTTTCTTTTGATGATCAAGATCTGATTGGCTATCCTTCTTGTCTACAACAAAATTCTTTTCTTTTTTAGTTTTCTTTGCCTCTATAGAATTGTCATTGCAATCACTTCCTTTGCAGTCACTTTCATTAATAGATTTAAACTTTTCTTCTGCCCTAAATTTTTCATATAATTTTTTAGAAGCATCAACAAAAGAAATTTTCCCTTTCTCCAAACCTAAGCTTGATTTCTCTTTGTTTGTAGGATTCCGGGTTCTCAATAACTCATCTAATATATTTGAGCCATTCTTGAGCTTGAGTCCTTTCTCTATTTATTCTTTTTCCTTTTCCAAATCTCTTCTTAGAGAAAAAATATTTCCATCAAGCTTCATACATCTATTAACTTCAAATTGTAGCTTGGATTGAATCACCTCTTCCACTCTCTTAGCCCCCTCTAATTTCAACTTCAAATCTACCACATTCTGGGTAGATTCTTCTAGGTCCTTGCTTAGTTTATCAAAATTCTTTTGTGCAAGTTTCTTCTACTGCTTGTTCTCCATTTTTAACTTCTCAATCTCATCTTTGAGATCATAAATATCATCTAAGGTGCAGATGAGTTCTCCTTCTAGGTCAACCACTCCTTCTTCCTCACCTTCTTCATGAAGATCCTCTGACTTTTCATTTTTCTGTTCCTTAGATTCCTTTTCCATGAAGAGAAAAACATTTTATCTTACAACAAAATCATAGTTATATTCATCATTTGAGCTATAGTAGTCTTTTGATACATCACTATCTTCTTGGATGTATAGCATTTTCTTTTTCTTTTGAAAATTCCTTCTTTTAGGGTAGTAGGGTTTCTTCATTTTATCATCTACCTCTTGTTCAAAGTTTCCTTTCTTATTGTAGGGATATTTACCAGTGAAATGACCTACTTTACCACATTTAAAGCATTTAAAGGGAAACTTAGCTTTGTATTTTCTAGATCCTCTTCTTAGTCTCTTGATGAAATTTTCCTCTTCTTCATTAGTCTCATCATTATCAGATGGAATCATCTCTGCCTTTTCTTTCTTGGGAGGTACATCCTTCTCCTTGTTTCCAGTCTTGAAGGAAAATTATTTTCTAGATGGTTCTTCATTTCTCATCCTCATCCCATAGGTTGTGAATATACCATGTAGCTCATTTAGAGTCGGTTTGTCTATTTCTCTTCCATCTTCAATAGATGAGATCTTAGAATCATACTTGTATGTAATTTATATAAGAACCTTCAATACATCTTATTTTAACTCTTCTCCATACCCTTTGATAGAGTTCACTATATTATTAACTCTCAAAAGATAGTCTATAATCTTCTCTTCCTCTATCATCCTTATGCATTCATTTATTCTAGTTTTTAGTATTTGAAGCTTCACCAAATTTACCTTGTCATCTCCTTCATAGATCTTTTTCAATGTATCCTAGACATCTTGTGCATTCTTACAATACATAACTTTCCTGTGCATAGATCTAGACAAACTATTCATGATAGCAAGCAATGCTTTTTCATTGTTCTCAAAATCCTTTTTAGCTGCAACATTAGTAGGAGGTGTGGTTGGTGGTGTGTATCCAGTCACTATTGACATACATACATAAAAACCTAAGGATCCCAAATATCCTTTCATTAATGAGCTCCAATAGGCATAATCTGTTCCATCAAACCTAGGTGGCTTGTTTGTGGAGGAACTTTCTTGACTGGCCACTGTGTTCACAAATCCAAGAATCTACCCAAGCTGATTAAGCTTCTCCTAGGGAACCTAGTGCTCTAATACCAATTTTTGGAACACCATAATCTATTGAGAGGTAGGTGAATCAATAGATATTAAAATTTTAGCCTTCTTTACCTAAGTGTAGACACGATTCTTAAATCTAGATGTGAAAATTAAAACATAAAAAGATATGAAAAATCCATGCACATAAATAATCAACACACAACAATAGGTATATGTGGAAAAACCAATATGGGAAAAACCACAGTGAGAAAATGCTGCTAAGAGCTACTATCCTAATCCAGCCTCACAAGGAAATCTTCTGTTACAAATTTTAAGGGCACCAACCCTAAGGAGACATCAATCCCATGAACTAAGCACCAAATCAGTTATTTGATGGCACCAACCTATCAGATTTACAACTCAAATGATTATTACAATTTGTTTATTAAAAACATAGTTTTATGTTATAGCTTATCCCACAACTTCTCAAATTTCTATTGCTCTCTTAGCAACCTACTTCTATGCTCTGCACCCCACTGGATCAACTCTGTTCTTCTCTTTCTTCCTTAGTGCATTTTTGGTCCACCTCAATGCACCACCATAACCCTTCAACAACTATCCCTTTCTTTTTAGTGTATTCTCTGTCCATCTCTGGAGCTCAGATTCATTCATGCATTGTACACTCTCATCTACTCACTTCAATTAGTTACACCTCTAGACCATATTCTCAAGTGTTTTGAGTAAAGATAATTGATGATCATTTCCTTGGGATTCTCCACCACCTCCAAATCTTCTGGTAGGGTTCTGGATATCTTCTCCACTGTCATGCAGTTGTATTGAGCTACAAAACTTTAATTTCTAGTGCAAAGATTTTTTCTTCATTCTCTCTTTGTCAAACCCTAAGATTGGATATGCAATTAATGTATCCTTCTATTTATCTAATCTAATATTGATCTTGGATTTTGTGGCCATCTGTTCTGCCACTCTATGCATCAAATCTCATTACATATGTCATTGAAGTAGGTAGACCATTAAATTATTACCTCCAAGTCATTTTGCAGCCAAAAACCCTATTTACATGGAGTTAGCCATTTGACATCTTCATGTTTGAATACTAGCTGTCGATCTTCTCTTCCATGCCATGATCCTGCATTCTTCGCTAACTGTCACATCTTTAAAACATGACTGTTCGATAAGTGATCTTTAAATCTCCTTATTGATCTCATCTCCATAGTCATCACATATCACCATAACACTTAGAACATCCACATCCATTTCTACAATGCAAAGAGATATATTGATCATTGTTTGATCTCTTAACTTTGATCCTGCACCATAGATCTCTTTCCCTCGGGAACCAAGGCCATCACATATCACTGATTTGCTGTGAGCACCACCATTCATTTTCACAATGTATCAAGACACAATGATCACCATTGGATTAGCCACTATTTGATCTACACCATCCCCTGCTATCCCACTAGCATTGACAATGGGCCCACAAAATCTCCACAGGCTTGCAGGCTTATGCCATGTGTCTTCCTCTAACATCATACTCCACTACCACTCAACACTCATCGCTCATCATTGAAAGCTTTGTGTCTCAAGGATATGTAAGCGTGATGCACTAATACTTAGTGATGCAATAACATTCAAACACCTATTCATGTTGACGCCATTTCCACTAACATCGTTCATCGCTTAAATCATCCAAATGCTTCGCTTCACAACAATGATGCAAAGTGACCGAGCAATATTATTCCACATGTATGTTGGACCCACCGAAGTCTATTCTCCTCCATCGTGCATCATCTGATCAAAACCTTGTTGATCACCATTGTTCTCATCTTCCCCGCGAGGCCTAATTGGGACCCACCAAAAACATAATGGGTTGGCAGACATGATTTGATCCACTTGATCACAACCGTTGATGAACCTCCATTGCTCATCACTGATATTAAGGAAAAATTCAAAGAGCTTTTTGCGATGTGTTGATCTTAGCGGTAGCCATAGGATCTTCAAAATTTTAATACATCCCATGGAATAATATTAAATAATGATTATTCATGATGCAAAGAAGTTTTCCAGTGTGATGTATATCTATGCTCTTGGCATGTCAGACATGCATGGTTGAAGAAATTGATCGCAAAGGTCAAAGATAATGTAGTTAGGCGAGAGATGTTTGATAGACTTGGACATATCATGCATCATTCAATAGATGAAGATTCTGTGAGGAAGGAGGTAAACATATTTATTGAAGATTTTAAAGATACACAACCCTCATTTATTGAATATTTTAAGGGACAGTGGTCTAATAGATTGAGTATGTGGGCTAGATGTTGTCATACACTAAAACATGCAGGGCAAGAGACAAATGGTGCAATAGAGTCCTACCACTCACACCTAAAGAGACGATTCTTAAAAATTGTTGAGCGTGCTACAAATCATCATGTTGATTGGTTAGTACACCAACTAACAACGCATGTTTATGTATATTATTGGTGGGTGCAAGTTAGCAAAAAACATGGTTTCTATAAGAACTTTAATATTGAGAAGATCGAAAACACATCTTGGGTTTGAGCCTTGCAAATTCTAGATGACCATGTTACATTCAGTGACATTGATGATCACATAGCATGGGTGACAAGTGAAAGCAATCCTAGTTTTTGATATGAGGTGTATAGCTCCTCATTTGATCTATGCATGTGCTCTTGCAACTTTTCAATACAAGGATACACGTGCAAGCATGTGGTCAAGGTGAACTTGATGCGGGAGAGACAACATCTATCCGGAAACTTGCATGTAGACCTTGATAATCTTGCTAGTACAGTTGATTCTATAGAAGAAGATTGTGCCATCAACGTCTCTAATCATTTGGTAGTTGAAAAATATAATTTATTTATTCTATTGACCGTATATCATTCTTTGCAAAACATGTGTTTTAAATGTGTTGTAATGTTAATGTAGGAAATTAATGAACTTGATGAGATTAGACATAATGAAAGTTTCCAACTCTTGGAGGATCATTCTATGCATACGCAAGTGACATTATAACCATATTTTTATCATTCCATTTTTTGTTAGTTTGATTTGTAATTTCTAAAATTTGTCTATTGTTGTTTGTAGATCATTGACAACAGAGAAGAACATTAAACAATAGACTTTAAGTTGCAAATAACAAACAAGATTCAAAGGATTTTGGCGAACACATCTGATTTGGCAACACTTATTTTCATTGATAAGTATTTAGAAGATTTGTCAAACAAGGTAAAAAGTAGACATGTATCATCCCAACTCGGATTAGACCATCCAAGTGTGCATCCATTTTGCCCTATACAAGATGGATTTGGTCACACTATTCATCGACAAAGAGACTTGATTGAGTGCATGAATGTGAGGAGAAGGTTGAGTATCTCTAGTCAAACACCTACATTTCCACAAATGCCACGAAATCTCAAGCGTTGAAATTGGTTTGATGATCTCGATAGGGAAAATGAATGAGACAAAGATCATACTCAGTGTAATGAACACAATTTTGACATGGTTGTTGACATAGAGCTTGGAAGCATGTAAGATACTATTGCAAGCACACATGGTTTTATTGAAAACACATAACATAATGTTATTGCACTTGTTTAAGTGTACATTATAAGCATTTTTAGTACTTTGGAATACTATAATGTTATTTTGAATGTTAAAAATATAATTGGAATGTTGGTTAGTATTCAATTAGTAGAATTTGGAATGTTGGTTAATATCCAATTAGTAGAATGAATTGGAGGATATGAAAAACTATTATGGTGAATTGGGACCTATCTATTAAACTGTTTTCTTTTTGGTGTATTAGAGTTAAATTATATGAAATGCATAAAACATGCAACTATGTATCAATTTATGAAATATTTTAATGTGTATCAATTTATGCATAAAACTATTTTATGTGTTTCGATATGCTTGAGATCTTTACCTCTAATTTCTTATTTGTTCTTCTGTATGTCTAATCTCTTTTCATTATTTCTAGAAAGCTACCATATTGTGTTCTCTATAATACAAATTCTTAAATTTTCCTTCCTCTCCATTTCTTTAATCTAGGTAGTAACTGGTGAGTTAATTATAAAATATTCCATATGGTTGAAGCACAAGAGTTAGGGGTCTTATGACCAACTGCATGTCCATAGTTTCGTGCCATTATTAATATATGTGAATTTATAAAAGGTTGCCTTTCCTTTTCTTTTGCTAAATTGTGTACATATAATATTTGGTATAATATATGTAACTTTTTTAAATGTGTGACAATATATATCTTTTGGTATAATAAAAATGTGAAAGATAATAATTATTTTGATGCAGGTGAGCAAGATGTCACACAATGTGCATACATGGGTGTCTAGTTGGCTATCCAACTACACTGACATCTTCCATGGAATGTCCTCCTTTGTATAGAGGAGTTGAGTGTCCCCTATTGGTTGAGGGACAAGATGAAATATTATTAAACAATGTTAAACATATATGTTTAATCTTACAAGATAAATGTTTCACTATATGAAGCCCCTTGTTATGTACGAGTGAGCATAGATGATTTCAAAAATAAGAGTGTTGAATGTAAAGTTGGTTGCATGTGTATATACATGTTTTGAAAGTATATATGAAAATCTAATTCTGATATTTGAATATTTAATGTGAAAAATAAAAAATGATGATTAGAATTTACATTACAATTTCTTTGTGAAATTTCATTTTAATAGCATTTTTCTATGTTTCACAATAACCAAAATACTAGGTTAAAAAAATGTATATGTATATTTCCTATTACTACATATAAAAAAGTTTTTTTATCAGTCATCTTCCCATGGATGTCCATACCCCATTTTCATTTTGTCACAAAAAAGAACGTTTATCTAAGTAGTTACAACCACAACAATAAATACAACTCTTCTATATTTATCTATAATATACATTAAAAATCCCTCTTCCAGTATGCTTTGATTGATCTCCATGGCTTGTTCCAAAGCTCCAATTTTGACACAGGTAGGAAAAATACTTTCAAAGTTTGTCAAATGTGACTTTATAGCTGTCAATTGCATTTTTGTCTACCATAGCATTTCCAACTATAATATCTGACAAAAATACTTTTTCCATTATGCTTAGATGGATGTTCATGATGGATGTTCATGATCTATTCTAAAGCTCCCATTTTGGCACAGGCAGGGAGGATGCTGGCAAAGGTTGTGGAATTTGGCTATACACCTGCCAATTACATTTTTCATAATGGTATTCCATGAGATGACATCTCTGAAACATTTAGTCAGTTCATGTGCCTTGTTTATGCTTCCATGTCTACCTGGGTAGTTACACTTGCCTTGTCTATGCTTTCACTTTTTGCATCATGGATAGTTCCACACGCCTTGTCTATGCTTCCACATTTTGCATACATGTTTATCTTGGCAGTTACAGCCACAACATTTGACAGATTTTTTTATCCTTCATCTATAATATATGATAAAATCCCCTTTCCACCATGCTTTGATCAAAGCCCTGTTCCAAAGCTCCCATTTTGGCACAGGTAAGGAGGATACTGGCAAAGGCTGTGAAATATGGCTTTACACCTGCCAATTGCATTTTCTTGAATGTTTCAATAGCCTTTTTAATAAATCCATGTTGTGCATATCCTACAATCATGGAGTTCTATAAATTGATTTCCTTTTGAGGTATTTTGTCAAAACAGTTCACGGGTATTGTCTGTTCTTCCACATTTTGGATATATGTCTATAAGAGCATTTCAAACTATAATATCTGACAAAAGTCCTCTTTCCATTATGCTTTGATGGATATCCATGTCCTGTTCCAAAGCTCCCATTTTAGCACAGGCAGGGAGGATGTTGGAAAAGGTTGTGGAATTTGGCTTTACATTAGCAATTGCATTTGGTTGAAAGTTTCTGAAGCCTTCTAAGCAAATCCATCTTGTCCATATCCTGCAACCATTGCAGTCCATGTTAGCACATTTCTTAGAGGCATGTTGTCTAACAGTTCAAGTTCCTTTCTGTTCTTCCTCATTTTGCATACATGTCTTCCAGGGTAGTTGTAACTACAACATCTAACAAAATCTTTTTATGAGTTTCCCTACAGAGCAAAAACGTAATTGAATAAAATCTATAAATTTCTTTGAAAACTTTGAAAGGGATGCGATGTGATATATTACAAATAAATATAAATGAGCTGCACAAATGAGTCGCTCTTCCTTAGAATGATTATCAAAAGGTTCTAGAAATTTCTTGACACAGATAACAGATAGACCCTCATGGTAACACTGCAAGTAATGAACAGGAAGAGTTGGTGAGTAGGACAATTAAATGGAATGGCTGCAAAATAAATTTTAAAATTCTATAATATTATAACAATTTATGTTGATTGCTCATTTAAGTGGTTAAGTGCAATTTCTTTTTTGTTTTTCCTCACAATGGCTCATGTTTCTCGCTTCAACGCGCAACAACACTCTGCAAATCTTACACGTAGCTCACATAGCAGTCACATGTCTACCATGGCAATTACAACTACAATATCTACTAAAAATTCTTTATCGTTTATGACCCTGTTCAAAAGCTCCCATTTTGACAGAGGCAAGGAGGATGCTGGCACATGTTGTGGAATTTGGTTTTACACCCACCAATTGCATTTGCTTGAAAGTTTCTAAAGCCATTTTGTGTAGTATCCTACAATCAGGGCATTCTTCAGACAGTTTATTTGCCTTTGTGTATTCCTGTTCGCAAACACACAACAACCGCTCAACAGGAATCCACCTCATCGCTTTATACATGGCGTCCATATTATAACTGCGCGTGGGTTTATTGAGGAGATTCTCCATTTCGTAGGGATGCCCAGAACGTGATCAAACAGTGCTCGAAAGGGGATCCATCTCTTCTCCAACTCTGCATTCCTTTGAAATGGTGTAAACAAGAACGGTAACAGGAATTGCATCTTCGAGAACGGAATCCCTCAATGGTGGAAACAATAACGGTAACGAGAACGACATAGTCAAAAATGGAAAATGCAAGGATACAGGAAGGGTGGAGTTAAGAGGGAAGGGTGGGTTTAAGAGTGGGCCCGACCACCTAAGCAAGTCAATGCTTAGAGTGTGCCAATTAAGCCCGCCCCCCCAGGCTCCATACACTTGACCAAACCCCCACACGCTGCACCATACACATGCAAAGGCAAAAACCAACATGCGTGCTGCAGGTTACCAACTGTGGGCCTCTACAGACCACACCCTCGCGTGCCCTATCCTCAATGCCATCACAATTTTTATATTATTTCTTTGTTTTAATGCATCTAGTAAATTTTTTAACGTGACTGGCGGCAATGGTGTGACATGCCTTCCGATACCATGGGGTGGGAGAAACTAGACCTCGTGACCAACCTTCTACAACAGGAAAGATTTATCATTCCTATATTATATTATTCATTATGAATATTTAATATAATTATTGATATGATATTTATATACTACTTATTATATTATGCTATTTATTATTAATATTTTATATATTTTACTATATAATTAAATTTTATACAATAATATGTATTTATATTACATTTAACTTATTATTTGATACTAAATATTTTTACATCTTATTATTTATTACATATACTACTTTATACATAATTTTTAAAATCATTATATTACATTTAAATTATTAGTTGATAATAAGTATTGTTTATATTATACTAAATACTACAAAATAATTTATAGATTTATTTAATATTATTTTGTGATTACATAAATATTCTTTATTTAAAGTAAAACTTGTACATAATTTGTACATAACTATAGATATATAATAAACTATTTAAGGGTTTTATTTCTATATTTATAATAAGAATGGTTTAATACATTTCTATATTGCACATGAAATAGTTTTGAATGAAATTAGGTTTTGTTTCGATAAATGTTATTTCTATAATTTATATTTGATTAATTTTTATGTACTTGTATATTTAAAGACATTCAAATACATATTATTTGAACCGTATTTGCTAATCACCTCTTACATCACCTAACCATGCCCTAAGATTTCTTGTAATTATTCCTATTATGATGGTAGTGTTTGGGTGCTTATTTAAATCTATCTTTTTAATGCCATGCACTCAAGGATATTTTTGTAGATCCCAAAAAGAGTAACCCATTAATTTATTATTTAAATAGATTTGACTTGGGAAGTTGCTTGCTTTGATTTACTTTCAATACAAATATGTATTGTCTTTGTCACATTTGCACATGGATATTTCATAAACAATAGGCTTCAATAAAATCTCACATACTTATTATTCTTATAAATATTTATCTATCTCTTACTAATTTTACTTGTAATTCCTCTATGTACTATTTGGAGCTTCTTATTCTTATTCCTTGATACTTGTTGGAGGTGTTTTTGCATTTTCCCATCAAACCAGTATGTTGCTTTACTATTTCAATTGAATTTTTAGTCTTTTATTATCATATTTTAATGTCACCTATTTGTTGTGATTTTTAAATGATATTATTGTATTTCTATAAAATAAAAGTTGTATCCACCCACTTGTCTTAAGGAATCTCTATATGTACTTTAGTTTGTAGATTAACCATTTCTAGTCCAAAAATTACTAAGTGAATACGTTCTTATGTTATAACTTATCAATGAAACTCATATTTAATTGTTTTTAAAGATTGATTGCTTGAACCACATAGATTCCACATAATTTTCTCGTATTGTTGAAGTTCTGTTCTCCTAAATAGATCTATTTAATAAGGTTTTACATTCACAACTTCTACCATCTTGGTCACAACACATCAACCAACCCATTCACATATTAGATAACTATTGAAAGTCCACATAGGTGCACCATAATTGATTCAAATGACATAAATTTGCAAAAAACTATGCCATAATACTAAGCATGAAGTTTTTTGAGTATTTAGAGAGATGTAATCGGAGACCAAAGGGGGAGGAAAGATTCACAAGACACTTTCATAATAGTCATCATATTTTTACACCATGGGATGTTACAAATAGTTGTCTTAAGTGTTTTCCTCCTTTGCGGACTTAGTCTTGAAAGTTGTTCAAATTTATTCCACAACATCATTTTTCTACTAAATACAATATTCATTTATTTTATTCTTCACTATTTCCATTATAAGTTCACATGAGATGGTTGTTGGCCATATGCAAGCTATCTCTAATTTATATAACTAGAAAAATAGAGCTTCTAGCCCCAAGTAGGGGTTCCCTCCCTATTCAATTTTTTTAGGAATTCACATACATAAGAATGAATGTTGATTGGTGTATATGATAGTATGTTTTGATTGCTAAACTTACATTATTGTTGATAATATCATACACGATTTTGTAGACCCCTCTTACAAAATTCTTTAAAAAATTCCAGTGCTACATAGAAACAAGGTGTATTTTAGACAAGTGTTGTTCAAGTTTCTATTGGGTAATTCTATCTACCTAATTGCGGCCTTCTATTGTTCTTCTATTATCAAAAAATTATTAATTTTCTAATTCTTGCATTTCACATCAATATTATTTTCCTAAGGAACACATTGCAAGTAGGGAGTGAACACCAATAATTGAGAAAGGAACAATAATTGTCATAGGATGTGAACACAAAAGACTTAACTTTTGAGTGAACCATAAAAATTAAGTCATAAAAGGCTGTAAAAAGTTGACATTGTGATAGAGTTTGTTTCCCTTTGATTAAGCACATTAAATGGAAAAGGAAGCTTCAAAAAATATTATTGACCCATAGTTTATTGTACATGTAATATTTTTGAGCCCCGAACATCAGATTCTCACTATTTGTGTTCCACACCTATGCACCTCACAAATTTTTTCAACTAGTGTTGTTATCAATGCCCTACAAATTAGATTTTGCATTGGAAAGATGTCCTTTATCTTTAAATTTTATGCCATTAATAATAGGAATATCACTTCCTATAGCGAAATAAATTACTAATGGAATTATACTTGACTCAAATGATATGTTAAATATATATGTTTTGAAGTTAAAACTTTAAAAAATCAGTCATTTCACACATGTTAACAAACCCCAACATTAATCATTTGTAGGTGCACATGAAATAATACACATAGCTTAAAATCTGTCATCAGTGGTTGTCTTTTAACTAAAAATGGAACCTTAGTAGAATTCATAGACACAAGTTACCACTTGCAAGTTTGTAATTCATAACAAGCAAATTGTTTTAGACATACATTGTTCAAGTTGGGAGATGCATCATCAAGTCACTTAATTGTAATGCCATGTGGATTTGGTTTCATGCACCTCTAGATCCTCTTTTATTTTTCTAGTATCAAGGACATGTTGCTTTCTTAATTCTCGAATTTTACATTATGCAATTTTGTGTAGTCATTTATTGATCCTATCTTATCTAACTTCTTCTCATCTATGCATACAAACAATTTCAAATGAAAAAATTGTCTTTGTTTGACCTCATCTGATTATCAAAACCCCACCAGTATTGCTTATCAAGAAAACAAAAAAAAATGCTTTTGACCCCAACATCCCTAGAACATGGGCAGTTGCTTTTTTATCTTTAATGCCACCTCAAAATTTAATGAAAGAGTTTGTAGATTCTAAAAAATTGTTTAACTTAAAGGAAATCTTGCTTTATGGAAATGGTGTAACTATAACATTTTTCTATAAAAATAATTTTTTCTTTATATTCAATTATTTGTAGACTTTTTTCTTATACAGTTTTTTTTATATCTTTATATATCAAAATCTATGGTTTTAAGATTTATTTGTATATATCAAGCAATTTTGAATTTTTTTTACCTTCAATTCTTTTTTGCAGGTTCCACTTTTACAGAAGACCAATTTAATATAATTCACAAATTCAACAAAATAATTTTTTTTATTATTCAATTTATATCTTGATTTTCATTCTCCATTGAATAATACATTTTTACATAAACATTTTCAAATTTTAAACTTTCTTTTTCTACAATGACCTTCTAATTGTCCTCGTCCACTGCACAACAACTGTATGCAACTAAAAAGACCAATTTTTTTCCTCGATGACGTTCCACACCTCTTCGGCATTACCTATTGCACGCGATTGCTAGTTATTAACGCCGAAAGGCGTTTCCACTGCAGCGGCATTTTGCCGTGTATATTTTTATCTCACTGATTTAAATTGGCGTTCTGCTTCCAGTCTAGAAAATACGGCCTCCAGCTGATAATGTGTTAAAAGATGTATGCAAAATGTGGAAGCATAGAAAAGGCACGCGAACTGTTTGGCAGGATGCCTGAAAGAAATGTGGTCTCATTGAATGCCAAGATTGCCGGAAATGCAAAGAATGCGTCGAGACTCTACAAGAAATGGGTTCTTCCTGTGCGGCTAAAGACATTAAAGAGAAGTGTGAAGAGGTGAAATTAAAAGACAATTGCGATTGAAATATCTACATCGCGAGTCAAGTATTTCTGGTCGCTAATGTTCTGAACGGTCCAACGCGAATTGATAATCTAACATCTGATTTGTCCGTTACAGCTCCCAAATTTCTGAACCACAGCTCTGGCGCAACATATCCTGGCGTTCCTCTCGTTGCCGTAATTGATACGTGGTCGTCGCCCTTCCCATACAGTTTAGCCAGACCAAAATCAGCTACCTTGGGTGTGAAATCTGCGTACAGTAATATATTGTGAGGCTTAATGTCAAAATGAATGATGCGGCTGCTGCAATCTTGGTGCAAATACTGAATTCCACGAGCTGCACCCAAAGCAATTGAATACAATTGATCCCAATTCAGCATCTGTTCCTGTTCTTTACCTTGAAATATAAACTTGTCTAGAGATCCCTTGGCCATATACTCATTTACAAGCGCGCTTCTGAATCCTTCAAAGCAATAACCCATCAGCCGAACTAAATGAATGTGATGAATGGTTCCCCGAGTTGCAACCTCGTTCATGAACTGGCTCTCACCGTGTCTTGATTGATCAAGAAGTTTGACGGCCACCCAAAAACCGCTAGGGAGCTTTCCTTTATAAACCACGCCGAATCCTCCTTCCCCCAATTTATCTGCAAAATTGTTAGTGATCTTCTTTGGCTGAGAGAAAGAATATCTGGTCGGCATTTGGCAATTATAACTTTGTAGAAAATTCTCCACTTTCCAAATAGACCCTGAAGTGTGGATCCCTTTAAAGAAGGATGACCTCTTTCGATGGACGGCCATCATAAGCAATAGTACCACTATAATTATTAAAGCACTTGCCCCAGTAGCTATGCCTGGAATCGATGCGTAGTAATATAGATTATTAACTCTACCATGAACGAAAATTTGAAGATTTTTAAAACTCACCAAAAAAGGTTCCTTACCCTTTACCTGTTATTGTTCCATGATTTGCGCTCTTGCCTGTTTAAATATGTTAAATGCTAATAAGAAACAACCTTAATTAAGAAGTGGAGGCTAGCTTCAGAAAACGCATCATACTAGACAGCACATAAATGAAGCCCACAATAGCTATGGAACTGAGAAAACTGCAGCAAAGTAGCAGAAAGAAGGCTGCCATACCTAAAAGAAGGAAAGATTCAATGCCTCTGACACAACAGTTTAACCACAATACAAAAATCACCAACCATAACCTTGCTATATTTATAAGGCAAGTACGAGTCCTCATCTAACTGCTTTCTGTTCTTGGAACCACATAATTTTTTGCCTGCAATGCGATTGATTTTATTGTCAACCACACAGAATTCCACTGTTGGACCCATTCAAAACACTGGCTACCGCAAATCAAATGAAGACTAAATAAACACCAAACATAAATTCACAAAATAATCCCTTACACAAAGGTTAAGATAACAAAGCTTGAGTTTTTACTACTGAATTTTAGAACAATCAACTCTTCAATTAATATAACTTAATATTTGTAAGAATATATCTTTCGAAATTTATTTATATAGATTTTGTAAAAAGATAAATATACTAGTAATATTTGTAGGCCATGGAAGACGTAATGAAACAACTGGTGGGGAAGGCGGAGGTATGAAGAGGTGCTGCCAACTTTCGCGTCACAAGACTCGTGGACTTTTCTTTTGTTGGGAAGCTTTTTCATAAGAACAGATTTGTAAAATTAATTGACAATTATAGTTTTTAATGGGAAAGAAAAAGTGTGGAATTTTCATTAGCTTGACTAGCATCGATTTCTGACCATTGCACTTAGAATTCGGCAACCGTGCTAGCAAAACACAGGCTTGGAAAGCTTTTTCTTGGTTGATTACGAGTTCAATACAGTTTAAAGAAACTAAAGATGGCTTTAGTTTGCTTTTCTGCACTCACTGCTTGCCATTCAACATGACCACTCATTTTTCTACAATTTAGAAGAAAAGAGTGTTTAAAGGACATTGATTTGGAGGACATTGACGGTTTGATTTTAATGTGCAGTACAAAACTTTTGGATTCCCAAACACGCTTGCCTCCTTCACACAGTCTAATTTAGGAATGCCAAGAAAAATAGAGGAAATTAATAGGTAATAATAGTTTAGAAAGGGAGAAGCTAATCTCCCAACAAAATTTACCTATGTGTAGACATTATAACATAACATCCCATCTCCCATGGTTTAATTTAGTAATGTAAAAGAAAAATATAGGAAATTAATAGGTAACGATGGTTTGGAAATATGGAATAATGTATATTAAACGTGAACGTTACTTGATATCAACTGAGAATCTCAATAATTTTAGATTGTTAAGCACACATACTACCAAAGAAAATTATATTCACTTTTTTTTCAAAGGAAAATGTCAATAAAAATATAAATTCAATAATAAATAAACAATAGATTTATAGTTTTGAAAGGAAAGTTGATGGTTTTTGATTTGAATGATGTAAAATAATTTAAAAGAAAATGGGAGATGAGAAGACAAAGATATAGACAAAAGTAAGATGAAAATCTACTTTTATCAAGAGTATAAAAGATTTTTTTTGAATTTTCAAACACCCATATGACAAATTCAAAATTAGAAAATCCATAATAAGTCATGGTTGAGAAATTTAGGTTTCAGGCTTTATATTTAAGTAATCCCAATGTAATGGTGAAATTTACATATGACTTCTTTTTATTTAATTTTGTGTTTATTTTGAAAGAATGGATTAAAGTAATTACATATTGATTAATGTTATAATCTTATGTGAAATTGTCCTTATTCCCATAGCCTTTACCTATCCCATTCCATGCATGCAAACACACATTTTTGTATACCTTCTCATACATATTGTATTTATTGCATTCTCCATGATTATATGTTTATTCCTGCATAGAATTCACTACATTGTTATCTTAGGTCATTCCTATGTTTATAGGAGTGATCCTAGTTCTGGAATCAAATCATAAATTTTTAAAATTTAGATTCAATTTTGATCAACTATTGCCATTTCACTAGCTATTGTGAGCCTACCAAACACATGTTAGAATGATTTATTATTGTGTATATATATTTAAAGGTATTCAATCACATTCATTTCACATCCTCTTATATCCTAGGTTATCCTCTTTCATCCTATATCATTTGAGATTATTAGTTCCTATCATGGAACTATAGCAAATGGGGTAGTTTGTAACTGGTGATTAAATTGTCTAGTTCAAACCAATTAAAAACATAATATTTTAATGATTTAAATTGATCATTTTTAAAACATAATAAGATAATAATTTTTTTGTTGGAGTACGTGAGACACTGAGAGGGGGGGTGAATCGGTGTCTAAACAAATTCATTCAATTTTCACTTTGTAAATTCTTTTTCAAATTTGACTTAAGTAAACAATATGAAGCAATAGAATAGGAAACAATATAAACAAAATGTACAAAAGAATATGACACAATGATTTGTCCTGAGTGGAAACCCCCCTGGGGAATAAAACCACTCAAAAAATGCCTCACTGGCTTATCTAAAATATTCTCTTTTACAATGCCTCACTAGTTGTTTGTATGTCTCACTGACAATGATATCTCACTGATAGACTTGTTAATGCCGCACTGGCTATTTGTATGTCTCACTGAAAATGCTATCTTACTGATAGAATTTTCAATATCTCACTAGCAAACCAATGTGTCTCACTGAAAATGTGTCTCACTAACCATGTGACTCACTAGCTTATACATGATCACTTTTCAAATATTTTTGAATTCACATACAAAGTATCATCTCTGTTTCTCTACTCAACATCTCCTAATCTCATATCACTTGAGATTCAAAAGAAAATTACAATTTATTTCACATACAATATATCATTGTACATATTGTGATTATAAACAATGATACATCATATAATAAAATCAATGATTTATAGATGCTTTACAGATTCTTCTCAATGTATCAGATACACAAATCAAATAATCATAAAATTTGAATCAATGTAAGCCAATAACTCTCATATCAAGAATGATGTCTCTTTCAAATGAAATCACACTCTCCATACTGAATTCCTTCAACAAAATGCATAAATAGGTTTCTCTATTTTTGAATAGAAAGAGAATTGTCTTAATAACTGTTACAATAGAATTTACAACTATCTTTCTCAAATTTTTCCTTTTTAATAAACAATAGTAATCATTATGTGGTATGCCAAACTGAATAAAGAATGTGGACATGATCATCTGTATGTATGTTAAACCAACTAAAACCCAAATGAAATGGATAAACCTGACACCAAACTAAGGTTTAAGATAAGAAACTTCATGTAGACCGAAAACATGACTATGATTACCCTTAACAAATGCATATCAAATATACCCTTTCGGTTAAGAAACAAATATACCTAAATCAACTCAAAGAATGGCAACAATGCATATCAAACATAGCCTTAACAATTGATAAATAAACAATGGTGACCTCTTAACAAGAGTTTATACCCGACCACAACAGAATGCAAATTTTCAGCCAACAAAAACTGAAACAATAATTTCATTTGTTACTAGTTAACAAAATTTGTCAAAAACTTAACAATAAACCCTTTGTCCTCGAAAACAAAGAAATTGAAAGATAAAAACTATGTTAACAATTTCATGAAGTACACCCAACTGTCCTATTCAATGAACCAGTTCAAAGTCCATTTCCACCACTGGAAGTCACTATAGGCTCAAGAATACCATGGCACCTGTGCCCTAGCTCTTTTGTAGTTAGGGTTTCAAACTGAAACCAAAACAATGCTTTGAGAATAAGCAATTCGATGCCATAGCTCATAACATTAAGCTTAAAATTATTTAAAAATACAATGTAAACTCGTGCCTAGAATATTCTCATAGTGATGTTTCAAACATAAACTCGACCACTGAAATGATTCCTACAAGTAATGATATAAACTCTTATGTTTTCATTTGACATATTGACCTTGTGCCATCAAATGACAATGTCTTTTGACATTAATAATTTATTTCTAAAAAAAACATAATCATTTAAACTTTGGGGACCATAATATCATCTATGTAATGATGGTAACCAAATAAACCAAGATATCATTTTGCACATGAAAATAGTGTTGTATGGAAATAGACATGAAATCACCATGATGAAGAAACATGATCACAAGTACCACTTTTATCAAACACAAGTCTTAGCTGCCATCACAATATCATTATCTTTATGAAGTTGAAATAGTGAAATAAAACTATAGAGTTCCATCACAATGTCACTGCCATCACAATGTCACTGCCATCACAATGTCACTGCCATCACAATGTCACTATAATAGTGACTTAAGAAGCCAACCAAGCTGTAACTGTAACAAACCAAACCACCCAATGTTGAGAATATGCCATCAATCTTTATAATTCATTGTCATATTGTCGTCAAGTGCCTTTTTGTGTCTTTGAAATCAAGGGAAACAACTTTGAGGGCCAACAAACTCCCCCTTTGGCCTTGATGGAAAAACACCAAAGATCTCTCCCCCTTTTTGCATCAAGAGACAAAGAGCTACACAAAAATAGATGAATCAAATGTAACAAAAAGTCACTGTATGTGCACCAAACTATGCAAAAGTCCTATGAAGATACATGTCCAACATATAGAATAGTTAGAGCAGTGACCAAGAAATGCGAGAACTCAAATGTAGTGGATATGTATGAAGGTTGTAACAATCAATATATGGTTACCAAAAATTTGTAACCACAAATGTAGAGTCACCAAATCCTTGCAATTGAACACAAATCATGGAACAAGAACATTCCAAGAATATACCCATGATATATAGCAACAATGACAATGCAAGAGTAATCCTGATATCCATCATGAAGGGAAACAACTGCAGATTACCTCATTAAAATCTGATCAACACAAAGTAAGTATCAAGATAATAACAAAAATAATGAGCATGAAAATTTGTCCTTGCTATCTCTAAGGAATATAAATGCCACAAATCTGTATGTCACTATTCTATATGTATGATCACTAAACAAGAAAGCATAAGTATGAAGCATAATTATCTCATAAACCAGAGATGAAATAAGAACAAAGAAGCTCCCCCTAACTAAATACATAAGATGAATCAAAGAATTCAAACTTGTTCAAGTGCCTGTTATGCAAGTTGAAAATCCATGTTACCAAGAAGTCTTCTGTCAATCAACAGTCCATCAACTAGAATTATAGTGCTGTTATAAAGTAAGAAATAATGATACTATTATAAATATTAACCCATAACAAGGATCACTATTCCAGATTGAGTATATAAGCTTGTCATACAATAGTGTACCCATAACATGATATCATCATCACTTGTCAAAGAGAACCACAATGAACTAATTCTATATGTTAGTCATATATGAGAGATCACTATGACACCAATATACCAATCAACCAAAACACACACTGTGAATCACCAAATATACCTACCCAAGAGTTCTAAAAAAATACCCCTCTAAGATCTGTATGTACCAAATAAGTAGATGCCACTGTTATCTCAAATAAGTAACACTATACTATCAAAAATCAACCTACTAATGTCAAAATACCATATCAAGTGCCACTATAACAATGAAACCAAACTATCACACCCAATATCATACCATTGTCAAGAAGATGAGCCAATTTAATTTGAAAACTCCTGAATAACACTGTCAACTGCCGCTATAAAATTCAACATGCTTTCCCTCCAAACTTGTAATTTCTCCACATAACTTCCTTTGCAAACCTTATTATAGAAGTAAGAGTTGCAAATTGTATTATTGACACAAGAAAAAATAAATACTCACTGTCAAAAACTAAAGTCATTGAAATCACTAACATATCTTCAAGAAGACTTCCAATTCAAATATTTGTGAATACAAATTCCAATGTATTGAGCATTGTCATTTCACACATGTTTCAATGTTCCAAGAAATCACTACACTATGTAAAGGATAACTTTGAATACCACTTGCAAAGCATGGTTGAGAACCACTTGGTACTTGAAACACATTAATCTTATATGCAATAGGTCATTAATAACTTATATACTATGAATGTAACAAGCCATTAACCACTTACCAATGAGAGTTGATAAGACATTAATTACTTATTAGAGACAAGTATATATAAGCTACTAATATCTAATTCTAACAAGATACATAGGTAATCAAGTATTAATCAAATCACTATATATGAAAGGAGTCAAACCAGGTCTTATCACTGATATATGCCACCACTGCCATTTGTTGATATGGGATTGATAACAAGACTATGATCTATAATTTTGATATTCATATTGTTGATGCCAAAAATTGACAAGCTAATAGCCTTATGGGAAACTCAATTAAAGGGGGCACCTATTGTGCTAAACTGAGTGACCTCTAAATTTTTAAAAAAGCCAACTTCTTCTATAACTAGGGTTTTTAATGGGACAAGGAAGCAAACATAAAAATAAAAGATCTAACTAGGGCGATGCACCAATATTTAGATGTAAGGAATGATAAATCTATCTTTTGGATGCGATTTAAGGGCTTGTTCAAAAATCTTCTATGTCCCGAAATAACAATCATCAGAGAGAAAGACCTGAATAATTTATTTCATAACATAAAATAATTTGCATAGATATTTACCGAAAATAAGAGTCAAATACATGGTCTTAAATCAACATTCTATTCAAATCATTGAAGTTGCAAACAAGCTATTCAATAATAACACAATATAATGTTTCCCAATAGTTAAGAAACAAAGAGGCCAAATTAAAAGGGCACAATCTGTGAGTCTTTACAATTATCTAACAAAACAAGAGGATTGGTTTCTTCCTAATTCTTCTATAGGTATTCTGACCTCCTGCTTCGAAAGAAGAAGCAATATTTATAATAAAAGATCCCACTACCTGGTGAACCAATAATAGAAAAAGATCCCTTGATCATGAGCAATGATGCACATAGTAATGATTTTCCCTAGCTGTTGCAATGAAAAAAGATTCAATCCATGAATGCGGTCACCCTAGCGCTAGATGCATCCCTTGTGAATGATGGTAGTGGTCCTAGCAAAACAGAGTGTCAACATGTGTCACCCACTCATGACGATAGTTATAACACGTGGCAATTGTTGCTTGATTCATACCCCAGTGCGATGAAGCCTTTAGAAGATCCATGTGGCAAGCGGTCGGGGCCCAAGGTTCATTCTTCCCTCCTTGTGATGAAATCCTACGCAATGAAGATACGTGGAGGTCTCCCATACATATTTTACTATAGGTGGGGGCCACCAAGGAATGTGTGTGGACTGATGCTATGTGGCATGTGATTGGGACCAGATAGGGAGGCGATGAGAAGAAGCATCGAAGAGTGAGAACCACTGACACATGGAAGCATGGTAGGGGTTGTTGAAAAGTGAAGGAAAGGATCCTTGCGAGGAGCGCTTGGCTAACAAGTGGTAGCATTTGGATAAAGCCTTGTGAAAGGAACTTGATGTTGCTTTCAATAGATGGGCATGGCCGATACTTAGCAAAAATAAAATAAATCGAAGGGAGCTTGGGGAAATTATATTAATAGCTTTTGGCGACTATTAGGGGCATTTTTCCTATGGAACGAGGAACCCAAAATTTTAGGTTTGCAGACTAGAGTCCTTTTTATGGGCGACACAATCAAAGCTTAGAGAGGGTAGTCTACAGAGGCAACCATTTGGCCTTGGATGGAGTTGGTATGTCGCATAGATTCTCTTATGCTCCATATAGATCAATCATTTCCTTGTAAGGCAATGTCGTCGATATACTATCCGAAGACTCAAGTTGAAAAAGAAGTCATGCAATCGGATGAGTGACGCTCTCAATATCTTCTGCAACAAGCGGCTGACTAAAGCTTTGAAAAGTAGATGCATCCCATTGCTTCTCTTCAATCTTCACCGTAATATGCTCCATCATGGCCACCGATTCATCTTCAAGAAACAGGGATGGTAAGCTCATCTGAGTTAGGTGGGAGAACCTTTCTTGCATGCTATTAATGGTCTAATCCAATGTGGTGGTGCACTCACT
>CM021108.1:502793035-502841745 GCA_007115665.2 Sequoiadendron giganteum | reverse complement strand
ATCATGGTATATTCACCTATCTTAGTAGAGTAACCCTCCCATCCAATATCACCTCCAACCTTAAAAAGACCTTTGTTAAAAAGGGATCCTGATTTGTGATCCTAGGTGATACCTTATACCGCTGAAGTATCAAAGGGACATTACTACGATGTCTTAATCGAGAGGAAGCCTTGAATGCTTTAATAGAAGTACATGATGGCCTATGTAGTTCCCATTCTAGTGGTATGACTTTAGCTAAGAAATTTTTGAGGAAAAGGTACTACTGGAAAACCATGGAAAGAGAAGCCCATCAGTATGTGTAGAAGTGTGTCCAATGTCAACAAAATGGAGATCTTATTCATGCTCCAGCTTAGGAGTTGCAACCAATGGTCACACCTTGGCCTTTCTCACATTGGGGGCTTGACCTCATAGGAAAAATTACTCCCACCTCATCTAATGGCCACATGTTCATCATAACAACCACTAAGTACTTTACCAAATGGGTCGAAGCCATTCCTGTGATCTATATAATGGGAAATAAAATTGCTAAGTTTATCCTGAATTATCTTATCTACCACTATGGTGTTCCACAAACCCTTATATCAGACAAAAAAACACCCTTCAAGAATTAGTATGTGAAAGAGCTATGCCAAAGAGTCAACATTTAACATCAATTCTCTACCCCATATTACCCGCAGGGAAACGATCAAGTTGAGGCTACAAACAAGACCATTCTAAAGATCCTAAAGAAATTGGTTAATGAAGTTGGCCATGACTGGCATCTATAGTTAAATCCCTTCCTCTAGGCCTATCAAACTAGTATTCTCACACCTACAAGTGCAACCCCATTTTCCTTGGTCTACAGATCAGAAGCCATCTTGCCTATTGAGGTTGAGCTTTCATCACTATGAGTGTCACTACAAAACCTGATCACTAATGAAGAATACATAGTATCTTGGCTAAATGAGGTAGAATTTGTATCTCATTTTGGTATGAGCTCCTTCATTTTTATCCCCAATTATTTGATATGTTGGATGATCCTTTTATACATAATTTCCAAGGACATTATCAACATCTACTTCCTTAGACTCTTCTTCATCATTCATCATATTGTCTTCATAATTTGAATCATCTTCAAAATTATTTTGATTTGATTTGATATGTTTTATACTTTCATCAACATTGGCATTGATGCTTTCTGTAATATTTTCCAGTCTTTTTTTATCACATTTATATGGTTCGCTTTGGGTGGAATATCCTAAAAATATTCCTTCATCACTTCTTGATTCAAACTTACCTAAGTTTTCATCTTCTCTTTTGATGTAACACTTACTACCAAACACTTTGAAGTAATTCACAGATGTTGGTCTACCATACCACAACTCATAAGGGGTATTATCACTATGTACTTTGATTTAAATTTTGTTTAAGATGTATATTGTAGTATGTACTACTTCTCTCCAAAACATATTAGTTAAACTGGCCTCTTTTAACATCTTTTTGGCCATATCTTGCACAAATCTATTCTTTCTTTCTATAACTCCATTCCATTGTGGAGTTCTTGGTACTGCACATTGTCTCTTGATTACATGTGCATCACAATATTCAACAAATTCACTTGATGTGAATTATCCTACTCTATCCGACCTTAAGCATTTGATCCTTCTACCTATCTCCTTTTCAACCATCTTTTTAAATATATTGAAGTTCTCAAATGCTTGTGACTTGTCCCTTAAGAATGTCACCCATGTCATTCTCATGTAGTCATCAACTAGAAACATAAAGTATCTTTCTCCTTTCAGTCCTCTTGTTCTAGTGGGTCCACATAAATCAATATGAACCAACTGTAAAGGATTAATGGTTGAATATTCCTTACTTGGAAAACTAGCCTTTTTTTGCTTTCCCTGTTGACATTCTTTGCATATGACATTTTAAAGCTTAGTTACTTTAGGAATGTGTCTAATTATTCCTCTTGAACTTACTTTCACCAAATTATCAAATTTTATATGGCCTAATCTTATTCGCCATAACCATCTTTCACCAACTTGCCCTATCAAATAACTTTGACCTTTTCCTTCAACAAGGTTGTAGAGATTACTGCCAGTTCTTAATCCTTGTGCAAATATATTTCCATTATTTTTGATTTTGCAACCTTCTGAATCAAATGTTACTTTATAACCATTGTCACACCTTTGTCTTACACTTAACAAATTGTGCTTCAATCCTTCAACATACAAAACATCTTTTGTGGAGATTTTACCATCTCAGCTTAAGATGCCTTTACCACATATTTTGAGTGTAGTGTTATCACCCAAATTCATAGATCCTCCATTACATTTCTTGAGTTTGATGAATTTACGTTTGTCTCCAATCATGTGCTTGGAGAAGCCACTATCACTCACCCATATATTTTTCTTTTTAGCATGCAGGGTTGTTTGTGCAATCATTGATTGTGTGGAGATTTCTCCCTTTTATTTCCACACCTTCTTAGTTTTCTTTCCTATATTTTCTACCTTCTCCTCCTTGTTTTTAGATTCTTTGTTTGATTAGGAGGTAAAGCTTTCTTTTTCTCATTCTTAACATTTGGTCTTGTAAAATTTGTTCTACAATTTTTAGCTATATGACCAAAGTTATTATAGTTATAACAAACTACATTCATATCAAGTAAAGGAGGAAACATATTTTTGCTTTCAAAGTTTGCACTCCTTTTAGGAATGACTCTACATTCTCTCTAAGCCCTATGACCAAACTGATTACATGTATAGAAATATCCAGAGAAATATGAAGAATACCTGGTCATAGCATTTTGTGCTCGATGAGGGGGCCTTTTGCACACCTATCTTCTGGTGTCTCTCACCCTAGTGAATCCATCAACATCAATCCTTTTGAAATTTTTCATTTTCTTTTGATGATCAAGATCTGATTGGCTATCCTTCTTGTCTACAACAAAATTCTTTTCTTTTTTAGTTTTCTTTGCCTCTATAGAATTGTCATTGCAATCACTTCCTTTGCAGTCACTTTCATTAATAGATTTAAACTTTTCTTCTGCCCTAAATTTTTCATATAATTTTTTAGAAGCATCAACAAAAGAAATTTTCCCTTTCTCCAAACCTAAGCTTGATTTCTCTTTGTTTGTAGGATTCCGGGTTCTCAATAACTCATCTAATATATTTGAGCCATTCTTGAGCTTGAGTCCTTTCTCTATTTATTCTTTTTCCTTTTCCAAATCTCTTCTTAGAGAAAAAATATTTCCATCAAGCTTCATACATCTATTAACTTCAAATTGTAGCTTGGATTGAATCACCTCTTCCACTCTCTTAGCCCCCTCTAATTTCAACTTCAAATCTACCACATTCTGGGTAGATTCTTCTAGGTCCTTGCTTAGTTTATCAAAATTCTTTTGTGCAAGTTTCTTCTACTGCTTGTTCTCCATTTTTAACTTCTCAATCTCATCTTTGAGATCATAAATATCATCTAAGGTGCAGATGAGTTCTCCTTCTAGGTCAACCACTCCTTCTTCCTCACCTTCTTCATGAAGATCCTCTGACTTTTCATTTTTCTGTTCCTTAGATTCCTTTTCCATGAAGAGAAAAACATTTTATCTTACAACAAAATCATAGTTATATTCATCATTTGAGCTATAGTAGTCTTTTGATACATCACTATCTTCTTGGATGTATAGCATTTTCTTTTTCTTTTGAAAATTCCTTCTTTTAGGGTAGTAGGGTTTCTTCATTTTATCATCTACCTCTTGTTCAAAGTTTCCTTTCTTATTGTAGGGATATTTACCAGTGAAATGACCTACTTTACCACATTTAAAGCATTTAAAGGGAAACTTAGCTTTGTATTTTCTAGATCCTCTTCTTAGTCTCTTGATGAAATTTTCCTCTTCTTCATTAGTCTCATCATTATCAGATGGAATCATCTCTGCCTTTTCTTTCTTGGGAGGTACATCCTTCTCCTTGTTTCCAGTCTTGAAGGAAAATTATTTTCTAGATGGTTCTTCATTTCTCATCCTCATCCCATAGGTTGTGAATATACCATGTAGCTCATTTAGAGTCGGTTTGTCTATTTCTCTTCCATCTTCAATAGATGAGATCTTAGAATCATACTTGTATGTAATTTATATAAGAACCTTCAATACATCTTATTTTAACTCTTCTCCATACCCTTTGATAGAGTTCACTATATTATTAACTCTCAAAAGATAGTCTATAATCTTCTCTTCCTCTATCATCCTTATGCATTCATTTATTCTAGTTTTTAGTATTTGAAGCTTCACCAAATTTACCTTGTCATCTCCTTCATAGATCTTTTTCAATGTATCCTAGACATCTTGTGCATTCTTACAATACATAACTTTCCTGTGCATAGATCTAGACAAACTATTCATGATAGCAAGCAATGCTTTTTCATTGTTCTCAAAATCCTTTTTAGCTGCAACATTAGTAGGAGGTGTGGTTGGTGGTGTGTATCCAGTCACTATTGACATACATACATAAAAACCTAAGGATCCCAAATATCCTTTCATTAATGAGCTCCAATAGGCATAATCTGTTCCATCAAACCTAGGTGGCTTGTTTGTGGAGGAACTTTCTTGACTGGCCACTGTGTTCACAAATCCAAGAATCTACCCAAGCTGATTAAGCTTCTCCTAGGGAACCTAGTGCTCTAATACCAATTTTTGGAACACCATAATCTATTGAGAGGTAGGTGAATCAATAGATATTAAAATTTTAGCCTTCTTTACCTAAGTGTAGACACGATTCTTAAATCTAGATGTGAAAATTAAAACATAAAAAGATATGAAAAATCCATGCACATAAATAATCAACACACAACAATAGGTATATGTGGAAAAACCAATATGGGAAAAACCACAGTGAGAAAATGCTGCTAAGAGCTACTATCCTAATCCAGCCTCACAAGGAAATCTTCTGTTACAAATTTTAAGGGCACCAACCCTAAGGAGACATCAATCCCATGAACTAAGCACCAAATCAGTTATTTGATGGCACCAACCTATCAGATTTACAACTCAAATGATTATTACAATTTGTTTATTAAAAACATAGTTTTATGTTATAGCTTATCCCACAACTTCTCAAATTTCTATTGCTCTCTTAGCAACCTACTTCTATGCTCTGCACCCCACTGGATCAACTCTGTTCTTCTCTTTCTTCCTTAGTGCATTTTTGGTCCACCTCAATGCACCACCATAACCCTTCAACAACTATCCCTTTCTTTTTAGTGTATTCTCTGTCCATCTCTGGAGCTCAGATTCATTCATGCATTGTACACTCTCATCTACTCACTTCAATTAGTTACACCTCTAGACCATATTCTCAAGTGTTTTGAGTAAAGATAATTGATGATCATTTCCTTGGGATTCTCCACCACCTCCAAATCTTCTGGTAGGGTTCTGGATATCTTCTCCACTGTCATGCAGTTGTATTGAGCTACAAAACTTTAATTTCTAGTGCAAAGATTTTTTCTTCATTCTCTCTTTGTCAAACCCTAAGATTGGATATGCAATTAATGTATCCTTCTATTTATCTAATCTAATATTGATCTTGGATTTTGTGGCCATCTGTTCTGCCACTCTATGCATCAAATCTCATTACATATGTCATTGAAGTAGGTAGACCATTAAATTATTACCTCCAAGTCATTTTGCAGCCAAAAACCCTATTTACATGGAGTTAGCCATTTGACATCTTCATGTTTGAATACTAGCTGTCGATCTTCTCTTCCATGCCATGATCCTGCATTCTTCGCTAACTGTCACATCTTTAAAACATGACTGTTCGATAAGTGATCTTTAAATCTCCTTATTGATCTCATCTCCATAGTCATCACATATCACCATAACACTTAGAACATCCACATCCATTTCTACAATGCAAAGAGATATATTGATCATTGTTTGATCTCTTAACTTTGATCCTGCACCATAGATCTCTTTCCCTCGGGAACCAAGGCCATCACATATCACTGATTTGCTGTGAGCACCACCATTCATTTTCACAATGTATCAAGACACAATGATCACCATTGGATTAGCCACTATTTGATCTACACCATCCCCTGCTATCCCACTAGCATTGACAATGGGCCCACAAAATCTCCACAGGCTTGCAGGCTTATGCCATGTGTCTTCCTCTAACATCATACTCCACTACCACTCAACACTCATCGCTCATCATTGAAAGCTTTGTGTCTCAAGGATATGTAAGCGTGATGCACTAATACTTAGTGATGCAATAACATTCAAACACCTATTCATGTTGACGCCATTTCCACTAACATCGTTCATCGCTTAAATCATCCAAATGCTTCGCTTCACAACAATGATGCAAAGTGACCGAGCAATATTATTCCACATGTATGTTGGACCCACCGAAGTCTATTCTCCTCCATCGTGCATCATCTGATCAAAACCTTGTTGATCACCATTGTTCTCATCTTCCCCGCGAGGCCTAATTGGGACCCACCAAAAACATAATGGGTTGGCAGACATGATTTGATCCACTTGATCACAACCGTTGATGAACCTCCATTGCTCATCACTGATATTAAGGAAAAATTCAAAGAGCTTTTTGCGATGTGTTGATCTTAGCGGTAGCCATAGGATCTTCAAAATTTTAACATGCACTGTTGGATATTCAAAGGAACATACCGGTGACATTGATTGGATGACTAGGTAATGGGGTCGGTCACCGAATGAGCTAATAGGCATAAGTTATAACTTAAATGACTTGCAACTTTCAACAAGAAGTTATTGGAAAAATAGAAAGACTATTAAGGTGCCATGAATACAACCCTAGGATTTAATTGAAAAACCCTAATTCAGGTTAAGAGCACAAATAAATCAATTTTGAGCACAACCTTCAGCTTCTGGACCTGCAATGTGTTCATACATTTTTGAGATTCTCTCAAAAAACCCATGTCAAATCTAGCCTTAGATTTCACTTCAAATGCCTCAAAGGATTTACTGCAATATCATGAAAAAATTGCATGACAATCAATGCAACATTTTGAGCAACTTTTGCAATCTACATTCCAACTTCCAGAGCGAGAACCATAACATGCCATACCTTTCTTGGACATTAATGACAAAATTTTGACATCAAATTTAGCACACTCTCCATACAAGATTAGTTCCATCTCACATCTAATCCCCCTTTTGACATTAATGACAACAATATGCCAACAAATATCACATGGTTAGATAGCTAAGAGAGAGCTTAACATTATTGTAGTATTTTTTGGACTTAACATTGAAGCATGTGCAACGGTTTTCTTTCAATGTGTGCTCTAGTTTTTTTAAATTCCTATCATTTATGAGAACTTGGGTCCATGGGCCTATCCGGTGGGGGGTCCCAATAACCTCCCACATCGAAGATTTCTATTTTTTATGGTAGTATTTTGGGGGAATCTTTTGGTTGTTCCTTCAACAAGGGTCCACAGTCATCTCTTTCCTTTTCAACTTATGACTTGGATTTGTTTCCCTTGGAGGAGGATCTAACCTCATATGTGGATAAGCTTGTGGGTGACTATTCCTAGTATGGCTAAGGCGAAGCATGTTGTTGCTTCACATGTTTCCTATTCACTTGAAGGGATAGAATTATCTATGCTAGATGATCTTTTGGAGGATGCTATCATGGATTTCCAAATTTCTCTTGTAGGTAAGTTTCTTGCTTTCTGCCCAAATATAGATCAAGTTAGGAAGTGGGCTAATTCAAAATGGAAGGTGAAAGGTAGTGTGAGTATTAGTGCTATGGATGATGGAATTTTCCTTTTCAAATTTTGTGTGCATGAAAACATTCTCATGGTGCTAATGGGGGGTCCCTGGTCTTATGATAGTGGTTTAAAAAAAATTATTTCATTGTGCAAGTGGAAGCTGGGTTTCAACCCTTTTGTAGATCTCGGTACAATTGCTCTGAACTAGATTTACCTCCCAAGGCTACCTCTCGAGTTCTAGAACTTTAAGGCTTTTTAGGGAATTGATAATTCCTTTGGAACCTTATTGGTGGTTGACAATGTTACCAAGAAAAAATCAAGGTTGGTCTTTGCTAGGATTTGCGTGAATGTGGCTGTTAACTCAGTTTTTCCTACCTATATTGCTTTAAAATTGAAATATGGGAGATGGGTGTATCCTATCGAATATGAGAATTCCAAGGTGTTTTTCCAAATTTTAGATGTTTTGGCCATATATCTAATGCATGCAATAATCACCCTTCTCAAAATGCTAATACTGTTTTGGACAAGCAAAAAAAACCTTTGGCAATTAAAGCTAGCCTAAATGTTGTTTTACTTTTAGCCTCTGATGCTAATTCTAAGGTGGACCCCCTGAAAGATAAGGAAAAAAATAAGGTGTGATTTTATGCTTTTGGTGTTGTATCTAAGGTGGATTCTTAATTGGATAAGGAACCAATCAAGGAGCCTTCCAGAGAAGGGAATAAAACTAATATGGAGATCCTAGTTGCTGGCTCTAAAGACAAAATGAAGGAGACAATAATTGAAGAACAAGATAAATCCTTAGCTTTAAATGGGAGTGCTACTCCTCCCAAGGAGGATCGATACAAAGTTACAAGGTATGACTCTGCTTTGGATTCGGGGTCGAAAGGGGAACAAGAAGATCTTTCTGGTAAGGCTAATGCTCTGCCCTAGAAGGAAATAAAGAAGGTGAAGTTACTCTTAAGGAGCTAGTGGAAAATATTAAGGCCCCCACTCAAAGAAACCTTGGTTCGAATCAAGGGAAAGCTGTGAGTGAATGATTAAAATCAATGTAAATACATTGATTTTGAAATCCTACTTAGATCTATATAATCCTAAGTTGTTATGAAAGGAATCACCAGAAGAAGAGTGGACACAAGTCAATAGAAAATAGAAAAGGAAGAAAAAACTTGATGTTGGAATGGAAAGCAAGCAAAGTCTATCGTCAACAAGAGATATCAGGGCTCGAGAAATAACAAGGAATGTTGCTATTGGGAAACACATGACTTTGGATGGCCTTTTAGGGGATAAAAATAAGGAGATAGCTAGTGGCTTCTCTACCTTGTCTACATTGTGTTAGTGAAGATTTTTTCATGGAATATTAGAGGATTGGATAATCCTTTTAAACAATACTTTCTTAAGATTTGCATGATGAAAAATAAAGTGGATATTTTGTTACTCACCCAACCAACAAGAGCCACTTGCAAGTCCAATGATTGAACCTCCTGCAAAACTTTTCCAATATATCTTGCCATATCTCCCTATGTTGAGATCCCATAGTAATGGGAATCCCAAGGTAGCTCAAGGGAAGAGAACCAATTTGGAAGTGAGGAAGTTGGGCAATCCTATTTTGAATAAGCCGGGGAGTATTGAAAAATAAGATAGAAGATTTACCTTCATTAATCATTTTCTTTGAGGCAGCCAAATAAGTGTCCAACGTCCTTAGATTAATAGCTTCATCAATTCTATCCATACCCATCAAGGTAGTGTCATCCACGGATTGAAGATAGGAATGTAAAGGAAGGCTATTATTCTAGCTCCATCCTTGAATCAACCCTTGTCTAACTTGAGCCTTGATGAATCTTCCCAACCCCTCTACCATAATAATGAACAGGTAAGGAGAAATAGGATCCCCTTGTTGAAGACCCTTAGAGGCCCCAAATAATGTAGAGGGTTCCCCATTGTTAAGAACAAAGAAGGAATTAGAAGTAACCCAACTCATGACCCAATCCACCCACTGCTTTCCAAAGCCAAAAGTTAGAAAAAATTTCTGAAGGAAGGCCTATTTAACTCGATCATAAGCTTTGGATGGATTTAGTAGCATTCACAACCCCATATAATTTTTTTCGCCCAACAAAAAAACCCCCTTGCTCCTCAAAAATTCGATAGCTGAGTCAAGAATTAAGCCTCTTTGCAATCAATTTGGTAATGATTTTATAAATCACATTGCAAAGAGCAATGGGCCTGAATTTTTCAAGGCTTCTAGCACCATCCTTCTTAGGAATAAGAGCCAAAAAATTAGAGTTCAAGGCCCTTAACATTTGTTTATTACCTTGAGACTCTTGCAACACATCTAAGAGATCCAACTTGATGATCTCCCAAAACTCTTGAAAGAATTCAATAAGGAAACCATCAGGACTTGGAGCCTTACCTTTCTTCATTTGGAACACCACTGTGTCTAGTTCCCATAGGGATATGGGAAGCATGAGGGAAAAATTCATCTCATTAGAAACCAACATTGGAATACAATCAAGAATACAATTTTATTCTTCTCTAGCAGGGGAAATCCTTAGTGAATAGGGTTGAGAAGAACCTAGAAGCCTCCCCAGAAATCTCTTGTAGTGAAGAGAGCTATACTCCCTCTAGAGAAAGCAAGGAGGAAATCATATTACCACTCCTTCTGGCTTTAACTAAGTTATGAAAGAAGGCCACGTGTTCCTATCTCCTTCTTGAAGCCAATTAATACAAGATTTTTGCTTCTAAAAAATCTCCTCCCGTAGCTCCCATTCCTCCAAATTCTTAGCTACAACAGACTCCTCCCTACTCAGATTGTCAAAGAGACCATGATCCTGAATTTGTCTAGTGTTTATATCCAAACAAGCTTGAGCTTCCAACTTATTGTGATGCAAATTACCAAATCATTGGCTATTCCACTTTTAAAGTCTATATTTCACATATTGAAACCTTTTAGAAAAAAAAGTACATAGTCTTACCATGAGTAGGCCTCCCATTATGCCACCAAATGACCATGAAGTCATGAAGAAAAACATCTCTTAGCCACATGAGCTGGAACTTGAAAGAAGGATTCCTAGGAGCATTGAAGGAAGCCACATATAATTTGATCAACCAATGGTCAGCGCCCTTCCAATCAAGGATCTTAGAGGTGGTAATCCAACTATCCCGAAACTAGTCACATGAAACAAGGAATTTGTCAAGCCTTTCTGAAATAGTGCCATCATCACATCTTCTGTTGTTCCAAGTAAATTTTCCATTAACTAGCCTCATATCAATAAGATTTAATAAATCTATGTTATCCTTTAAAAGAAAAGAAGAAGGGTCGAGCCAAGGGATGCCATCTCTTTTTTCCTCCAAGCAAGTGACAACATTAAAGTCTCCAACCACAACCCTAGGAAGAAGGGGAGAAAGAGACCTAACATACTTCACATGAGACAAAATTTATGTTTTTCTTGAGAGATCCATCAAAGCATAGACATTAGTGAAGAGACACAACTCACTAGAGTCCAAACAAGATGCGACCATAGAGATAGAAGAATGACATGAAATCCACCATAGAGGAACAATCTTCCTTGGATCCCAAAAGCAAGCCACACCCCCAGAGTTACCATGAGCCCCAACACATTGGCACACACCTTGGGCCCAGGTATTGGGAGCTCTATTCATCATACCCTCTACTGACAATTTAGTTTCCTGAAGAAAGATAATACCAGGAGAATGAGAACCAATCAATTCATGAATAACCTTTTGTCTAGGGATTCTATTCATACCCCTCACATTCCATGAGATGACAATCATTTATGGGGTCGAGAAAAATGAGAATCAATGGTCCTAACCAACCCAGAGTCTACCAGGGTCTCCCTAATAAATTTCACCTTATCTTGGTCCTTCTTACGATCCACTTTATACAACTTCTTTGAAGGCCCCTTTTTAAGGGTTTTTTGCTGCAAAACCAAAACAAGAAAAGAACCACTCCCCTTTCCCGAATCCAAACCCCCCTTAACCTGAGGAGGATATGGCTCAATAGAAGTACCCACATCATTTAGGACTAAAGTCCCACTAGGATCAGGAGTAGCCAAAACCTGAGAAACAGTAACCACTTGCTTATTTAGCTTAACAACCTTAGGAACATGCTGAGTAGCATTCTCATTGTCTTCTTTCAAAGCCACACCCAAAGGCCTAGTACCCGAGGTCAGTTCAAATGAATTCCCTCCTCCTAGGCTAAGTTTCCCAACACCTCAAACTAATTAAAAACCCCATCATATTGTCTATCCTTGAGTGTTCTCTTCTGGCCTCTTTTATTACAAGGCTTAACAAGAACAAAACCATTTTTATCCATAGCCCCATCAATCAAAGGAGCCTTCCCTTTATTAGTCCTAGGAATAAAGCTAGACTTATCATTGGTTGTAGCAAACATTTGATTAAATCAAGGGCATTTCCTTTGAAAATGACCATACTCATGACAAGACCGACATCTAAATGGGAGGGTTTCATAGTCGACCTAATGAATCCAAGAAGAGGACCCTAGGAAGATTTCCATAGAGTCTGACAAAGGGTTATTTATATCAATTTCCACACAAAAATAAGCATATGAAATTACCTTTTGCTCCTAAGTTTGATGGGCTGTGCCAATTGGTTTACCAAGTAAAAGAGAAATCATATATAGAATGTCGCTCCTCCAAAAATCCAATGGAAGCCATGAAAAATGAACCCAGATGGGGACTGTAGATGAGAGATCCTCAACAGAATTGAAACCCACATGCTAAGGTTTCATGAAGAGCCCAGCCTGATTAAAGAAATACAGACCATCTCCAAAATCCCTATTCTTGTCCACCATGCAAGAAAACACAACCATAAAATAATTGCTTGTAGCCAACATTACTTCCATATCTCCTTCGAGGTTCCAAATCCTTCGGGTCTAAGATTCCAAAGCTAGAAAAGGTAGCTGAAGACCCACTAACTTATAGATCAAAGCATGCTTTCTTAGATACTCAACATACTTTAAGATAGAGTCTGGTTGAATCATTACAATTGATTGATCTTGGCTTCTTTCTAGAGGCTGGGCTTAACCGACACACTCTAAAGGTACACTTAGGTGGCCGGGCCCACAACCTTTTTAAACCCGTGACTTTCCCATTTTTACTCAAGCCGTTTCCGTTCGGATACATTCTATCTGCTCCGGGAAAGAATATGCATTTTATTTGTAATCCCAAAGACAACACAAGGGAGGAGGATATTATAAAAAGTACAAGGGTAGCTCAAAATGTATTATAAAACAACCATAAGAATATTAATCTTTGGTTATATTTAAAATATACTCCACGGTTATTGACATTTTTTAATTTTAATAATTATTAATAATTAATATTATTAAAAATAATTATATATTCTAAATTTTAAGTTTTAAATAAATTTATTAATAATTAATATTGTTAAAAATAATTAAATATTTTTTTATTTTTAATTTTTAAATAAATTTATTAATTATAATTTTTTCATATTGATATTTAATAAAATTTTAATATTAAGTATTTTTTGGATTTTAATTTTTAAAATAAATCTATTAATAATATACTATTTATATTGATGTTTAATAAGATTTATTTTAAAGATTTTTAAATGTTAATAAAAGATCAAGGTTCCTAATTAAACTATAGTTACAAATATTAAAATAATCAATACTAAATTAATAATCTTATTATTATTATCATCTAAAAATCTTTAAAATAAATCTTATCAAACAATATGAATAATCTATTAATAATAGATTTATTTCAAAAATTAAAATTAAAAAAAAATTAATATTAAAATCTTATTTATAATTAACAATAATTTTTTGGTTATTAATTATACTAAACTATAGTTCATTATATGTGCATGTAATTATGATCTTGATGCAGAAAACTAAAAAAAATTAATCTACTCTAGTCAAAACATAAACAACACTCAGATTTATAAATTGTCAAAATCTAGAATATTGAATTATAAATTGTTTAATTTTAAATAATTAATAACCAAAAATTTATTATTGATTATTTTTAATAATTTTAATTAATACTTTATTATTAATTTAATTATTATTAGTAATTTTTTTTTATTGTTAATTATTATTGAGTGTTGATTATCTATTATTATTATTATCATATAAAAATATTTAAAATAAATCTTATTAAACATCAATATGAATAATCTATTATTAATAGATTTAATTGAAAAATTAAAATCTAAAAAATACTTATTATTAAAATCTTATTAAATATTAATTATGAATAGTTTATAATTAATAAATTTATTAATTAGACAAGACCAAGTTCATAACTATAATGTAATTCTGAGTTTGATAGAGAAAACTAAAAAAACATTATTCTACTAGTCAAAACATAAACAACACGTAGATTTATAAATTGTCAAAATCTAGAATGTCCAACAATAGTTAGATTTATAAATTGTCAAAATCTAGAATGTTAAATTATAAATTGTTTTAATGAATTTTAATTTGACATAATTAATAAATTTATTAAACATCAATATGAATAATTAGACAAGAACAAGGTTTGTAACTAAACTATATTTCATTCTATGTGTATGCAATTTAGAGCTTGATAGAGAAAACTAAAAAAATATTATTCTACTTTAGTCAAAACAAAAACAACATTTAGATTTATAAATTGTTTTAATGAATTTTAATTTTACATAATTAATAACCAAAAAATTATTATTAATTTTCTTATTATTACGTGTAATTTTTTTTTTTTAAAATTTTAAATAATTAATAATCAATAATTTACTATTGATTATTTTAATAATTTTAATTAGAATTGTTATTTATATTTGATTTTTAATTAATAATTTATTAATAATTTTATTATTATTAGTAAATAATTTTTTATTTTAAATTATTATTGATTGTTGATTATATATTATTATTATCATCTATTTTTTTAAAATATAAATCTTATTAAACATCAATATGAATAATCTATTATTAATAGATTTAATTGAAAAATTAAAATGGAAAAAAATACTTAATATTAAAATCTTATTAAATATCAAATATCAATTATGAAGAATTTATAATTAATAAATTTATTAAATATCAATATGAATAATAAAAAGGTTCGTAACTAAACTATTATTATTATTATGTGTAATTATTTTTTAAAATTTTAAATAATTAATAATCCCTTTAGATTTAATTGAAACAAAAAACAAAAAACAAAAAATACTTAATATTAAAACCTTATTAATATCAATTATGAATAATTTATAATTAATAAATTTATTTAAAAATTAAAATTTAAAAAATATTTAATCATTTTTAACTATATTAATTATTAATAAATTTATTTAAAAAATAAAATAAAAAATATATTAATAATTATTAAAAATCTAAAATGTCAAAAATTAAAAATAATAATCTTATACGATATTTAGGATATTAAATATAACCAAAGATTAATATTTGTATGGTTGTTTTATAAGTGAAAGGGGTAATATATTTTGAGCTACCATTATAGTTTGCGTTGTCTTTGGGATTATAAATGAAATGCATAATTTTTTCTAGAGCGGATAGAGTAGGGGTAAAGATGTATGGGACGAAGGTTTTAAAACACCCTTTTTGAACACCTTTGGCTTTATGGATTCCACAAGGTGCGTTTTAAATACCCAAAAGCCAAATTTTTCTTTTTAAGGTCCTAACTCGCTTATGAAAAAACCCAATTTTTTTTTTTTGAAATCGAACCTATTTTGCACTCTGCACTCTGCACGAAATTAGCTCTGATGACTACTGGTACGTTTCCCCTATATACGGGAACAAAAACAGCTTTGATAAAAATGAAAAAATCACAGATTTAAAAAGATTATGGGCCCGACCACCTAATTGTACCCTTAGAATGTACCAGTTAAGCCCGACCCTTTCCAGACACCTATTAGGGGAGAGGAGCCAATTGTCGTGCGGGGTCCAATAGTCATGTAGTCAATTGTGATTATTCATATCAATACTAGAATGAATTAATATTATATCTTGTATATATTCATTTCACATATTAAACAAAATATTACCAAATACGTGACATTATGGGACCAATAGTTGTTCAAGTAAAAAAAACATAAATACATTCATGAACAAGTGAAATAAATATTTTTTTGTCTCAAATAAAATATCTAAACTATCTACTATAAGTGTGTCATTTATAAAATTAAATGTTTATTTGATAAAATAAGACACTCATTTAAACAAGTATTATTATCATATGAACAAATATTGTTCTTATGTGTACAACTATTGGGGTAGCAATGTACAAGCATTGGAATATTTAATATTAATAGTTTGTTCTATCACAAATATAAAAGGTGAGCAAAATAAAAACCATGTATTTTTTCAATAAATGTGAAGGATTTTCAAAAATTTTTAATGTTCAACTATTGGTCCATTTTTGTTTGATATAAGTTGTAATTTAAATAATTTGTGTTGTTTTTATAACAACAAATAGTTTTTATGTGTTCAATTATTGGTCCATTTGTGTTAAATATAAAAGGTAGAGAAAACAAAGATTTATGGTTACCAATAGGTATTTGATCCATTTAAGTTGCATATAAGTTTTATTTTAAATAAAAATATGATATTTTACAAGCAATAAATGATATTTTGTGTTCGACTATTAGGGGTAGCATGATTAAGTTTTGGTCGAACCTTTCAAAAGTCATATTTTGGACACTTCTCAGTAGATGCGCTGATGTGGCAAGTTGCATGATGAGTCACACCTCCAAACCTTAGTTATAGATAGATAAGAAGCTAGTCTACATTTCAAAAAAAAAATGAAGGTCCTAGGATATTCTAGTCAATCGCTACATGTTGACGAAGTTAGCCCGCATGACTACTGGCCCCTCTCCCCTAACTTTCTTGATTCTGGGCACACCCCCACCAAAAAAAGAATCAATACCCACCGACGATTTGTTAAGATGCCCAACAGGATTTGCAAGCAATAAAGAAGACATATCAAACATATCTAGATCTTCAAAAAAATGACACGTTAGGAGAGACACCACGATTCTCCATCAGAAAGAACCGAACACAAAAAAGCGGAAATGAAGAAGGAAAAAAGTATAGAGCGAGATAGAACCCCCAATGTAGCACACCAAAGCTCATGACACAAGAAAAAATCAAGGCCCTTCACCTCCATAAAGCAATAACACTTCACGTAGCCAAGAGGAAAAGAGAACAAACAAAACAACAAAAGGAATCGCTGGAGACAGTCCCACACACCATCGAAGCACAACAGCCCACACAACCACGCCACCCCCAGGCGGGATGGCTTAACCGGCACACTCTAAGCGTTGACCGCTTAGGTGGCCAGGCCCACATTTAACCCCAACATTCCCCCTTCACCCATTCTTAACCCAACTCCTGTCCGCAGTGATTCTTGTTATGGATTTGCAATTTGCAAAGTTTGGCAGACTCCGTTCCATGTCATCAACTTGGATGGCTTCAAAATTCCCGCGCACCCTACCAACTTTGTTTGCGCATTAAATTGTTCCAATCCCACACATCCAACCAAACTCTATTTGTGCATTAAATAATTTTAATCCCCCGCATTAAGCAGGTAGTTTACATCCTCCAGAGATTATTATTTCCTTGTTGGAGCCCAGAAGCTCTGGCTTTTCATATTTGCATCCCTGTAGCATTCATTCTTCTTCAGTGGTGGTGGTATTGTGGCATGGCCTCCTTTTCTGCAATCATAAATCTCACTCGTTGTGCCTCTCCATTGCATAGTGAGTGTTATTCATCTTTCCTCTGTTTTTGTTTCTTGATGTGTGAATCTTTTAAGGTAGTTTCCCTGTTTCTTGATTGACAAAGTTCGCTGTGATTGGCCATATGTTCTTGTGAAAAAACCCACAGAAGACAGAGCAACCATTGTTAAACAGGGTAAAAACTTCAGTTCACACAAAACTTACTCTTGCAATGACATCAGATTTTTAATATTGATTTTTAATTGAAAATTTTAATTTTTTGAAGTTTTTTTTATAAAATTTTATTAATAAATTAAAGACTATTTTAACTGGAGAAAATATTCAATTTCACAATCCGTAACTGCTCTTTCAAAATACTCTGCTTGCCATGACCATTTCCATTCCTTGCGAATCGATTTGTTAATTTATTTTATTCAAATTCAAAGTTCAATCTCATTGGAATTTAGAAAAGGGAGCAGATGAATTAATAGAATGCATTAACCCTGACCTTAAACCTTGTTCCGACATATATTTAATATATTCAAAGGAGAAAAAAAATTAATAGTTTCTATTGATTTATTCAAAAATTGAATCTCTATGAAGAAAATCTAGGAGGAAGCCACCATTACAATTTTGAAACTTTTGGTCACATATCATGAAATACATTAAACATCTCTGGCACCCAACAAGCTTCATGACAGACTCAACCTCTTCTGCAATATTATCATTATTTTTCTTTCCGGTCTTAAGAAATTTTGAAGTAGACAAATTCAGTTCAAGGTCTAGTTTTCCTCCTCCTCCTCCATTAAATCTGGATTCTAAGCTTTCTTCAATTTCTTCAAATTCAAGTAATACACTGCTCCAGTCTGCAGCGCAACAATCATATATACATTAAAAATCTAAGTAAACAATCCATACACTAATATCTGTAGAAAAAATTCATCATACTAACTACAGGACAATAATACTTATACCCAATATTAATGATAATAAAATTGGTTTGATCAACTCACCTTCAAGTCTAAGCATTTCTCCCACCCAAAGGGAAGGTTCTGCTCTTGACCCAATTCTAGGAGATCAAACTCAATCAATTCAGACCTACATGAAGATGAAGAATATGGTGAATTTCTTGTACCCCTTCCCAGTAGTTGAAGAGTTGTTGAACTACCCTCATAATCAAGACCTCTAGGCTTAGCCTGTAAGGCCTTCTTATCTTCATCCCATCCATTTGATGACTTCTCTCTCAACAACCATATTTCACAAGCCTAAATGAAAAACACTGATGCTTAGGTAGAATGTCTATAAGTACATATATAAGAAGTCATATAACTTTTCAATTCTACAAAAAATAAAAGAAAGAGCCACAAGATATGGAGAAGATCATCATGGAAATTATTACATTGTGATACCTATTAAGAGAAGAATATTTTGTGTGTTTTGGTGTATGCTAGGTCTTGCTCCAAGAGACAAAGCTTAATTAGATTTTATTAAAGGTAATTGTTTAGCATTTTTACACACAATTGTCCTTTTTCTTTTTCTTTATCTTCGTGATAAATAAGGATATTGATACAATGATACTTGGATATTTAAATTGTGGTATACTTTATATTTGGAGACTAGATCAATTATATGTCTTGCAAACAAACTAATAGGTTAATTTACTCTTTATAAATTCTAGAGGGAGTATATTTATGAGATGTGAATGTAATTTAAAAAGGTTTCTTTTGATACATTATTTTTTAAAAGAGATTGAGATATTCCTTAATCTATGACTATTACTCTTCTATGTGATAATTAATGAGCTATATATGTTGTTTCTAATCTAGTGACTAATGCTAGGAATAAACATATTATTATTCATTATAATATAATTAAGACGTGCATAAATAAGGGGATGATTAAATTCTAGTATTTCCAAACATAAGATCATGTTGTACACATCTTCACCAAGCCTCTTATTGGGGTTAAATATGTTCCATTGCAAAATATGATTGGATTTGAGGGAGTTATTAAGGGAAGTTGCATTATGATATTTTCCATATTCTATGTGTGTTCTCCAAGTCAAGGAGATGTTAGAATAGTAAATCTAAGTTGTTTGGTTCAATTTAAGTGATGAACCATAGCTAACTCACTTAGATAAAATTAATACGATTTAACTGTGAAATTCATTTCATCATGTTTGGTTCTAAGAGAGGTGTTTTTCCATTCTAAGAGGCCTATTTAGAAAGGAATCAATTCCTTATTACTCATTTATTTATTCAAGTGAGGTTTTTTAGTTTTAGTGTTCTTTGGTGGTCTTTAGACACCCAATATTTCTATTTATTGAACTTTATATAGTATTTTTTTTGGAGTAGATGTTCATATATCTAATAATGAATGTTTGGACATTCTAATAATACTCACCTTTAGATGACATAAGAATTTTGGGTTTACAAATTTAACAAAGAGAAATTAAATAGTACAGTAGTTATTCTTCTCATGGTGAACACTTAGAGACTTTTCTAATGTACAAATGATAGCAACATAGCATAAAATTGTCATGATTACATTCTCAACAATCAAATTCTGCAATTTCAATCATCTTTGCCACGTTTTGTAAGATCAAGTAACATATTACATTTTCTATGGAAATTTGCTCATAGTTATATTCATTCAATTTATTATTGATCATAAAAGCTTAACTTGACTAATTTTAGAAGCATCCTCAAATTGAGGATGAAGAGAGTACACGCTATAAATATTATATTTTTAAAAATTAGTAAAGAGATTGACAGTACCATACAAGTTACTTTAAATTTAAACAATTGAAGAATTCAACTTGAGGTTTTCATATTAAACATGTACAAATGCACACAACTAAATATGAAGAAATAAAAAGCCATTCATGGGATCTTTCCTTGAAAAATTCAAACCCATTGATACATTATAAATCTTTCTTTCCAAGCATAAAGAAAGGAAACTCTTTAAGAATTTTTTCAATGCACTCATGAACATATTCATGGAAACAATCATTCATATCTCTAACCCACAACAATGAAATGAAAATTCAAGTAGCGGAGAAAAACTTTAACAACACATTGAAGGCTCTTACACAATCTATGTATGTGCCATGCGAAGCACACATGGTCTTCAAAGACCTTCCAAAATCATAAACACACCTTTAACTAGTATGAATGACCAACTAGGGCTTTCTAGAAGCCTTTAGATTGTTTTGAACATATCTACTATTATCAAGAGGGAGAGAGATAGAGAGATAGGACTCTCCATAGTAGTACTATGATATTTTCTAACAACCCAACTTCCTATCTTGTAATATTTGTTAGGGTGGGTTTATAGAAATCAATGAGAAAATGAGCTACAAGACTATGCTCTAAGGTACATAAAAATCACGAATAATACCATGTCTTGACATCCTTCATTACTAAGATGAGGACCTTATCATTGAAACAAAAGAATAGTTAGTTTATAACTACACACTCAATAAAATCAAATAAGGACAGTCATATATGTTATTCATGACAAGGTTATCTTAGTGATATTAGATGTATTCTAGGATTATATCCTCTATATGGGCGGTATGGAATTTTTAAGTGATGTTGAATTATCATGAAAATCCTCTTCGGTCATATGGGACTAGCCAATTGGTGATTACTATCCTATAAGAGAAAAATGGTAGAGTTTTACATGAAATGATCTTAATCTTGATAATAGCATTTATGACACTCCTACCCTTGATGAGATAGTCCTCTTAGTTTTGTGCTTGACTTTAATTGATGTCTAAAAACAAGTTGGAAACCTTCATAATTTAGTACCTAAAGAAATACAGTATGCATCTACAACCTATTGGAAATCGTTGTAAATCTATCTCTATCAATGGTTGAAGAGGTATGCATCTACAACCTATTTTATCTTAATTTCCTAAAATGTTAGGACACATTTACCAAGATTTTCATGTAGAAATAAAAGGGTTTTCACAAGTATGATGCTTCCTTAGCATTGGGATTCAAGATTAGGTTGTAAATCATTACATTAGTCAACCCTAAGGTTCAAATCTAACAAAAGAAGATGCACCAAAAATATTTCCATATTCCAACACCAATTACATAGTAAAAATCTAGTTTTCTCTTTGTAACAATAATAGGTGGACTTTGCTATCATATATGACATGTGTCGAACCTTGTAATAGGTGTTAGACACCAAAATATTTCCTCATATATCTTTAATAAGGGTAATGGATCCTACTTGACATCTATAGCTCTATCATGATAGCTAGGTGAGGGTTTTCAACACATACCAAACTATCAATTTTAGCCTTGAATGTGTTGAGAAAATATAAGGTAATTAATGACCTACTAAAGGGAAGTTAATGATGCATTCAAGTTACACCATATATCCAATGATCCTTGTTCAAACCTTCATTCTAAACTACCTTCTTCCCATCCTTTAAATTTAAATTCTTGACACTAGATGTTATTTTGAGATATAATAAAGGGTTTCAATACTTCAAGGAGCATTTGTAAAGGTTGTAGATACTCCAAAATAGCTTACAAGCTATTTCCAAGACTATTTAATGGTTTCATGAGAGTTTTAAGGGGTTGATCTCATGGTGAACATTTAGAGACTTTTCTAATGTATGAATGATAACACTTGATAACATGAAATTGCCATGATTATATTCTCGATACTCAAATTCTATAATTTCAATAATCTTTTCCACAATTTGTAAGATCAAGTAGCATATTACATTTCTATGGAAATTTACTCATATATATATATTCAAGTTGTTATAGATCATCAAATCTTAAATTGACTAATTTTAGAAGCATCCTCAAATTGAGGATGAAGAGAGTACACACTATAAATGTTATCTATTTTAAAATTAGTAAAGAGATTGATAGTGTCATACAAGTCACTTTAAATTTGAACAATTGGAGAATTCAACTTGAGGTTTTCAGATTAAACATACAATTGCAGACAACTAAATATGAATAAATTCAAACCCATTCTTGGGAACTTTCCTTAGAAAATGAAAAGCCATTGATACATTATAAAACTTTCTTTCCAAGCATAAAGAAAGGAAACTATTTAATAATTTTTTCAACACACTCACAACATATTCATGGAAAGAATCATTCATATCTCTAACCCACAACAATGAAATGAAAATTCAAGTAGTAGAGACAAAATTTGACAACACATTGAAGGCTCTTACAAAATCTATATATGTGCCATGTGAAGAGCACATGGTCTTCAAAGACCTTCCAAAATCATAAATACACCTTTAAAAAATACATGAAAATATCTAATATGAATGGCCAACTAGGGCTTTCTAGAAGCCTTTAGATTATTTTGAACATATCTACTATTATCAATGAGTCAAAATTTATTTTCACAAGAAAGAAAAGTAATTTATGATATTTATTACACTAGTTTAATATTCATACAAATCCAATTGTGCATTTCTTAAATTGAAATTAACCATTTATCCTTATCACATTAAAATTTATTATTCATTGTTGATTTCACTTTTATACTCATTTCCACATTGACATTCAATATCCTTGGGACCTTTACCTCTAATTTTGATGATGGGTATAATTGCAATGATTAAACTACCATGTTTTGAAAGGTTATCAAACATGTCTATAATTTAGACTACCAAATGTTCTATGTTGTGTGGAGATTTTCTAATCAAATTTTGACATTCTTTTGTCTATTAGATGGATTTCAATTGGTCTTGCATCATGGATGACATCGTTCAACACCCCCCTAATGGAAAGTTCTCCTACAAAGACCTTTCATGGGGGACATATGTCCTTAAAGGCTCACAATTATTTTCAGCTTGGATTGAAATTGATAGTTTGAATGACTTTATTGAGGGAGAAAGCTCAAGGGACTCCTACCCAACCTTATTCAGCAAGAGTCACATAAAGAAACACTCTCCTCATTCTAATAAAAAAACCAGGATTAATAGCTTTTTGGAATACAACATGTAAGAATAATATGTTAATTGCATATGTTCATCCTCACAATTGTGAAGTGCAAGAGTTTCTATATTCATTGGTTAAGCACATTTATTAATAGTTTGAAGATTCTTTATGATTTTCATAGGTATTGGTGTGCATATGGACCAAATGACTTCAGGGAAAAAGATGCAACACCTTTCGATCCTTCTTCAGTGCCTAAATTAGGGAAGGGTAGTAGACCTGGCCGTAAACATACACAATGTGGTTGCACTTGTCATTTTAGCACACGGGTCATGGTTCGTAAGCCAAACCATATGTTGATATGGTACCACCAGGTTCAACATGTGGACAAGGAAGGCATACCTTGTCATGGTCAAATGAATAATGATTTTTTGGGAACAAGGTCCTTCTTTGCGCCATATATTACTAAACAATTACATCAGTGGGTGGAGTCATTGTTATTGCTTGGAATGCCTGCAGATGCAATCCATAAAAAACATAAACAAATGGTGCATGAGAAGATGACCATGTTTGAGGGTCAATCTTCTAGGGATGATTTTTTGACAATGGATGATATTGCGAATATTGATCGTAAAATTAAAACATCAAGCTACATGTTTGATAATAATGATGCTCTTTCAGTGCAACAATGGGTTTTAGCAAACCCTGACAAGTGGTTTGCATATCAAGAGTATAACACCATTGTTGTTGATGGAGATGATCAAATCCCATTTGTTTTGGGAATTCAATTGCCAGAGCAACTTGATTGGATGCTTCAATATGGCCACAACAATATATTGGCTATGGATTCTACATTTGGTACAAATGCAATGAAGGTATGTTGTGTATTTTTTGGTAGATTTGAGTTGGAAATGTTTACACTCAAATAAAACATAGTATTGATACAGTGTACCCTATGTTTTATGATAGTTTCAATTGTATACAATACTTGCATTCGACACAAAACATATGGGGGTGCCTGTGGCATGGGTCATTATGTCCAGGTCTTGTGCATATGATATTGCATATTGGATGCGCATTCTTCTCCAACGGGTTCACTTGAAAAATATTGATTGGAGACTAAATGCATTCATGGTGGATGATGCAGGTGCTGAGATCAAAGCTATCAGGTGCTTCATTTTTTATTAAACTTTATTTTTTGTAAATATTTCAATACATCCCATGGAAGAATATTAAATAATGATTAAAATTATTCATGATGCAGAGAAGTTTTCCAGTGTGATGTATATCTATGCTCTTGGCATGTCAGACGTGCATGGTTGAAGAATTTGATCACAAAGGTCAAAGATAATGCAGTTAGGCGCGAGATGTTTGATAGACTTGGACATATCATGCATCGTTCAATAGATGAAGATTCTGCAAGGAATGAGGTTCACATATTTATTGAAGATTTTAAAGATACACAACCCTCATTTATTGAACATTTTAAGGGACGGTGGTCTAATAGATTGAGTATGTGGGCTAGATGTTGTCATACACTAAAACATGCAGGGCAAGAGACAAATGGTGCAATAGAGTCCTACCACTCACACCTAAAGAGACGATTCTTAAAAATTGTTGAGCGTGCTACAAATCATCGTGTTGATTGGTTGGTACACCAACTAACAACGCATGTTTATGTATATTATTGGTGGGTGCAAGTTAGCAAAAAACATGGTTTCTATAGGAACTTTAATATTGAGAAGATTGAAAACACATCTTGGGTTCGAGCCTTGCAAATTCCAGATGACCATGTTACATTCAGTGACATTGATGATCACATAGCATGGGTGACAAGTGAAAGCAATCCTAGTTTTTGATATGAGGTGTATAGCTCCTCATTTGATCTATGCATGTGCTCTTGCAACTTTTCAATACAAGGATACACGTGCAAGCATGTGGTCAAGGTGAACTTGATGCGGGAGAGACAACATCTATCCGGAAACTTGCATGTAGACCTTGATAATCTTGCTAGTACAGTTGATTCTATAGAAGAAGATTGTGCCACCAACGTCTCTAATCATTTGGTAGTTGAAAAATATAATTTATTTATTCTATTGGTATATCATTCTTTGCAAAACATGTGTTTTAAATGTGTTGTAATGTTAATGTAGGAAATTAATGAACTTGATGAGATTAGAGATAATGAAAGTTTCCAACTCTTGGAGGATCATTCTATGCATACGCAGGTGACATTATAACCATATTTTTATCATTCCATTTTTTGTTAGTTTGATTTGTAATTTCTAAAATATGTCTATTGTTGTTTGTAGACCATTGACAACAGAGAAGAACATGCAACAATAGACTTTAAGTTGCAAATAACAAACAAGATTCAAGGGATTTTGGCGAACACATCTGATTTGGCAACACTTATTTTCATTGATAAGTATTTAGAAGATTTGTCAAACAAGGTAAAAAGTAGACATGTATCATCCCAACTTGGATTAGACCATCCAAGTGTGCATCCATTTTGCCCTATACAAGATGGATTTGGTCACACTATTCATCGACAAAGAGACTTGATTGAGTGCATGAATGTGAGGAGAAGGTTGAGTATCTCTAGTCAAACACCTACATTTCCACAAATTCCACGAAATCTCAAGCGTCGAAATTGGTTTGATGATCTCGATAGGGAAAATGAATGAGACAAAGATCATACTCAGTATAATGAACACAATTTTGACATGGTTGTTGACATAGAGCTTGGAAGCATGTAAGATACTATTGCAAGCACACATGGTTTTATTGAAAACACATAATATAGTGTTATTGCACTTGTTTAAGTGTACATTATAAGCATTTTTAGTACTTTGGAATACTATAATGTTATTTTGAATGTTAAAAATATAATTGGAATGTTGGTTAGTATCCAATTAGTAGAATTTGGAATGTTGGTTAATATCCAATTAGTAGAATGAATTGGAGGATATGAAAAACTATTATGGTGAATTGGGACCTATCTATTAAACTGTTTTCTTTTTGGTGTATTAGAGTTAAATTATATCAAATGCATAAAACATGCAACTATGTATCAATTTATGAAATATTTTAATGTGTATCAATTTATGCATAAAACTATTTTATGTCTTTCGATATGCTTGAGATCTTTACCTCTAATTTCTTATTTGTTCTTTTGTATGTCTAATCTCTTTTCATTATTTCTAGAAAGCTACCATATTGTGTTCTCTATAATACAAATTCTTAAATTTTCCTTCCTCTCCATTTCTTTAATCTAGGTAGTAACTGGTGAGTTAATTATAAAATATTCCATATGGTTGAAGCACAAGAGTTAGGGGTCTTATGACCAACTGCATGTCCATAGTTTCGTGCCATTATTAATATATGTGAATTTATAAAAGGTTGCCTTTCCTTTTCTTTTGCTAAATTGTGTACATATAATATTTGGTATAATATATGTAATTTTTTTAAATGTGTGACAATATATATCTTTTGGTATAATAAAAATGTGAAAGATAATAATTATTTTGATGCAGGTGAGCAAGATGTCACACAATGTGCATACATGGGTGTCTAGTTGGCTATCCAACTACACTGACATCTTCCATGGAATGTCCTCCTTTGTATAGAGGAGTTGAGTGTCCCCTATTGGTTGAGGGACAAGATGAAATATTATTAAACAATGTTAAACATATATGTTTAATCTTACAAGATAAATGTTTCACTATATGAAGCCCCTTGTTATGTACGAGTGAGCATAGATGATTTCAAAAATAAGAGTGTTGAATGTAAAGTTGGTTGCATGTGTATATACATGTTTTGAAAGTATATATGAAAATCTAATTCTGATATTTGAATATTTAATGTGAAAAATAAAAAATGATGATTAGAATTTACATTACAATTTCTTTGTGAAATTTCATTTTAATAGCATTTTTCTATGTTTCACAATAACCAAAATACTAGGTTAAAAAAATGTATATGTATATTTCCTATTACTACATATAAAAAAGTTTTTTTATCAGTCATCTTCCCATGGATGTCCATACCCCATTTTCATTTTGTCACAAAAAAGAACGTTTATCTAAGTAGTTACAACCACAACAATAAATACAACTCTTCTATATTTATCTATAATATACATTAAAAATCCCTCTTCCAGTATGCTTTGATTGATCTCCATGGCTTGTTCCAAAGCTCCAATTTTGACACAGGTAGGAAAAATACTTTCAAAGTTTGTCAAATGTGACTTTATAGCTGTCAATTGCATTTTTGTCTACCATAGCATTTCCAACTATAATATCTGACAAAAATACTTTTTCCATTATGCTTAGATGGATGTTCATGATGGATGTTCATGATCTATTCTAAAGCTCCCATTTTGGCACAGGCAGGGAGGATGCTGGCAAAGGTTGTGGAATTTGGCTATACACCTGCCAATTACATTTTTCATAATGGTATTCCATGAGATGACATCTTGAAGCATTTAGTCAGTTCATGTGCCTTGTCTATGCTTCCATGTCTACCTGGGTAGTTACACTTGCCTTGTCTATGCTTTCACTTTTTGCATCATGGACAGTTCCACATGCCTTGTCTATGCTTCCACATTTTGCATACATGTTTATCTTGGCAGTTACAGCCACAACATTTGACAGATTTTTTTATCCTTCATCTATAATATATGATAAAATCCCCTTTCCACCATGCTTTGATCAAAGCCCTGTTCCAAAGCTCCCATTTTGGCACAGGTAAGGAGGATACTGGCAAAGGCTGTGAAATATGGCTTTACACCTGCCAATTGCATTTTCTTGAATGTTTCAATAGCCTTTTTAATAAATCCATGTTGTGCATATCCTACAATCATGGAGTTCTATAAATTGATTTCCTTTTGAGGTATTTTGTCAAAACAGTTCACGGGTATTGTCTGTTCTTCCACATTTTGGATATATGTCTATAAGAGCATTTCAAACTATAATATCTGACAAAAGTCCTCTTTCCATTATGCTTTGATGGATATCCATGTCCTGTTCCAAAGCTCCCATTTTAGCACAGGCAGGGAGGATGTTGGAAAAGGTTGTGGAATTTGGCTTTACATTAGCAATTGCATTTGGTTGAAAGTTTCTGAAGCCTTCTAAGCAAATCCATCTTGTCCATATCCTGCAACCATTGCAGTCCATGTTAGCACATTTCTTAGAGGCATGTTGTCTAACAGTTCAAGTTCCTTTCTGTTCTTCCTCATTTTGCATACATGTCTTCCAGGGTAGTTGTAACTACAACATCTAACAAAATCTTTTTATGAGTTTCCCTACAGAGCAAAAACGTAATTGAATAAAATCTATAAATTTCTTTGAAAACTTTGAAAGGGATGCGATGTGATATATTACAAATAAATATAAATGAGCTGCACAAATGAGTCGCTCTTCCTTAGAATGATTATCAAAAGGTTCTAGAAATTTCTTGACACAGATAACAGATAGACCCTCATGGTAACACTGCAAGTAATGAACAGGAAGAGTTGGTGAGTAGGACAATTAAATGGAATGGCTGCAAAATAAATTTTAAAATTCTATAATATTATAACAATTTATGTTGATTGCTCATTTAAGTGGTTAAGTGCAATTTCTTTTTTGTTTTTCCTCACAATGGCTCATGTTTCTCGCTTCAACGCGCAACAACACTCTGCAAATCTTACACGTAGCTCACATAGCAGTCACATGTCTACCATGGCAATTACAACTACAATATCTACTAAAAATTCTTTATCGTTTATGACCCTGTTCAAAAGCTCCCATTTTGACAGAGGCAAGGAGGATGCTGGCACATGTTGTGGAATTTGGTTTTACACCCACCAATTGCATTTGCTTGAAAGTTTCTAAAGCCATTTTGTGTAGTATCCTACAATCAGGGCATTCTTCAGACAGTTTATTTGCCTTTGTGTATTCCTGTTCGCAAACACACAACAACCGCTCAACAGGAATCCACCTCATCGCTTTATACATGGCGTCCATATTATAACTGCGCGTGGGTTTATTGAGGAGATTCTCCATTTCGTAGGGATGCCCAGAACGTGATCAAACAGTGCTCGAAAGGGGATCCATCTCTTCTCCAACTCTGCATTCCTTTGAAATGGTGTAAACAAGAACGGTAACAGGAATTGCATCTTCGAGAACGGAATCCCTCAATGGTGGAAACAATAACGGTAACGAGAACGACATAGTCAAAAATGGAAAATGCAAGGATACAGGAAGGGTGGAGTTAAGAGGGAAGGGTGGGTTTAAGAGTGGGCCCGACCACCTAAGCAAGTCAATGCTTAGAGTGTGCCAATTAAGCCCGCCCCCCCAGGCTCCATACACTTGACCAAACCCCCACACGCTGCACCATACACATGCAAAGGCAAAAACCAACATGCGTGCTGCAGGTTACCAACTGTGGGCCTCTACAGACCACACCCTCGCGTGCCCTATCCTCAATGCCATCACAATTTTTATATTATTTCTTTGTTTTAATGCATCTAGTAAATTTTTTAACGTGACTGGCGGCAATGGTGTGACATGCCTTCCGATACCATGGGGTGGGAGAAACTAGACCTCGTGACCAACCTTCTACAACAGGAAAGATTTATCATTCCTATATTATATTATTCATTATGAATATTTAATATAATTATTGATATGATATTTATATACTACTTATTATATTATGCTATTTATTATTAATATTTTATATATTTTACTATATAATTAAATTTTATACAATAATATGTATTTATATTACATTTAACTTATTATTTGATACTAAATATTTTTACATCTTATTATTTATTACATATACTACTTTATACATAATTTTTAAAATCATTATATTACATTTAAATTATTAGTTGATAATAAGTATTGTTTATATTATACTAAATACTACAAAATAATTTATAGATTTATTTAATATTATTTTGTGATTACATAAATATTCTTTATTTAAAGTAAAACTTGTACATAATTTGTACATAACTATAGATATATAATAAACTATTTAAGGGTTTTATTTCTATATTTATAATAAGAATGGTTTAATACATTTCTATATTGCACATGAAATAGTTTTGAATGAAATTAGGTTTTGTTTCGATAAATGTTATTTCTATAATTTATATTTGATTAATTTTTATGTACTTGTATATTTAAAGACATTCAAATACATATTATTTGAACCGTATTTGCTAATCACCTCTTACATCACCTAACCATGCCCTAAGATTTCTTGTAATTATTCCTATTATGATGGTAGTGTTTGGGTGCTTATTTAAATCTATCTTTTTAATGCCATGCACTCAAGGATATTTTTGTAGATCCCAAAAAGAGTAACCCATTAATTTATTATTTAAATAGATTTGACTTGGGAAGTTGCTTGCTTTGATTTACTTTCAATACAAATATGTATTGTCTTTGTCACATTTGCACATGGATATTTCATAAACAATAGGCTTCAATAAAATCTCACATACTTATTATTCTTATAAATATTTATCTATCTCTTACTAATTTTACTTGTAATTCCTCTATGTACTATTTGGAGCTTCTTATTCTTATTCCTTGATACTTGTTGGAGGTGTTTTTGCATTTTCCCATCAAACCAGTATGTTGCTTTACTATTTCAATTGAATTTTTAGTCTTTTATTATCATATTTTAATGTCACCTATTTGTTGTGATTTTTAAATGATATTATTGTATTTCTATAAAATAAAAGTTGTATCCACCCACTTGTCTTAAGGAATCTCTATATGTACTTTAGTTTGTAGATTAACCATTTCTAGTCCAAAAATTACTAAGTGAATACGTTCTTATGTTATAACTTATCAATGAAACTCATATTTAATTGTTTTTAAAGATTGATTGCTTGAACCACATAGATTCCACATAATTTTCTCGTATTGTTGAAGTTCTGTTCTCCTAAATAGATCTATTTAATAAGGTTTTACATTCACAACTTCTACCATCTTGGTCACAACACATCAACCAACCCATTCACATATTAGATAACTATTGAAAGTCCACATAGGTGCACCATAATTGATTCAAATGACATAAATTTGCAAAAAACTATGCCATAATACTAAGCATGAAGTTTTTTGAGTATTTAGAGAGATGTAATCGGAGACCAAAGGGGGAGGAAAGATTCACAAGACACTTTCATAATAGTCATCATATTTTTACACCATGGGATGTTACAAATAGTTGTCTTAAGTGTTTTCCTCCTTTGCGGACTTAGTCTTGAAAGTTGTTCAAATTTATTCCACAACATCATTTTTCTACTAAATACAATATTCATTTATTTTATTCTTCACTATTTCCATTATAAGTTCACATGAGATGGTTGTTGGCCATATGCAAGCTATCTCTAATTTATATAACTAGAAAAATAGAGCTTCTAGCCCCAAGTAGGGGTTCCCTCCCTATTCAATTTTTTTAGGAATTCACATACATAAGAATGAATGTTGATTGGTGTATATGATAGTATGTTTTGATTGCTAAACTTACATTATTGTTGATAATATCATACACGATTTTGTAGACCCCTCTTACAAAATTCTTTAAAAAATTCCAGTGCTACATAGAAACAAGGTGTATTTTAGACAAGTGTTGTTCAAGTTTCTATTGGGTAATTCTATCTACCTAATTGCGGCCTTCTATTGTTCTTCTATTATCAAAAAATTATTAATTTTCTAATTCTTGCATTTCACATCAATATTATTTTCCTAAGGAACACATTGCAAGTAGGGAGTGAACACCAATAATTGAGAAAGGAACAATAATTGTCATAGGATGTGAACACAAAAGACTTAACTTTTGAGTGAACCATAAAAATTAAGTCATAAAAGGCTGTAAAAAGTTGACATTGTGATAGAGTTTGTTTCCCTTTGATTAAGCACATTAAATGGAAAAGGAAGCTTCAAAAAATATTATTGACCCATAGTTTATTGTACATGTAATATTTTTGAGCCCCGAACATCAGATTCTCACTATTTGTGTTCCACACCTATGCACCTCACAAATTTTTTCAACTAGTGTTGTTATCAATGCCCTACAAATTAGATTTTGCATTGGAAAGATGTCCTTTATCTTTAAATTTTATGCCATTAATAATAGGAATATCACTTCCTATAGCGAAATAAATTACTAATGGAATTATACTTGACTCAAATGATATGTTAAATATATATGTTTTGAAGTTAAAACTTTAAAAAATCAGTCATTTCACACATGTTAACAAACCCCAACATTAATCATTTGTAGGTGCACATGAAATAATACACATAGCTTAAAATCTGTCATCAGTGGTTGTCTTTTAACTAAAAATGGAACCTTAGTAGAATTCATAGACACAAGTTACCACTTGCAAGTTTGTAATTCATAACAAGCAAATTGTTTTAGACATACATTGTTCAAGTTGGGAGATGCATCATCAAGTCACTTAATTGTAATGCCATGTGGATTTGGTTTCATGCACCTCTAGATCCTCTTTTATTTTTCTAGTATCAAGGACATGTTGCTTTCTTAATTCTCGAATTTTACATTATGCAATTTTGTGTAGTCATTTATTGATCCTATCTTATCTAACTTCTTCTCATCTATGCATACAAACAATTTCAAATGAAAAAATTGTCTTTGTTTGACCTCATCTGATTATCAAAACCCCACCAGTATTGCTTATCAAGAAAACAAAAAAAAATGCTTTTGACCCCAACATCCCTAGAACATGGGCAGTTGCTTTTTTATCTTTAATGCCACCTCAAAATTTAATGAAAGAGTTTGTAGATTCTAAAAAATTGTTTAACTTAAAGGAAATCTTGCTTTATGGAAATGGTGTAACTATAACATTTTTCTATAAAAATAATTTTTTCTTTATATTCAATTATTTGTAGACTTTTTTCTTATACAGTTTTTTTTATATCTTTATATATCAAAATCTATGGTTTTAAGATTTATTTGTATATATCAAGCAATTTTGAATTTTTTTTACCTTCAATTCTTTTTTGCAGGTTCCACTTTTACAGAAGACCAATTTAATATAATTCACAAATTCAACAAAATAATTTTTTTTATTATTCAATTTATATCTTGATTTTCATTCTCCATTGAATAATACATTTTTACATAAACATTTTCAAATTTTAAACTTTCTTTTTCTACAATGACCTTCTAATTGTCCTCGTCCACTGCACAACAACTGTATGCAACTAAAAAGACCAATTTTTTTCCTCGATGACGTTCCACACCTCTTCGGCATTACCTATTGCACGCGATTGCTAGTTATTAACGCCGAAAGGCGTTTCCACTGCAGCGGCATTTTGCCGTGTATATTTTTATCTCACTGATTTAAATTGGCGTTCTGCTTCCAGTCTAGAAAATACGGCCTCCAGCTGATAATGTGTTAAAAGATGTATGCAAAATGTGGAAGCATAGAAAAGGCACGCGAACTGTTTGGCAGGATGCCTGAAAGAAATGTGGTCTCATTGAATGCCAAGATTGCCGGAAATGCAAAGAATGCGTCGAGACTCTACAAGAAATGGGTTCTTCCTGTGCGGCTAAAGACATTAAAGAGAAGTGTGAAGAGGTGAAATTAAAAGACAATTGCGATTGAAATATCTACATCGCGAGTCAAGTATTTCTGGTCGCTAATGTTCTGAACGGTCCAACGCGAATTGATAATCTAACATCTGATTTGTCCGTTACAGCTCCCAAATTTCTGAACCACAGCTCTGGCGCAACATATCCTGGCGTTCCTCTCGTTGCCGTAATTGATACGTGGTCGTCGCCCTTCCCATACAGTTTAGCCAGACCAAAATCAGCTACCTTGGGTGTGAAATCTGCGTACAGTAATATATTGTGAGGCTTAATGTCAAAATGAATGATGCGGCTGCTGCAATCTTGGTGCAAATACTGAATTCCACGAGCTGCACCCAAAGCAATTGAATACAATTGATCCCAATTCAGCATCTGTTCCTGTTCTTTACCTTGAAATATAAACTTGTCTAGAGATCCCTTGGCCATATACTCATTTACAAGCGCGCTTCTGAATCCTTCAAAGCAATAACCCATCAGCCGAACTAAATGAATGTGATGAATGGTTCCCCGAGTTGCAACCTCGTTCATGAACTGGCTCTCACCGTGTCTTGATTGATCAAGAAGTTTGACGGCCACCCAAAAACCGCTAGGGAGCTTTCCTTTATAAACCACGCCGAATCCTCCTTCCCCCAATTTATCTGCAAAATTGTTAGTGATCTTCTTTGGCTGAGAGAAAGAATATCTGGTCGGCATTTGGCAATTATAACTTTGTAGAAAATTCTCCACTTTCCAAATAGACCCTGAAGTGTGGATCCCTTTAAAGAAGGATGACCTCTTTCGATGGACGGCCATCATAAGCAATAGTACCACTATAATTATTAAAGCACTTGCCCCAGTAGCTATGCCTGGAATCGATGCGTAGTAATATAGATTATTAACTCTACCATGAACGAAAATTTGAAGATTTTTAAAACTCACCAAAAAAGGTTCCTTACCCTTTACCTGTTATTGTTCCATGATTTGCGCTCTTGCCTGTTTAAATATGTTAAATGCTAATAAGAAACAACCTTAATTAAGAAGTGGAGGCTAGCTTCAGAAAACGCATCATACTAGACAGCACATAAATGAAGCCCACAATAGCTATGGAACTGAGAAAACTGCAGCAAAGTAGCAGAAAGAAGGCTGCCATACCTAAAAGAAGGAAAGATTCAATGCCTCTGACACAACAGTTTAACCACAATACAAAAATCACCAACCATAACCTTGCTATATTTATAAGGCAAGTACGAGTCCTCATCTAACTGCTTTCTGTTCTTGGAACCACATAATTTTTTGCCTGCAATGCGATTGATTTTATTGTCAACCACACAGAATTCCACTGTTGGACCCATTCAAAACACTGGCTACCGCAAATCAAATGAAGACTAAATAAACACCAAACATAAATTCACAAAATAATCCCTTACACAAAGGTTAAGATAACAAAGCTTGAGTTTTTACTACTGAATTTTAGAACAATCAACTCTTCAATTAATATAACTTAATATTTGTAAGAATATATCTTTCGAAATTTATTTATATAGATTTTGTAAAAAGATAAATATACTAGTAATATTTGTAGGCCATGGAAGACGTAATGAAACAACTGGTGGGGAAGGCGGAGGTATGAAGAGGTGCTGCCAACTTTCGCGTCACAAGACTCGTGGACTTTTCTTTTGTTGGGAAGCTTTTTCATAAGAACAGATTTGTAAAATTAATTGACAATTATAGTTTTTAATGGGAAAGAAAAAGTGTGGAATTTTCATTAGCTTGACTAGCATCGATTTCTGACCATTGCACTTAGAATTCGGCAACCGTGCTAGCAAAACACAGGCTTGGAAAGCTTTTTCTTGGTTGATTACGAGTTCAATACAGTTTAAAGAAACTAAAGATGGCTTTAGTTTGCTTTTCTGCACTCACTGCTTGCCATTCAACATGACCACTCATTTTTCTACAATTTAGAAGAAAAGAGTGTTTAAAGGACATTGATTTGGAGGACATTGACGGTTTGATTTTAATGTGCAGTACAAAACTTTTGGATTCCCAAACACGCTTGCCTCCTTCACACAGTCTAATTTAGGAATGCCAAGAAAAATAGAGGAAATTAATAGGTAATAATAGTTTAGAAAGGGAGAAGCTAATCTCCCAACAAAATTTACCTATGTGTAGACATTATAACATAACATCCCATCTCCCATGGTTTAATTTAGTAATGTAAAAGAAAAATATAGGAAATTAATAGGTAACGATGGTTTGGAAATATGGAATAATGTATATTAAACGTGAACGTTACTTGATATCAACTGAGAATCTCAATAATTTTAGATTGTTAAGCACACATACTACCAAAGAAAATTATATTCACTTTTTTTTCAAAGGAAAATGTCAATAAAAATATAAATTCAATAATAAATAAACAATAGATTTATAGTTTTGAAAGGAAAGTTGATGGTTTTTGATTTGAATGATGTAAAATAATTTAAAAGAAAATGGGAGATGAGAAGACAAAGATATAGACAAAAGTAAGATGAAAATCTACTTTTATCAAGAGTATAAAAGATTTTTTTTGAATTTTCAAACACCCATATGACAAATTCAAAATTAGAAAATCCATAATAAGTCATGGTTGAGAAATTTAGGTTTCAGGCTTTATATTTAAGTAATCCCAATGTAATGGTGAAATTTACATATGACTTCTTTTTATTTAATTTTGTGTTTATTTTGAAAGAATGGATTAAAGTAATTACATATTGATTAATGTTATAATCTTATGTGAAATTGTCCTTATTCCCATAGCCTTTACCTATCCCATTCCATGCATGCAAACACACATTTTTGTATACCTTCTCATACATATTGTATTTATTGCATTCTCCATGATTATATGTTTATTCCTGCATAGAATTCACTACATTGTTATCTTAGGTCATTCCTATGTTTATAGGAGTGATCCTAGTTCTGGAATCAAATCATAAATTTTTAAAATTTAGATTCAATTTTGATCAACTATTGCCATTTCACTAGCTATTGTGAGCCTACCAAACACATGTTAGAATGATTTATTATTGTGTATATATATTTAAAGGTATTCAATCACATTCATTTCACATCCTCTTATATCCTAGGTTATCCTCTTTCATCCTATATCATTTGAGATTATTAGTTCCTATCATGGAACTATAGCAAATGGGGTAGTTTGTAACTGGTGATTAAATTGTCTAGTTCAAACCAATTAAAAACATAATATTTTAATGATTTAAATTGATCATTTTTAAAACATAATAAGATAATAATTTTTTTGTTGGAGTACGTGAGACACTGAGAGGGGGGGTGAATCGGTGTCTAAACAAATTCATTCAATTTTCACTTTGTAAATTCTTTTTCAAATTTGACTTAAGTAAACAATATGAAGCAATAGAATAGGAAACAATATAAACAAAATGTACAAAAGAATATGACACAATGATTTGTCCTGAGTGGAAACCCCCCTGGGGAATAAAACCACTCAAAAAATGCCTCACTGGCTTATCTAAAATATTCTCTTTTACAATGCCTCACTAGTTGTTTGTATGTCTCACTGACAATGATATCTCACTGATAGACTTGTTAATGCCGCACTGGCTATTTGTATGTCTCACTGAAAATGCTATCTTACTGATAGAATTTTCAATATCTCACTAGCAAACCAATGTGTCTCACTGAAAATGTGTCTCACTAACCATGTGACTCACTAGCTTATACATGATCACTTTTCAAATATTTTTGAATTCACATACAAAGTATCATCTCTGTTTCTCTACTCAACATCTCCTAATCTCATATCACTTGAGATTCAAAAGAAAATTACAATTTATTTCACATACAATATATCATTGTACATATTGTGATTATAAACAATGATACATCATATAATAAAATCAATGATTTATAGATGCTTTACAGATTCTTCTCAATGTATCAGATACACAAATCAAATAATCATAAAATTTGAATCAATGTAAGCCAATAACTCTCATATCAAGAATGATGTCTCTTTCAAATGAAATCACACTCTCCATACTGAATTCCTTCAACAAAATGCATAAATAGGTTTCTCTATTTTTGAATAGAAAGAGAATTGTCTTAATAACTGTTACAATAGAATTTACAACTATCTTTCTCAAATTTTTCCTTTTTAATAAACAATAGTAATCATTATGTGGTATGCCAAACTGAATAAAGAATGTGGACATGATCATCTGTATGTATGTTAAACCAACTAAAACCCAAATGAAATGGATAAACCTGACACCAAACTAAGGTTTAAGATAAGAAACTTCATGTAGACCGAAAACATGACTATGATTACCCTTAACAAATGCATATCAAATATACCCTTTCGGTTAAGAAACAAATATACCTAAATCAACTCAAAGAATGGCAACAATGCATATCAAACATAGCCTTAACAATTGATAAATAAACAATGGTGACCTCTTAACAAGAGTTTATACCCGACCACAACAGAATGCAAATTTTCAGCCAACAAAAACTGAAACAATAATTTCATTTGTTACTAGTTAACAAAATTTGTCAAAAACTTAACAATAAACCCTTTGTCCTCGAAAACAAAGAAATTGAAAGATAAAAACTATGTTAACAATTTCATGAAGTACACCCAACTGTCCTATTCAATGAACCAGTTCAAAGTCCATTTCCACCACTGGAAGTCACTATAGGCTCAAGAATACCATGGCACCTGTGCCCTAGCTCTTTTGTAGTTAGGGTTTCAAACTGAAACCAAAACAATGCTTTGAGAATAAGCAATTCGATGCCATAGCTCATAACATTAAGCTTAAAATTATTTAAAAATACAATGTAAACTCGTGCCTAGAATATTCTCATAGTGATGTTTCAAACATAAACTCGACCACTGAAATGATTCCTACAAGTAATGATATAAACTCTTATGTTTTCATTTGACATATTGACCTTGTGCCATCAAATGACAATGTCTTTTGACATTAATAATTTATTTCTAAAAAAAACATAATCATTTAAACTTTGGGGACCATAATATCATCTATGTAATGATGGTAACCAAATAAACCAAGATATCATTTTGCACATGAAAATAGTGTTGTATGGAAATAGACATGAAATCACCATGATGAAGAAACATGATCACAAGTACCACTTTTATCAAACACAAGTCTTAGCTGCCATCACAATATCATTATCTTTATGAAGTTGAAATAGTGAAATAAAACTATAGAGTTCCATCACAATGTCACTGCCATCACAATGTCACTGCCATCACAATGTCACTGCCATCACAATGTCACTATAATAGTGACTTAAGAAGCCAACCAAGCTGTAACTGTAACAAACCAAACCACCCAATGTTGAGAATATGCCATCAATCTTTATAATTCATTGTCATATTGTCGTCAAGTGCCTTTTTGTGTCTTTGAAATCAAGGGAAACAACTTTGAGGGCCAACAAACTCCCCCTTTGGCCTTGATGGAAAAACACCAAAGATCTCTCCCCCTTTTTGCATCAAGAGACAAAGAGCTACACAAAAATAGATGAATCAAATGTAACAAAAAGTCACTGTATGTGCACCAAACTATGCAAAAGTCCTATGAAGATACATGTCCAACATATAGAATAGTTAGAGCAGTGACCAAGAAATGCGAGAACTCAAATGTAGTGGATATGTATGAAGGTTGTAACAATCAATATATGGTTACCAAAAATTTGTAACCACAAATGTAGAGTCACCAAATCCTTGCAATTGAACACAAATCATGGAACAAGAACATTCCAAGAATATACCCATGATATATAGCAACAATGACAATGCAAGAGTAATCCTGATATCCATCATGAAGGGAAACAACTGCAGATTACCTCATTAAAATCTGATCAACACAAAGTAAGTATCAAGATAATAACAAAAATAATGAGCATGAAAATTTGTCCTTGCTATCTCTAAGGAATATAAATGCCACAAATCTGTATGTCACTATTCTATATGTATGATCACTAAACAAGAAAGCATAAGTATGAAGCATAATTATCTCATAAACCAGAGATGAAATAAGAACAAAGAAGCTCCCCCTAACTAAATACATAAGATGAATCAAAGAATTCAAACTTGTTCAAGTGCCTGTTATGCAAGTTGAAAATCCATGTTACCAAGAAGTCTTCTGTCAATCAACAGTCCATCAACTAGAATTATAGTGCTGTTATAAAGTAAGAAATAATGATACTATTATAAATATTAACCCATAACAAGGATCACTATTCCAGATTGAGTATATAAGCTTGTCATACAATAGTGTACCCATAACATGATATCATCATCACTTGTCAAAGAGAACCACAATGAACTAATTCTATATGTTAGTCATATATGAGAGATCACTATGACACCAATATACCAATCAACCAAAACACACACTGTGAATCACCAAATATACCTACCCAAGAGTTCTAAAAAAATACCCCTCTAAGATCTGTATGTACCAAATAAGTAGATGCCACTGTTATCTCAAATAAGTAACACTATACTATCAAAAATCAACCTACTAATGTCAAAATACCATATCAAGTGCCACTATAACAATGAAACCAAACTATCACACCCAATATCATACCATTGTCAAGAAGATGAGCCAATTTAATTTGAAAACTCCTGAATAACACTGTCAACTGCCGCTATAAAATTCAACATGCTTTCCCTCCAAACTTGTAATTTCTCCACATAACTTCCTTTGCAAACCTTATTATAGAAGTAAGAGTTGCAAATTGTATTATTGACACAAGAAAAAATAAATACTCACTGTCAAAAACTAAAGTCATTGAAATCACTAACATATCTTCAAGAAGACTTCCAATTCAAATATTTGTGAATACAAATTCCAATGTATTGAGCATTGTCATTTCACACATGTTTCAATGTTCCAAGAAATCACTACACTATGTAAAGGATAACTTTGAATACCACTTGCAAAGCATGGTTGAGAACCACTTGGTACTTGAAACACATTAATCTTATATGCAATAGGTCATTAATAACTTATATACTATGAATGTAACAAGCCATTAACCACTTACCAATGAGAGTTGATAAGACATTAATTACTTATTAGAGACAAGTATATATAAGCTACTAATATCTAATTCTAACAAGATACATAGGTAATCAAGTATTAATCAAATCACTATATATGAAAGGAGTCAAACCAGGTCTTATCACTGATATATGCCACCACTGCCATTTGTTGATATGGGATTGATAACAAGACTATGATCTATAATTTTGATATTCATATTGTTGATGCCAAAAATTGACAAGCTAATAGCCTTATGGGAAACTCAATTAAAGGGGGCACCTATTGTGCTAAACTGAGTGACCTCTAAATTTTTAAAAAAGCCAACTTCTTCTATAACTAGGGTTTTTAATGGGACAAGGAAGCAAACATAAAAATAAAAGATCTAACTAGGGCGATGCACCAATATTTAGATGTAAGGAATGATAAATCTATCTTTTGGATGCGATTTAAGGGCTTGTTCAAAAATCTTCTATGTCCCGAAATAACAATCATCAGAGAGAAAGACCTGAATAATTTATTTCATAACATAAAATAATTTGCATAGATATTTACCGAAAATAAGAGTCAAATACATGGTCTTAAATCAACATTCTATTCAAATCATTGAAGTTGCAAACAAGCTATTCAATAATAACACAATATAATGTTTCCCAATAGTTAAGAAACAAAGAGGCCAAATTAAAAGGGCACAATCTGTGAGTCTTTACAATTATCTAACAAAACAAGAGGATTGGTTTCTTCCTAATTCTTCTATAGGTATTCTGACCTCCTGCTTCGAAAGAAGAAGCAATATTTATAATAAAAGATCCCACTACCTGGTGAACCAATAATAGAAAAAGATCCCTTGATCATGAGCAATGATGCACATAGTAATGATTTTCCCTAGCTGTTGCAATGAAAAAAGATTCAATCCATGAATGCGGTCACCCTAGCGCTAGATGCATCCCTTGTGAATGATGGTAGTGGTCCTAGCAAAACAGAGTGTCAACATGTGTCACCCACTCATGACGATAGTTATAACACGTGGCAATTGTTGCTTGATTCATACCCCAGTGCGATGAAGCCTTTAGAAGATCCATGTGGCAAGCGGTCGGGGCCCAAGGTTCATTCTTCCCTCCTTGTGATGAAATCCTACGCAATGAAGATACGTGGAGGTCTCCCATACATATTTTACTATAGGTGGGGGCCACCAAGGAATGTGTGTGGACTGATGCTATGTGGCATGTGATTGGGACCAGATAGGGAGGCGATGAGAAGAAGCATCGAAGAGTGAGAACCACTGACACATGGAAGCATGGTAGGGGTTGTTGAAAAGTGAAGGAAAGGATCCTTGCGAGGAGCGCTTGGCTAACAAGTGGTAGCATTTGGATAAAGCCTTGTGAAAGGAACTTGATGTTGCTTTCAATAGATGGGCATGGCCGATACTTAGCAAAAATAAAATAAATCGAAGGGAGCTTGGGGAAATTATATTAATAGCTTTTGGCGACTATTAGGGGCATTTTTCCTATGGAACGAGGAACCCAAAATTTTAGGTTTGCAGACTAGAGTCCTTTTTATGGGCGACACAATCAAAGCTTAGAGAGGGTAGTCTACAGAGGCAACCATTTGGCCTTGGATGGAGTTGGTATGTCGCATAGATTCTCTTATGCTCCATATAGATCAATCATTTCCTTGTAAGGCAATGTCGTCGATATACTATCCGAAGACTCAAGTTGAAAAAGAAGTCATGCAATCGGATGAGTGACGCTCTCAATATCTTCTGCAACAAGCGGCTGACTAAAGCTTTGAAAAGTAGATGCATCCCATTGCTTCTCTTCAATCTTCACCGTAATATGCTCCATCATGGCCACCGATTCATCTTCAAGAAACAGGGATGGTAAGCTCATCTGAGTTAGGTGGGAGAACCTTTCTTGCATGCTATTAATGGTCTAATCCAATGTGGTGGTGCACTCACTAGCATGAAGGATGGTTGCATGGCAGTGGATGAACTTGCTAGCTATTTTAGCAGGGGTCTTCTAGTCTTCAACCTCTGCACTCACCAAGACTTCATTTAGGACCATATATAGCCTGTCCAACAACCTCCTGGCTTTCGAAACTATCTCTACGATGGATTGAGGGAACTGCTTGATTGCTTCATGAACTTCCCTACCTCCTATATCTATGAAATTATTGGAAAGAACGATCGACAAAACACCAAAGGGAAAATAATTATACAATTCACATATTTACACTTGCACGAAATAACTGAAGCTTAATTGAACAATTTTAAGTGAATCTCGTTAACTAGAATTCCCAGTGCTTCTTGTTCCATGTTCTCTAATTCAAATGCATTATGTTGTTTGCATCGAATTATTTTGAACTTGGACCCTCCTAGATTTTGTCAAATTTTCCATGCTAGCCAGGATTTGCGGCTCTTTCATTGAATTTTAGTACCAGGTCTCCACACTTTAGACCCTGGTCAAAAGATTTCTTGTCAAACCACTTCTTAACCACCCGCTGGTAGTTGGACATGGTTATTAGGGATTTCTCCCTTTTTTCTTGCACTTCCAATAGTTCGGCCAATTGAACCTCCATAGCTCCATTCTCCTCAATTTCTATAGACTTGAGTAGCTGTAGCGTAGGTATCTCCATAGAGATAGGCAACAATGCCTCTTTCTCGTACACTAGCTCATATGAAAAAGTTTTAAGGGCTTACTTAGGAGTTATGCGGTTTGCCCATAACACTATTCGAAGGTTCTTGTGCCACTCCTTCTCATGATCGAACCTGATCCTTTTAACGAGTCAGACTAAATTCTTATTAGTCGACTCGGCCAAGCTGTTCCCCTACGGGTAGTAATTCGATGATGTTTTCAAGAATATTCCATGTGCAAATGTGAACTGACATACCTTTGAGCCTAGGAAAGCTTTGGCATTGTTTGAAATGATAGTCTTTGGTGGGTTGAATCTCATTACTAGCCCCTCGAGAAAGTACACAATTTCTACCTCTATCACATTCTTCAGGGGTAGGGCTTCATCCCACTTTGTGAACTAGTTCATGGCTATGAGAATCCACTTGTGGTCGGTGCTAAAGGTAGGATTGATCATTCCGATGAAATCTAGCCCCCATTGCACAAACAATTCATCCACTACTATCAAATTAAGAGGCATGGCAGAAGTTTTCCTTCTTCCTATATAAAATTGGCATTCTTTGTAGGCTTTTATCATGTTGTAGGAGTCATTGAATAGTGTAGTGCAGAAATACCCAGCGTGCAGAATTTTGATGGCGGTGGTCTTCGCGGAGAAGTGTCCGCCTTCAATGCTGCTATGGAAGGTGCCAAGAATTTTCTTTTCTTACTCTATGGTGATGCATCGTAGTAGGACGCCGTTGAAATTCCTCTTGAAGAGGATCCCTTTAATAAGTGAGTACCCACTGTTTTGTAGTCGGTAGAATCTTCTTCTCTGAGAAGGAAGTCCCAATGGATACTTGTCAGTGTGCATAAATCTTACTCTATACACCAGCTAGCAGCCTTCGAGCTCAGACTCATTTGTTAGGACCAACTTCGCTTGCTCTTCTTCAATTTCCATTTCTTCATCGTGCACCAAATATTTTCACAACCCTCTTTCTCAGACAGTCTTTGTAGGCTTGAACTTGATGTTGTATTCTAGGATCTTAGTGATCCAGTTGGCCCTTTTTTTGGTGATTTATCCTTCCATGATGTATTCGCGCACATTGGAATGTGTGACATAAAAAATCACCTTATTGCAAGATATAAGATGTCAAAACTTCTTGATTCCTTTTACAATTGCGAACACTTACCTCTCGATGAAGTTATTGTTTATCTCATATTCCTTCAAGGTCTGGGAGTGAAATGCTATCGGGTGTTCTCCCTTTCCTTCATTTTCCTTTTGAGTCAGAATAGTAGTGATGCTTGTCTTGCTACTAAAAACATTCATTAGGAATTCTTTTGAAAAGTCTAGATTTACCATCATAGGAGTCGAATAAATAGTGTCCTTCACCCTCTCGATGGCTTCTCTCGCTTCTTTTGTCCATTTGAACAATTGGTCCTTTTTTAGCATTAGGGTGATTGGTCTAATTATTCCTACAAAATCATAAATAAATCTACTTACAAAGTTAACCTTTCCCAAAAAATATTGGACTCCTTTCTTGTTGACTAGTAGGAGAAGTTCCCTGATCACTTTTACCCTTTTAGGATCAATAGTGATTCCTTGTTAGGACACTACATGTCCCAACAATTTTCCTCGCGACAATCCAAAGACATATTTTTTCAGGTTCAGGGATACCCTGAACTCTTGGAATTTTTTGGAAACCACTTCTAGATGATGAAAATGGTCATCTTTAGACTTGGAAAATATAGTAAGATCATCTCAATAGATGAGGATAATTTTGTTGATCAGTTCGCTGAAGGAGATGTCCATTACCCGTTGGAAAGTGGCTACCGCATTTGAGAGGCCGAAAGGAATCTTAGCATATATGAACATTCCCCACTTGGTGGTGAGCATGGTCTTGTGTTGATCATCTTCTTTAACTTGAACCTGATTGTAGCCCGATAAGCCATCTAATAGAGAAAACATCTCTAAACCTACCACAGTCTGCAAGATTGATTGCATGGAAGGTAGTGGATAATGATCCTTTAGTGATGCCTTGTTTAGGTCATGAAATTCAACATAGAGATGAACATGTCTCCATTATTCTTTCAGATTGAAACGAGGTTAGATACCCATGTACTGTGTTTGATTGGAAATACAATGTTGGACTGGATCAACTTCCTTAGCTCTTGTGCCATTAGGGCTTCAATCTTTGGATTGATGGGCCTTTATTTTTGTCGGACAGGTTTAGCACCTTCTGTTAGTTCAATAGTGTGTTGGATGATGTTAGGATTATATCCCCTGAGGTCATCATAAGAACAAGCCATGACCCCTTTGTATTTTTCATAGAAGTGCATAAGTCTAGATCCTTGTCATGCTACAAAACTTCTTTCTCGACCTTTAGTTTTCTTCTATGTTCGACCTCAAGGTCGGCATAGTTTGCTTGGTCTGCCATAAATTTTCTCCTATCATTCCTTGCATCATCATAGTCGAATAGATTCTTGAGTGACCAGCCCTTTCAGAAGTTTCTTTGATCTCAACTGAATGATCTACCCTTCATATGCTTCTTCAATCTTTGGTTGAAACTAATCAACAAAATTTCTCGATTGTTGAATGAATGAGGTGATGTGTTTGTCACTTTCAAAAAATTTCCAACTCTAATCATTATCTAGAATGGAGGGTCGAATGATCACTTGGACAAAGTGCACATTCTTAATCAAGTTGGAGATAGGATCGAATTGAGATCCTATCGTTCTCATGGGATCCGCAGTTGAATTCCACTCCCTTGGCACCATGTGAATGTTAAAAGCTTCAAAACCTCCAATGAGGTACCATACCCTATGTTTATAAGATTGCATGTAGACATTTTTTGTAGTAGAGACGTTTCTAACTTGATTGATTATAAGTTCAGAGTCTTTGAACACCATTATTTGTTTGACACCCATGCACTCTGCAAGGCTTAGACCTTGCACGACACCAGCACCAACTTTGTATCTTGCACCATCAAAGTGCAATGTCTAGAGCTCTAAGGCTTGTCCAGCCACTGAGTCCTTCACTACCTTCAGGATCTCTTGATCCTCATCATAGATGATGTAGGTGCCCAACCCAGTAGCATGATAGTTTCTGAAAGGATCAAAATCTATATACTCGCTCAAGATGACCTCTTCTTGATTGGTCCAGTCTCCGGTTACCTTCTCATCTTCTAGTAGCTTGATACCATAAGTTTCTTCTTTGGTGAAAGAAGTATGGACGAATTCAAATTTGATCATGGCTTCATTAGCTACATGTTCTAAATGTAGAGGTTCTGATACTATCTTCATTTTAGCTCCGTGATTGGTCTTGAGAATTAGGTGGGACCAATCCAAAGAAAGGTATTCACCTATCTTTGAGGTGAATTCTCGGGATAGGAAGAGGCCGAACATGGGAGGGACAACTATGATCATAGTATCTTGCGATACCGTGATGCTAGGATAGGAGAACAAAGTCAAGGGGAGGTCTTTGATGAAACTTATAGTTTCGACCTGCATAACTCCTCTCTTTAAGGGCTCATAACTAAGTCCTAAGGCTTCAGCTATCTGCTTGGGCATGACTATGGTGCTTGCACCAGAGTCAATCATGGAGTTGTACAACAGTTTCTTCCCCAGAATGAGAGTTACGAAAAAGGGTTTAGGTTTCGGTCTCTCTTCTTTAACTTTGGTCGAAGACTCCTCTACAATATTCGCAAGAAATTTGGCCAGATGTGATGATTCAGTAGCCTTTTCAGAAGCTTGTTCTGTCGATTGCATGACCGCATCTTCCCGAAGGGCCTTCTACAGTAATGAATTTTTCTCTAGAATAGCTAGGATATCCCAAAGGGATACATTAGGAGAAAATTTCTTTAATTGTTCCACCACACTGAAAGGTGGCAAATTTGGAGGCTTCTATTCTTTGGCCTTGAGGATAACAATCTCCTTGCATAGTTGTGGCTATGGAGAAATTGTGGAAGGGCCAGGGGGTTGGTCCAAAATGCTTCTAGGCTATGGAGTGACTGGCTCGCTTGCGAATCTAATTTTTGATCAAGTTTTCTAGTTGGACTGTACTTGTGGGGTCTTCGATGTGAATGCTTCATATGTGAACATTGCTTCTTCTCCTTCCATCCATGAGAAAAGGGTGTGATTGAGAGCTATGTTATTTTCTTGTTCCAAGGACATTCCTTACATTTGTGCAGTAAGAAACACATTCTCCATTTGGGGAGAGGCATATGCATAACCTCCTAAATTTGGTGCCACACCTTGGCTATGTTGTTCTATAACTTTTTGTTGTAAATTGCCATGCAATTTTTTTTGAGGCATATGCGCATCGCCGCAAGGGAAGCACCAAGGATTGATATCTTTGGTGAGGTTGTTCTGCCCTGTGGTTAGCTCTCTTCTTGTACTTGTTTGAGCAACTCCCAACGGAGTAGGTACCAGTTCTATTTGGTTAGTTGTTTGAGCCTACAGATTTGTGCGCATGACTCTTTGATATTGGTTATGTTGGTAGGAGAGTCTGCCGCCTTGATAACTTTGGTGGGATGGTCTTAAAAGAAGCGACTTGGCCTGGTTGCACTTGATAGTGGTTACTTTGATTGCTAAGTTTTGTAACATTTAATTTATGTCGCTCATCTCGTCCTTCAAAGCACCAGATGTAGAAGCAACATTTTTTGGCGTACTTGGATATGTGTACATAGACGGGGGCAGTGTAGGTGTGCTAGTAGATGGCATCTCTTGGGTGGTAGTTGATACTTCGGGAAATATCAACATAATGGGATGAGGTGGCAACTTCCTGGTGCTGGTTAGATTGTTCTCTACCTTAATTTCTACGTTGTATGCATCTAATAATGTGGTTCTGCTGAGTGACTAGATCATCATTGAGATATCAACATTGATGGATTTTAAGTAGAACATGAACGCCAACTCAGCCAATCGATGGATAGTAGTCTGGATTCTCTGCCAGGTTGTATAGAACTGGGTGTTGAAGTTTGTCATGGCTTCAGATGGGGCCCACTTTATTGTTGCTAGCTGATGATATAGCGAAG